>RJWH01001927.1:180940-292391 GCA_004363575.1 Solenodon paradoxus
CAATCGTGATATGGGAAGCCCGCGAAATTCCTCTGCTTAAAAGAGCCGGTACCCCTTTGTTCTGCGCGTGACTTCCCCAGGCCCGTTTTGCGGACTTGGGAGTTTCGCCCGGGAGCGCAAAGTCCAATAAAGCCCTGACTATTCTGCTTTCTGTCTGATTGAAATTTTCTCCTCGCGGAGCCCAGAAAAACCTTACAATGACTATCTTTCTGGGCTACCCTAAAATAACAAACTTTAACTAAATCATGGTTATATACTTATATTCTTTTGTATATTAGAAAAAATGTGCTTGGGGAAGATAATATTCTCCAGGTAGTATGCAAATTGCTACAAACAATTCTTGGGATTAAATTAAAAGGCAACAATAAAAAGTTATTCTGGAAAATAGAAACCACGAGTTGGACACCAATAAAAAAATGCACCATCATTGACAATAGCCAAGTTCTGCAAACAAGTTATGTGCCCATCGGTGGATGATTGGATAAAGAAAGATGTAAGTATATGGATAGAATAGATTACTACTGACCATGAAAAAGATAAAATCCTGGTATTTTAAATAATATGGCTGCTTAGAAGAGATGATACCCTATCACCTGAATCAACATGGATGGAACTAGAGGGGATGATGCTAAGTGAAACAAGTCAAAAGAAGAAAGATAGATACCAGATGTCCTCACTCATAGGTAGATTATTGAATAGACAAAACAAAGGAACAGATGAAACAACCAACTCTGGAACATTTGCAACAGAACTGAGGTTAACAAAAGGGAATAGGGTGGGCAGGTGCAAATGGTGGTGGAACCCACTGGACAGCGGGAAGAACACTTGATGGAGGGCATGGTGTGTTGAAATATATCTAAGAAATGGGGAACCTATACATAGGAAATTATTTTAATGTGTAGAATGATTGCTACAATAAAAAATTAAAAAAAAATAATTGGCTGGAATTAGAGAGATTATGCTTAGTGAAATTAGTCTGAAAGAGAAAAGTAAACACTGTATTATGATTTCATTTATATGTAATATTTAGGAAACTAAACCAAAAAATGAGCTAAATAAAATAAAAATGAATTTTGATTCTGTAGGAGCAAATTAGTGGCTACCAGAAAGGAAGGGGAAAAAGGGGAAGGGCAAGTTGAGTAAAAGGAGTCAGTTACCTAGTGAAGGACTTTTCATGATGAACTTAATGACATAGATACAGATATTGATCTGTACTGACATACACCTGAAATTTACGTAATGTTATAATGGAATTTTATTTGAATAAAAATAAGAATTAAAAACATACAAATATGTTAGGTATAGCATTGCAAGTATTTATTCATTGCCATCATCAACTATAGAGTACAAAGTACTGGTGAATAATATTTTAGAATATAGATATGTATGCATAATTTTACCTCAAAGATGGAAATTATTTTAAAAAGAATTCCTGAAACTAAAGAATAGAATCACAAATTAAGAAAAATAAAAGATTACGTAGACTAGAGAGAGGATTAACAACATGGAGAACATAGATGTTTTAATTTTGACTATCACAAAATACCATAGGGGGTAGTTTAAACAACTGTATTTTCTCAGAGTTCTGGAGGCTAGAAGACCAATATCAAGTTATCAGTGTTTGTCTTTTGTGGATGTTTTCCATGGTTTGCTTATGGTCACCTTGGTTGGTATACCTACTGTGTTTTTTTTTGCCCAGATATTCTCTTCTTACAAGAACACACATTAAACCAGATAAATGACCACCCAAATATCGATATTTTAACCCAAACACCTCTTTAAACTTCTTATCTCACATAAAGTCATATTATAAAGGTATAAGGTTTAGGGCCTCAACATGTGAATTTTGAGGGGACACAATTAAGTCCATAGTAACAAATTGATGGACAACATCTTGATTGTAATACAAAGAAACCAAATAAGATAAAACATTTTTAAAGGGAGGAGACTAAGTCATCCATGGGAAGTGATAAATTGTCTGCCACTCCTGGAGGACAAGGCTAGAGAAATATGGCAGAAGTGATATTGAAGACATAATGGTCAATATAAACTCTAAAACTCATAAACAATGTCATGCTGTTATACGAATTTCTAAACTCTCCCAGCAGTACAACATCTCTAGAAAAAAACACCTCTAATCAAGGCACAGGACAATTGTTCTAAATGTAGAGGATGAAGACAGACTTGTAAAAACAGCCAGAATATACACACGCACACATACTAACTTCACAGACACAACACAAGTTGACTTTTCAACACAGTGGAAGCCTGAAGAACACACTATATTGAAATGTACTCTATTTCTGGCTTCTGAACGATGTTGCAATTCTAGTGTTTTACTCTGCTGACCGCAAATAACATACATGATAGGTAGATTGAGAGACACATAGATACACAAACACGGAATTACAGATAGCATGTTGTCACCAAGTGGTAGTAATCCATGATGAAAGAGTTCTCTAACAGTTGAAATAATGTCCTCTGTATTTTAATACACTTGAATAACATTAAAATCATATATCACATAATACCTATTAAAATTATATAAAGAAAGTTAACTTACATTCATAAAAAGAACACTTAGTAGGTTAAAAAAGGGAGTTTCTAATCTTATTAAAGGCATTTTCAAAATATACAACAAATGTTACACATGGGGGGAAGAGAGTAAATGTTTTATCCTGAGAATGCAAAGAGAACATTGTGTCTGGTTCAATATAATTTATACTAGAGTCTAGCAAATACAATAAGACAGAAGGAATAAATACAAGCTGTACGTTAAGAAAAAAAAAAAAAAAAAGAGAAAAAGTGATTATTTTCCCCCAGATCTTGTGGGAGGCTAAAATATAGACATAGAAAATCTTCCACCTATTAACCATTAGAATAAATCAATTTAGAAAGTCCTTGGCCACAGGGCCAGTATACAAAGGTCAATTGCATTACCGTACAGTATAATAACCATTTGAATTGCATTTGAATACATCAAAAGAATAGCAAATAGATGTAATCAGAAGCATTAGTGATAGTCCAATTTTAGTTAAATAAGTTTTTTCCAGAGCAACTATTTGACAGATAACAAACATTTCAGGGAAAAATCTGAAATCACGTGATGGCAACAAAAGAGAACAGCTTTGAATAGGAGACATCAGGTACAGGAAGTGTGCGGCATGGTGTCATTTTGCCATTATTTTCAAGGATTTTGGCTGAGAACAGGCTGCAGTCAGGTACATGCAGAGCCACAAACACTACAACAGAATGCTTGCAACTACGTTCAGCACTCCCAGGCCTTTGTACAATGTTCACATTTAGGATTGTCATGTCCTGCTGAGGAATCGACTTTTTCATCATTAGGAAATGCATTCTTTTTCCTCTGCCAATACACATTTTACTGAAAGCTGCTACCTTGGATTATATTATTATTGGCACCCTTTGAGGTGGTGTGAAGAAAGGGTCCATGCAGGGGTTTCTTGGTCTCTAGAACATTGCTCCATAATCTGGGCACTGGTTATGTGGATGCGTCTAGTTTGTGAAAATGCAGCAAACTATGCTTTATCAACAGGTAGTTTGCTTTATACATTTTACGCTTCAGTAATGCTTTCAAATCATATTTAGTTGGACATAGTGTTTTAAAAGTGCTTAGAGCTGGAAACAGTAGAGCCCAAGGAGTCAAAGATTTTTTTGAGTCCTGACATCTGCTGCTGGTTTAGAGCACCTGCAATCCCGTGTCTCAACCTATGACTCAGCCTGTGTCTCATCCTATGACAGTGGATAAGGTTCTAAAGCACTCATCTACCACTTAACCTGGAGCTTCTGGGGAGAATGAAAGTTAGTGCTGCATAAACCTTTTAGGATGTGGTCGGCAACAGAGAATAAAGCGTCTCTCCTTTTTTGGTTTCTGAGTTAGCATTGTCTTCCCTTATGTTTTGATTCTATTTTCAAAGGGTTTTCTTTCTTTGAAGTTACTTTCTTCCATGAAAAGTGGACTTGCCTGATCAGGTGAACAATGAGAACACAGGTGGGGGTTGAGAGATTTTGCCAAAACAGCAAAATCACATTGATCAAATGAAATCTTACTGATGAAGACTATGTTCTAATATCTGATGAGTTTGCTAACACTGATAATACTTGCTCAATTGTGAGTTAGAACATGAACACACAAACCTTCTTAGCAAAAGCAAAACAGATGAAATTCAGATGAGATCCTCTTGTGGGGCTGAGCTGTCAAGGCTGTAAGAGAGGTAGGAAGGTAGAAACTTCAGAAACTACACATCATCATTACAGCTCTCATTTTTCAATAAATTTACTCGTCTTTCCCCAAAGTAAAAAGATGATGATGATATCAGGTTTCATTCAGGATACTAGAATAATATGCCACAAACTGTATAGTTTAAAAACAATAGGAATTTATTCCTCATGTGTCTAGAGGATGGAAATGCAAGATTAAGACACCAGCCTGGTGGTGTTGCGGTGAAATTCCTCTGCAGGGTTACAGACTGCTGTCTTACTACATGTGCATGTGAGTTGGGGATCTCTGTGGGGTCTCTTTTAAAAGGAACGAATCCTATTCATGAGGGCACCACCCTCCCCAAAACCCTAGCTCCTAATGTCATCATCATTGGAATTAAGAATTTCAATATATGTTTTGGAAGGGACATGAATATTCAGATCATCGTAAAGGATATTTCCATGCAATTCAGACAGTTAGCATTATCTTAGGTTGTTAGGGCGGGGGCACCAGGCAGAACTGCTGGGAAACTATTCATTTACCCAGTGGGTTGGATGGAATTTTGCGTCCAATGTGACACCAGCCTCTCTCCCTTGTAATGAGGAGAGGCAGGTGCACAGTAGCACAACCACAGCTCACTCTAAGAGCTGCGGCATTTCTGTGGGTGGCTGCTATGGGGACAGGGATGAAAGAAGTACAGTCTGGTCATCAGTTTCAGAGTGTTTTCCAACTACATATCCAGGCATAAATAGACTATAAAGGAGGGAGCTGAGATCAAGATGTATAAATCTCGGGTCACAAAAGGTTTGGATAAGAAAGTAAAAGTTGGTCATTAGACAAGGGAGAACATAGCCTCAGGATACAGCCAAGGTCAAAATTAGTGGGTGTGAAAATTACGACACTGAAATTCAGTACCAGGTTTACAATTTCAGGAAAGATAAAGAGGTAAGTTGATGAATATACAAAGATAGCGTCCAACCAGTAGCATTCATAAAGTGTTGTTAAAAGGAATTGCAGCCTGATGTCAAGTAGCAAGGGTCGCAAGTGTCCAAAGCTGATAGTCAGGCATTGACAGAGCATGGGCTGCACGATGTTCCCAGCCAGGTGAGAAACAGACAACAAGGGAGTGTAACTATTAGTCTACAGATGCTACTCATCCCTGTAGTTCCACTTCCACTCACCACCTGTCTGAGTCTGTGAGGACTATTGTAGCAAAATATCAAAGACTGGAAGTCTTAAACCACAAACTTTATTTTTTGACAGTTCTATAGGTTAGAAATTTCACGGTCAAGTTTTCAGCAGTGTTATATTTCTGATGAGGTCTCTTTCCCTGCCTTGCACATGGCTGACTTATTGTTGTGACCTCACCTAGTAGAGGGAGATCTCTGGTATTTCCTTGCTCTATAAAGACACCAGTTCAATCAGAGCAGGCTCCATCCTTGAGATCTCATTTAATCTTGTTTATCTCCTTCAAGGTCCTATCTCCAATGCAGTCACACAGGGGATTAAGACTTCAACCTATAGATTTTGGGGGAACGCATCTCAATCCATAGCACCATCTAGCTACAGTTTAGTTTCTTTAAACTAGTGCACATAACACCTTTGTAAGACATTTCTTGCGTTGTATTCCTGTCTGCTTGAAAAAGCTCGTTTACATCCTTCTGCAGCAATGCTGATTATTACAGTCACCAAAGGGAATTTACAAAGAACTAAAATTCGCAGGTGCACCCCAGTACCCTAGCAGTCCAGTACACTGGGAGCAGTTCCACATACAACCCAAGGTCCTAGGTTCAAGACCTGGTGCTGAGAGGGAACAACCAATGTGAACGAGTAAATAAAAAATAAAGTGCTGCTTCCTCCTCTCTTCCTGCCTGCCTGCCTATACCTTTCCTTAAAACAAAACAAAACAAAAGACAGAATAAAAGTATAAAGTTTCTCAGAGTCTACAACAACAGATTCCAATTTGGCACATCTAGAGCAGAATTTAGATATGTATTTTTAATGTTTTGCTTTGTTTGTTTTTAATTGCAAAGGCTTCTGTGGAGATGGCTCATGGATCACAATTTAAGAAGAGTGTCTAAATACTAAATTCTAAACACCAAATACTAATATATAATATGAATATAATAATTATATGCTAATAAATATTAATACTAAATACTAAATTCAGAATACTAAATTCTGTGAAACTCTAAAATCTATTCATATAATAAATATTTTCCCAAGATTTATTTACCTATAAAAAATAGAAGAGAGATTTCTCCACTAATTGTTCAATCTAAGCTTTCTACTGATGCTAGTCAGAAACTAAATATATTTGATCAATTTATGAGATAAAATAATGAATGATGCAACTAAATTACAGGGGATGAAACTGGCATGGTAGACCTCAGCTCAGGTCAAGCTTCTGATTCCAGGTAGCTAAAATTCTTAAGAAATAGTTTTAGCAAATTAAGTGAATAACATTTAAGCATGTATAGAAACTAATAAACCTCAAATAACCAAAATCATCCTCAAATAAAAAAGAAGCACAATGGAGGAATCACACTCCCTGATATTAAACTATACTACAGAGTGACTGTCATTAAAACATTATAGTATTGCAGCAAAAACAGACAAACAGAAAAGTTAAATAAAATTTAGCACTCAGAAATAAAACCACATCATATGGGAGGTTAATCTTCGACCAAGGAGTTAAGAATATGCAATGGGGAAAAGAAAATCCATTTAACAAATGGTGCTGGAAAACTTGGACAACCGCTTAAAAAGATGAACCCAGATTAGTTATTAGTCATACACAAATGAACTCAAATTGAATCAAAGCCTGGGATGTAATACCTGGGATCATAAAATAGAAAGAGGAAAATGTCAGAAAAATGCTCCCTGACATCAGCCACAGAGCTGTCTCTGGGAAGGTGGTACCTATGGCAAAGGAAATTGAAGTAAAACTAAGCAATTATGACGACATCAGATGAAAACGTTTTTGAAACGGGGAAAGAAACAACTACTAAAACAAAAAAACAACCCACTGAATGGAGAAAGACATTTGCACCACATATGAGAATAAGGGCTTAATCTCCAAAACAAAGAGTTTATATACTTCAACAATAAAAAAAAAAAGCATCATTAAAAAAATGTACAGAAGATCTGAATAGATGCATTTCCAGAGTAGACACACAGATGGTCTATAGACACACGAAAAAATTTTCGTCAGAGAAACGCAAATAAAATCCACAATGAGATATCACCTTACACCTATGATAATGGCCTGTAAGAGAAAGCCTAGAAACAAGTGTTGGAGGGGGTTTGGAGAAAAAGGAACCCTCCTACACTGCTGCTGGAAATGTAAATTACTGCAACCTCCCTGGAAAACAGTATGAAATTCCTCAAAAAATATGTGGATTTATGATTTGATCCAGTAATCCCACTTTCACATGTATACACAGAGAGCATAAAAACTAATCACAGAAACTGTCTGCACCCCTATGTTCAAAGCGACATATTACACAATAGCCAAGATATTGAATCAACCCAAATTTTATTCCCTTGATGACTGGATAAGAAGCTATAGTTTATCTACTCAATGAAATTTATACAGCATTTTTAGGAAAAAAAAAAAAAAAAGAAAAAGAAAGAGAAAGAAAAGAAAAGGAAAAACTGGATGGAACAAGAGGTGATAATGCCAAGTGAAATAATCCAGAAAGTATAAGATGGTTTTACACATATATGGAATATAAAGAAGCAAAAAAAAATAGACAATATCAGCAAAATTCACAGGATGCTGTAATATGGCTACAGTAGGGGGAGGGAGTAAACAAAGGAAGATGTTAGGAAGATAAAGTCCTCTGGGATTCTGGTGATGGTTTTGTTATGAAATACATACAAATTGAGGTGGCAATTCAATATCCTAAAAAATAGGACTAAAGAATAATCTCTTATGACATTTTCTAGGCCCCTTTCCAATTTATGTCTGATTTGATTGGCCAGCGGGAGAACTTTGGGAATGGGAGTAAGGAACAAATATTGCAGTGCTCCTAGGAGTAGAGCACACAGGTGGTGTGGTTTCCTTAATTCCTGTTCAGTATCACTGGTACAGTTTCACAGAAGCAATATCAGCAGTCACATTGCCTTCTCTAAAGCAGGAGAAACTGAGAGTTAGTCTCTAACCCAGGAATGTTGACAGCTTCCACCATCTGGATAAGAATTCCTCTCTTGGTCTTCTCTCATAGCTTCTCTGCTCCCTTCTCTCTTTCAGCCCTTCTGATACCTGTATAAGCAATTCCCTGCATTATACCTCTCCCTGCTTGAAAGAGTTAGACAGGTTTCTGATTCTCATGTTTGTATGCTGATTGCTATTGAGGGTAAATTATTAAACTAATGCTAGCATATTGTCAACAATCTGGTCTACACCTTATGAAAAAGCAAAAAAAATAACCCAAGAAAACAAAAGGGAAATACAACAAAAAATGCTACCTCCATTCTTTTCAAAATAATTATGTCATCTGGTCATCATTTTTCAGATTATAAACTATTTTCCAAAGATCATCTCATTCCATCCTTACTTTTTTTTCTTTTTGCAAAAATTCATGAAACTTAATTTTTCAAAATCACCATTTGCTGCAGAGACGATGGTGAATGTATTATATATTCATATAACAGATAACAGAAATAAAATTTAATGTATGATCTTTTGCTCTAAGCACAGACTCCTTTGCACTTAAATTATAACACTAAGTTAAGAAAATCACATTTAAAAATAAATCCCTAAGGTTTATTAACTTTGATGATGTGTAAGAAAAAAAAAATATATCGTAATCCAAATATCCACATTTTCTCTATACATGCTATTAAGGTATTTGGCGGGGAGGAAGCATACTGGAGAGAAAATTCTTTCTCCAGGTCTTTCTTAACATTTTCTGAAGAAATATGAATGCGAGTATGATAGAAAAAATTCCTAACTCATATTCTTACGCTTTCTTGACTCTAGACAGTGATTCTTAATTGTTCATCTCAATGGTATATGATTGGGAAAATACAAAATTTTAATTATTGGGGATAATGAGAGACAGCATGTGGTCTCCAGAGACAGTGTCCCAAGCTTGCAGAATTTCTTCACACAAGATCACACTTATGCATTGTGACAGGTTACACCATTTCCCAAGATGAGATACCATCTGGCTGAGAGAAGAAAACAAGTATGGGCTCTGTTGTTGTTAAATATGATGCTATTTTCAAGCTGAGAGTCAATAAATATGCACCAGGCCATACAACAGACTCCAAGGTTTTCAAATCACAAGTTATTTTTCAGATTCATCCTAAGAAAGAAGTAAAGATCAGCAAACATATTGTCCTGACATTACTGAACATTCACTTTATTTTAAAACTATAATAATGATTTACAAACTATGGACATGAAAACTTAAAGATAAATTGTTTTGGTTTTGAGCAACACAGAATTGTGAGATTTCTTATACAACACTGACAAAGAAAAAAATGAGTATATAAATGTCCCCTCATGAATTGTCCCACAGATTAATAGCTCTTGTAATTGCTTCAATCAGGTATCATTTTTCTTTTCATTTGTGATGATTTTCATAGTCTATCAAGAACAGAGCACTACATGTTTTAAGAATGTTTTATTGCTCAGAATACACTAGAATAGAGCAAATGACATTCCAGTTAATTATTTTCTGTAAAAGTGTTTTTCTATTGCTTAATTGCTCATTTTCTCTTTACAGTTTCCATAGTTGAAAGCACATGAAAGTTTGAAAGCTTATTGAGGAAAGAGAAACACATGGGCATTTGAAAAGACTTTCCCAACTACAGCTAAATTATTAGCTGAGTCTTGACAACTGAGCATACTTTAAGCATAAAGACATATTTTAAAAAAAAAGGAAGAAAGAGGTATACTAAGTAAATAGAATCATTAGACAGATATATTTAATTTTTTCTTTAGCATCCCAAAGGAATCTCATCAGTTACAGGTTTTTTGGGGTGTTGAAGCTACTGCCAATTGCTTTCAGGAGGTTTATAGAATCTTGACTTGGGAATGTCCGCTCCCTTGGTTTTTGGGGAGTTCAAATAAGGTGGTAAAGACAAGTAGTAAGAAAAGAGCACTGAGGGATCAGATCACCCAACTAGTTGTCATTGACTCTTATTCTTGTTCAGACTTTTAACTTGTGAAAATTTTAATCTCAGGTTTACTATTAATTGTGTTAGCAACCCAAGCTAATTTACAAATACTATCAAGCTAAGAGACTGAGCTCAAAATTCTCTCTATTCTCCTTCCTCTAGTATAACAACCATATATTTAAGCCGTAAGAGGAAATACAGAGAACTTAGGCATTTAAGTTCTGATATCACTGATCAAATCAGTGGGAGATACCAGCTCCATAATACTCACACACTTAAAGACTGAGTTAGTAGCATTATTTATAAGTACTATGTCTTGTCTTCAAACTAACTATATATTGGTCCTTACGTACTCCCTCAGGATAAAGTTAGCAAGACTATCAATTTCTCTGTCCCTATTAAACACTGACTTTATGTGCATCTAACTTTCTATGTTATAATATTATTAATTGGGGTCTTGCTCAAGTAAAAATACATGAGCAACTAAATATATATGGATAACATTGTCCTACTTTACGAAATCTTAAGTGTACCTTTGGCTTAATTGCAAATATTCTATCTTTATCTCTATTTCCTTTCTGAAAACCATTCTTAAAAATTATTTCACTTTTTCTTAATAATTGAGAAAATTTCATTGATACTCCCAAATATTTGTTACATAGTCACCATTCTTCTTTCTCCAAAGAATTTTAGAGTATAAATATAATTGTAACTGATGTTATACGGTCATGACATAATATCGATTGCCATTTTATAATAAAATTTCCTACTATATGATAATGTATTTTATCCTTTCCCATCTGTTTTATGGAGCTAACCCACACTATTTGTCTTCCAAGGTCATGGCAAATTTTTAATGAAACAGTTCAGATAAAGCTCTTAGCAAACTGACATAATAAACATTCAATAAATTAAAATGTATCACTTGTGTTAAAGTTTAAATGAAATAACTATATAAAGACAAAGATTTTCATAGTATATCTATCATAGTTTCCTATTTATGTGGGCCTCTCCTGGGCTATTATGAGAGGTCACATCAGAAATTGACTAAAGAATGGAAGAACAGAAGTTTTGGTCATCCAGGTCATTTATCAATTGCATTAGACACTACACAGAGGAGTAATGAGCAATGTGGAAAGATGGAACCTTGACAACATCTAGCCTGATGTTTTCAATGAAGCAAAATTTAATTCAGATCGATAAATAACACTGAGTAATTAGTATGTACCTTGCTTTGTGCAACAACAGAAGATAGAGGCATGTTTAAGATTTTCAAAACATTAGGGTTGATTTATAATGGTATTTTATGGTGCTTGAATTTTTCAAACTGAACTAATATAATTTCTTTGCGACTTAAAACATTTTTAATAGAATTCTGAGTCCTATGGATTAAAACCTATGTCTACAATTTACCCATGAGTCGACATAATTTTAAATTAATTTTTAGTTGGAAAGTCAGATGTAAAATGAAATAACATAAAGAAAATCACAAATTGATTTAACTTGGTTTAATATAATATTTGAAGACTACAGAAATTAAAAGGCATTGTATGATGTTGAAAATATGCCTGCTACAGCTCTGAGAGTAAGTTAATCAAGCAAAGGAATTGGAAAAATATTGAGACTTCTACAGAAAAAATAGAAACAGGATGAACGAGTAAAATACAAATGCCTAAAACAAACACAGAAGTATGTTAAATACATGCATAATTACATAATACAGATTAAGAAAATAGGTTAATATTTTCAACTATTAAATTAGTAAGAATAAAATGTTTAAGAAACAGTGGAAATAACTAAAAAAGAATACTGAAATACCGTAGGGAAAAAAATCAATAAAACCAAAACTGGTGTTCTATAAATAATATCAAAATGATATTTTAGAAAGTTGCTAATGTCACTATCAACAATAAAAAGAGAGCCACAATTACTAAAAACAAGAAGAGAAAGGAGACATCACCACATCTTCTAAATTTAACAGTATAAAAAATTTAATAATTCTGATGAAATGGACAAACTATTTGAAAAATACAAAGTGCTATAGCTTACTCACAAAGAAACCGAATGCATAAATAGTCATATATGCATTTGAATGATATTTTAGTCAATTGGTTTTTCAAGTAGAATATTCTTGACCCTAGTGGAATTTCATCAAATTTTTAATTTTTGAAAAGCAGTAATACCAATCTTACAAACTTGCTTATATTGTATCAGTATATATATAATTGGCAGTACATATATTTTCCTAGTATATATGTGCATATATATATATATATATATATTTGTCATTATATCAGGTTGTCCAGTATTTGTATATATTACTGATAATGCACACAGAGTTGAATGGATTCCAAGAATTCAAGTTTAGTTTAAAATACAAAAATAAGTCAATGAAATTCACTACTTTATTAAAAAATCTTCTCAAAAATGGAAGAAATATCAAATAGCATAATTTCAAACATTTACACAAAAACATAAAACATCATGAACCAGGAATTGAGGAAACTGACAGCTGTCATAATAGTTAACAGTGAAATATTGAATGCTTTCCACCTATGATTAGAAACAAATCAAGTATGTCGCGTTTCCTAAGAAAACTTAGTTGATATATTCCTTGGCACTTATCTTAGTGAGGTCATTGGGAGTTCAACTCCAATGTCAAGGGAAGCCAAAATAAAAGAGTTGAACTACCTCAAACTAAAAACTTCTGCATAGCAAAAGAAACTATCAAGACACTTCCAAAAATCTTCCTACTAAATAGAAGATATTTGCATATCATAAGTCTAACAAAGGGTTAATATCTGGTGTCAAAAGAACTCATAAAACTCTAACAAAAAAACAAAAACAAATGAAACACTTCAATAGAAAGTGTGACCTAAAGGATAGGATCACTGGACAAAGTCCACATACATCACAAGGACCCAGGTTTGAGATCCAGGAACAGAGGGAGAAATGAAGAACAATTAAATAAAATAAACAAATGCTTATAAAAAAAATGAGTAGACACTCCAAAGAAGACATACAGATGGTCAACCAGCACAGGAAGAGATGTTTCACATCTCTTGTTATTAGAGAAATGAAAATCAAAATAACGAGATATCACTTTACACCTGTGAGATGGCTATTATCCAAAAGACTGGAAACAGGAAGCATTGATGAGGCTGTAGAGAAATGGGAATTTTTTTACGGTGCCTATTATTGGCAACTAAATGTAATCCTTAATGCAAAAACTTTATTACCAGGAAACTGTCATATAAATATACTTCCACATGTGTGTGATATGTAACACTACACATTATAGTTTATAAATAGGCAACATTTTGCAATGTGTGTAAGTGTCCATGAAAGCTCTTTCAATGAATAATAATGTATACTCATTTAACATATAAGCAGTCAAAAGTGATGCTGCTTCAGACAAATGGATAAAGAAGATGTGGTGCATATATACAATGGAATACTACACAGTCCTTGGAAGAGATAAAACCCCGTCATTTGAATCAACATGTATGGAACTAGAGGGGATGATGCTAAGTGAAACGAGTCAAAAGAAGAAAGATAGGTACCAGATGACTTCACTCACAGCTGGAACATGAATAGACAAAACAAAGGAACATATGAAACATATACAACCCTGAAACACTTGCAATTAGAACTGAGGTGACCAAGAGGGAATGGGGCGGGTGGGGGCAAATGGTGGTGGCACCTACTGGACAATAGGGAAGAACACTTGATTTGGTTGAGGGCAGGGTGTATTGAAACATATCTAAGAAATGGGGAACCTATACATAAGAAATTATTTTAATGTGTAAAATAATTACTACAATAAAAAATAAATTAAAAAAGTGATGCTTCTTTTTATGATCAATAGAAAGGAATATTTATGATGCATTGCTTAACAAGAAAAATAGAATATAGACCTGTGTGTATAGAAAGCTACTATTTGAGGCATTATTCTTTAAGCACAAGTCTAAACACACATATACACAAATTTACACATATGTAAACGCATTAACACCCCTCAGCAACGTATCCTACTTATACAGATATGTCGGCCACCCATGACAGAGCCACACACAATACACACAGACACACGCACATTTTTAAGACTTAAAAGTTTCTAAAAGAATTCTCAAGAAATTGTCAACAAAGTGTAGTTTGAAAAGGTTCTTCTTTTATGATGAAAATTTTAAAACCAGATGACTGTGTTTGAAAAAAAAAAAAAAAAGAAAATATGCCAAGCAAAATAAATCAACAATGACTTCTCCTTTTTTAAAAGTCATCCCTTCTCAATAATCCTCCTTAATAAAAATGATATTTCTTCCTGTTCCTTGAATCAACATCTTTGTCAGCCTTTTGCAATTCCAATATAAGAACAAATCAAGCCAATTTAAAACATGTAAAAGATGCACGATTTCCTGAATCAATGCAAATGACAGAGAAGGTGTTCAAGTCAGCACAATGTCTGAAAAGTGAGGATCTAGTGGAGTTTCACTAGATAACCACTGTAGAAAAGAAAATGGACACAGACAATATAACATCGGTACTTACAGAGTAAAACAATTTAAATACTAAAGGTCAAAAGTAGTCACATGTTGGTAAAATCTATCTATTGTTTGGGGAACTAAAATGTAAGGAAAAATATGTACTACTGGGTTTTCAGAAAAATTTAAAAATAATTTTGTGAAATAACATTGATTTATAACATTTTATGTCTCAGATGTATGATATTACATTTCAACCTCTGCATATGCTACCTTTTGATGACCAAGAAGTCTGATTTCCATCCATCACCATACAACTAACCCCGTTTACACATTTTATCACCCCTAACTGTCTTCCCCTCCAGTAAACACTAGTATCTGAGATTCTTTGGGTTTTTTTGTTTGTTTGTTCATTTGCTTTTTTCCTTTGCTGCAGTTATATTTCCACATATGAGTGAGTGAGATCATATGTGACTTGTCTTTCTTATTCTAACTGTTTTCATTTAACCTCATGTCTTCAAGTTCCACCCATGTTATTAAAAATAACAAAAGATTTCATCTTTTAAATAGCTCTATAATAGTCTATTTACATTCAACAACAGCCAACCACCCTGATGAAAAGCTGGGGAGAGGGTCTGAACAGATATTCATTCAAAGAAGACATACAAATAGACAACAGGCACATGAAATGATGTTCAGTCATTTATTACTAGGGAAATGCAAATAAATATCACAATGAATTATCACCTCACAACTGAGAATGGCCTATTCTAAAACATAAGAAAGACAGGTTAGTCATGATGTAGAGGAAAAGGAATTCCGACTATTGAAGGGAATGTAAACTGGTGTGGACACGATGGAAAATAGTAAGGAGATTTATCAAAAAACTAAGAATAGAAATAAAATATGATTTAGTTTTCATGCAAATTTGAAGTAAACATTACCCCAATGGAAACAATAAAACATGATCATACAAAAAAACTTAAGTATGACAAAAATTATAAATTTTCATTATATAAGATATAACTGGTATACAGTTTCAAATCAATCTTTTTCCCAATAGGGTTCACAAATTAAGTTAAATTTAAATTTCATACAAACAATGAAAAATTTTCATAGCCGCATGCCCCATATATGCATCTTATGCAATGCTTGCATGGGATATGCTCATACTAAAAATGTTGCTTGCTTTTTATCTGACATTCAAATTTAGTTGGGTGTCATATTTATATTTGCTGAATTTGATAACCTCAATACATTGAATGCTAGCTCCCATTTTAATTGCATTTTGTTTGTATCATATTTCTAGTACCAATTATTTCAGTAAAATGAGAGCTTTATAAGTTGTATTTAAAGACTGGAAGAAAATGTTGTGAATTTATTTACTTATTTTATTATGTGTTTATTTATTTACTTACTTTCCTGTATTGCCTAAAGTTTCTACAAGGAGTCAATATTACACTTGAATTCAGAAAAACGTTGCTTCAGGGCAAAACTAAAAGTCATCATAGACTATCCAGAACTACTTGGAATCTAAAGGGAATTAGTTCAATTATAAAACAGCACGTCCAAAAAGAAAGAAAAGTTACTGCGGGCTGGAGGAAGGGGCAAGAGCAGATAGGTTCTTTTCCTTCACTTTATTGCTTTTTTGTTACAGTTTCAGGGAGTGTTTCAATTTTAACTCTTTTAAGCTCATAGCATATGATTTTGCTTTCATATCCTGGCAAAGTGAGAAATGGACTGAACAGAACGATAAAGGGAGAGATGAGCCTAAACATTTAATAAGCGGCAACATTTGTGTAGATCAGTATGTTTCTAAATATACATGAGGATTAATAAAATACATGAAGAAAAATACTGTTACATAAAAGGCAGATATGTGTTGGTTTCTTCAATTATTAAATCAAGCTTGCAAATTTATTTCGTATTATTGTCAGAAGCCCCGCAGGAGCAAGCCTTAGCCCAGGGACTAAAGGTCAACTCTCAGGACAGTGAATCGCTTCTGGCCCCAGCACCCAGTCGTGGATGCATCCGGATCGATGAGGAAAGCTGGTGGATGAACTAGACATGTGGGGCCTGCAGTACGTGATCAGCCCAGACCCTTCACCAAGAAACAAAAGAATGACATCAGGTGAAGAAGACCACCAATAACTTCAAAGGACAGTGTCACCTTGGCCCATCAGGAACTGAAACCTGGTCTGCAGACTCCTCGCTCCATCCCCCTTCCTCACCATGTGGGATTTTCCCTTAAAAACTCAGGCTGCTGGCAAGGCCTCAAGTCAGCCTCCCCACTAATGGGGTCTTAGCCTCCTGGCTGGCTCCACCCTCTTGCTCCCTCTGCTCCCCACCTAATGGACCCCAACTTGCTTACTCGCTGTGCCTGTCTGGTGTGTGGAGCGACCCTTAACCCATGGGGTCTGGACCTCCCTTGGTCAGCTCCCTCCCTTTACCCTCCGATTAAACCTCTGCTTGCTCACTTGCCTGACTCTGTCGTGGGTTCTTTAAGCCACTCGAAAACCCCTGCAATTTTTCATGTGGAAATGACCTAAAACTTCCTTATTGTACTTACAGTAGAAAAGGTCCTCATCAACAGTGCTAAATCGGTGATTGAATAAATAAATGAACAAATCTCATGGAAATGAGTGTATGGGTTACTCTGGTATTTAGAGACCGCTGCCAGTCAGTAGCAACTGCGTGTAAGAGTCACAGATCTCAACTCAGCACAGTTACTAATAGGAGATGGCATATTTTTACAGAAACAAATAACTGAAGCACACAGCATTATGGATACTTCATCTTATATTTCCCAGATAGAACTGAATATTGAACAACAGTGCTTCAGTTGCATTAATGTTAATATAATTAATTATCTCTGGACATGTTCCAACTTGTTCACGTCACATCTAGAAATCTACCTTAAGCCTTCTTTAAATTATTCTCCTGGTGATCTTTCCCACATAGCACAATACTAGATCCACTAAATTAGTCAGTTTGTCATATGCTAGCCTGTCTTATTATGACTCGTGTTCATTTATGTTAAACTTCTTGGTCTGCATTTCCCCAGCTAGGATAAGTGTATTCTATTATTATTGCTAATTGTGCTGATGCCCCGGGTCGATAAAACACAGGTGGTACTACAGAGTTTATAGAATTTAAGTTGAAAATATTTTACTTGATGATTATTAATACAAACTCAAAGATAATGTTTTCGGTGAACTCATTATTTCTCTTACTTTCAACAATCAAAGTTTTCATTTATCTTGGGTTCTCTCCCATTAAACTTGATTCCAGTCATTTGAGCTATGTCCCATTAACTCCTTCAGGGACGTAAGCACAGGTGACCAAGGGTGCCTCCGCCAATCCTATTGGACTGGGCTTATACGTACGACCCAAGGTACTTAATATCTATTTCGGCCGAGCATAAATTACACAGGAGACAAACAGAAGTTGCACAAATCACACGAGGTTTATTTACTTAGCCTGGTGGTTTCCAGGCTTCAGCAGGCCACCCTGGGATCCGCGCAGACAGACACACACACACTGGAACGAAGGACGTGCAGCTGCGTCTCGGCTTCTCATTCAGGGCCCGATTCTGCGGCTCACGATCTGGACTCGCGGTCCAAGGCAGAGCTTCAGGCAGGTGTGATAAGGGGAGTGAACGTCTGTGGAGGAGCAGAACGATGGCTCTAACGACTCTCTCAGTCCTCTCTTCTTATACTCTTAGATGGGCGTCTTCTGGTGTCTTCAGTGTGTCTTATCAGCGGGCTCCACGGGCTGCCTGGGGCTGTGATATCTAAGGGTACAGGTGCACACAGGGGTGTCGCCTAGTGGCGTGTTTATCTTTATCTTTGCACTCAGTTTAGTTTCATTTCACTCAGTTACTTTATAACATTTAACAGGGCATAAGTCACTCCATTTTCTAAGTGTAATACATTCTTAATATTATCTATCCTAATTACTATAGCAAGCTACAACACACATTTTCTTGATGACATTTTAGTGAGCAGCCATTATGTCAGAACTTAACTAGAAGAAAATGGAAATGCATCTTTTAATATCATAATGAACATTTTTTCCACTTCGGAAGTGATTATGTGGATGTAAAATGTGAAAGATTTCATATTAATCTCCATGGATTTTTTAAAATCATTTGTACATTGAATTTGGTATTTACTTTTAAAATCTCTAGGGAAGGAATAATCTGAAAATGAGTTTCAATAACATTTTTTGTGTTACTGATTATTTCAGATTGCTGCCTTTATTCATAACATTTCAAGAGCATCACTTTGAAGACATCTGTCGCTTAGACTATTGCTATTTCCCCAATCCTATTAACACATCGAAATTCTCATTTAAAGAAATAAATCATCAATAGCCTATACTTTCCACACTGTTTGGGTCTTAGATCTTCTATGGCAAGTATAGGATCCAACAAATATTTAGTTTTAGGAAAGGTTTAGGGGTTCAAACTATGCCAGCCTATTGACTAGAAGTCATCAGTGCCGTAGTGTCTTATGAGTTCAACTATGTCCAGAACAGGTCTCTTCACAAGGATGCCTCTGACTTGATCCCAAGTGAAAATAATACTTAGACATTTCTGTACAACATGGGCAATTGTGAAGGATATTAACAAACTTGTTTGCTTCTAGGAAAGCATATTTAGTTCATGACATACATGCCAAAGCTTGTCCTTATGGAATGCTGGAGGGGGCCACACACGTTGAGGTGATGCCTGAACACATATCCTTTAAAGCCCTTCCCTGGATTACATTTTCCTTACCAACTAGAAATTGTATATAAACTTCGTATTTATTTTTAACTCAGTCTACAGTCTACGATCAAGTCAGAAATCCTCTTAGCTCTATTTTTTCCCTCTGAACTAGTTTTGTGGTGAAATGTATTACCTTCTTGCTTGGGAATTAATGATGTGTGAAGGACTTAACAGCCAAATGGTATCTGATCCTCCTGAGGATACTATGCTGAAATAAAAGCTGCTGTATTTTGGAAATCTGTTGCACCATGTGAAAGAACTGTGCCTGGGGTGTTTTTACTGTCACTTTAATCTATCACATAAATTAGTTTTTCAGACACTTTAAGTTAGCAAAAAAATAGAGTTATCTCATCATAAATGAGAACTGACATCTAGATGACCCTGGAATGAAAAGAAATACCAACTAATCCATGGGCAGAAATTCTGGGAGAGAAACAATTTGTCTCATGTTTAAAGATTCAGTGAAAAAAGCATAAGAAGATACAAAATGGAAAAACCATGATGAGCACATGTGATATTTTGGTGAGAAAATGTGACGTATTTTCACAAATTAGAAATGTGTCATCAGGTACCTAATAAGTCTTCTCATTTCTTTCTGGTTGAAAAATGACATCTGTTAAAATCACTCAATCTTTCCAAACAAGTGAAAAAATAACAACAAATCTAGATTTTACAACATTCAGAACTACAATGGCTAGTTAGTCAGTTTCTTAAAGCAGCAGGAAATTCACAGCAGTCACAAAACCTGTGGTTCAGAAAATGGCCTAAATTGAGGTATACAATGGATAACCCCAGTGTGACAAGCTTTCAGACAAGGAGCAGAACTTCCATCTAGAAAGGAGGAAATAATCTTGTGTCCTGTGTGTACTGATACAGAATAGACCTCATTTGCAGTTCAAGGATTTCTCTTCTCAAGGACTGAAGGGCTCACTTCCACATTAGGTGTGTGTACATCTTGGTGTGGAAAACATAGGGATAACGATAGGGCTCTGGAGATGAGAGAATTAAGGACAAAAAAAAAAAAAAAAACAGGGAGAGCAGATAGATGAAGAACCTAACGTAATAATTTTTATTTTTTGAACCAAAATTTCAAGCAAAGTGTAAGAAAGAAGGACATTGTTACAGAGGAGAGAGATGTTGCTGGGTATCCTCCCCAGACTGTCCTCTGTCTCTGTGGTGCTGATACAGGCCATATGGGAATAGGGTGGGAGATCAAAATCCTTGCCCATCCTGTATCTGTGGTTCCTGTGGCCATGGGCCACTTACTATTTGTGGTTATGTTCTGACAGACATGAGGGCAGGAATCACCTAGGAGAGTTACAAAGAGTTTTCCAGTAAAGCAAAATTTAAAGAAACTCATCATGACTAAACCAGCCTTCTGAGAAATGCAAAAAGGATTTCTATAAAATAAAAAGGAACCCCACTCAGAAGTAACAAGATACCAAGAACATAAAATGTGGGAGGGGGAAGAGTAAAAATGTGAACTGTTAAAATGAGAATGAAAATAACTTACTTTCAGCATAAAGTAGACTACAATAAAAAAAAAAAAAAAAAAAAAACACCTCATATCTATGAGAATGGCTATTATACAAAGGATTAGAATCAAGTGTTGACAAGGATGTAGAGAAAACTGAGCTCATATACACACTGTTGATAGAGCGTAAGCTGGTAAAATCATTGTGGAAATCAGTAAGGAGATTCATTAAAAATGTAAATAGAAATTCCATATTTTTCCATTATCCCTTTTCTGAATATTTGTCCCCAAATCATAAGATCATTAATTTGCAGAGATAAATGCACCCCAAGTTTATTGCAGTATTAGTCATAATATAAGAATTGGAAACAACCTAAATACCCATCAACAGATCAGTGGATAAAATAGATATGGTGTTATACGTAATGGAATCCTACTCAAATATTAAAAAAGGTAAAATCTTGCCAAAAATTTTTTTTTCAACTATGTAATAAATGTTATAAGTCTCTGGCAAGGCTAATCTACAAAAGGAATGAAACATGGATAGAGGGGAAAAGGAAATGTAGAGGGAGGAAGAAGGGAGGAAAGAAGAAAGAAAGAGAGAAAGGGAGAACCCTCAGGTTATCAATATTGGTAATAAAAAAAAATCAATCTCTCATAATACATATATCATATATATATAAGGATTCATATATCTATGAACATATGGGATATAAAATATTTTAATTCAATTTGACAACTCTATAGTAATACTCTTCATAATTTATAAGAAATGTTTAATTTTCAGAAAACAACTCAATAAAACTGATCTAAAGTGAAAACATGAGCAAACTCATATATAACAGAAATTATTCTGAAATTCAAAATCATCCCACAAGAACTAAGTAAATTGAATCTAGCAATGTATAAAAAAATGAGATGTCATGCTATTTTATTCATAAAAGGCAGAGTTGTCTTAACATTTTAAGATATAATATCATTCTCCACATTCATTCAATGAAGTGTTGCAATAATTCAGGAAAGGTATGGAGAATGTACTTGTATTTATCAGAAAAGCTCTTACTACTCTAGAAATAAAAAATAACTTTCTGATCTCTTAAATAATACCTAGAAAATTCTACAACAAATACAATGCTTAATGGTAAAGTATTGCTAGCTATACATGAGACTACAAATGCAGGATTATTATCAGCTGTATTCAGCATTGTGTTTATGGCCCTTGCAATGGCATGAAACCAGGAGATAAATAATTTATGATTGACTGAAATAATAATAACTTATGATCATTGAAAATAAGAATTTGAAGATCAGTAATTGTGTACCTAAAGAAGCAAAAGAATGATCTACTAAAATCCAGTGTGAATTTTGTAAGACCAGTGGATCTAATAACGATACATAAAGATGAATTGCATTTCTATTTATCAGAAACAAATTACCAGCACCCAAAACATTACCCTCTATGTAGCATCATACACAAAAAATCTAGGAATACATCTAGTGAAAGATAATAGTTGCACTTTGACATATAGAAGACTAGGCTGACTGTCTCAAAATAGGACTAAGAAGTCAGATAAGGTCATAAGTTCTCTTGAAGCTTCAGAGAGATCAGGTCTCAGAGTTAGTGTAGCAGGAAGCCAGTGAGGCATCATCTTCCCCATAATGAGAGTGAAGGAAAAATTAATTACTTCTATAGTTTATCAATTGATTTGACACAGCTGAGGAAAGAATCGGTGACCTTAAATATATGTTAATAGAAATTGCTCAAATTAAGACATATACATACATACAAGACAGTGGAAAAACAGAAGGAAAGAGCATCTGCAGGCTGTAGGACAGTGGTAAATGGTCTACACTATATACAATTGGTACTAGAAGCAGAAGAGAGAGAAAAAAGCAGTAGAAAGTAGACAATGAGCAGTGAATACCAGGGATCCCTGAGAGAAAGGAAACAAATGAGGTGAGCCCTAGTGTTGACCCAGTTTTCTGCCTATTGGAGAAAACTTTAGAAGGACATCACAGAGCCTGGGACCTTACTGGGTTGGAGTCCAGGCAGGTGACAATGACAACATTTACAGAGTCAAACCCTGGGCAGGAGGGAGCTGCACAAAGAACAAACTTAGGAGAGTTGCAGATGGGTACCTGGTGTCTGAGCGCTGGTGTGCGCATCCATGTGAGGGGCTAATCAGAGCTGGGAAAAGAAATACCAGCTATAGCGAGGATTTCTCTCTTTAATTTCTTACAGCTCTCACAGCCCCCTGACACTGCTATCAGACTTCTCAGCCCAATAAGACTGCTGCTTTGTGCCACTATTCTTACTCCAATGTGGACAAATGCCCTTAGGGTAGTGGGTTATTTCAAAGTGGTTCTTGGTCCCTGAATTTTCCTTCTTTTAAAATGTGAAACATCTCCCATTTGGGCCTTCCCTTGGTCATTCTCTATTACCTTCCAGTAGCTGCTTTTTATATTTTGTGTAAAGTTTTTCATTTTGGGCAGCAGAAAGCTCGTTTGATATGTTACTTTGCTGTTTTGAAATTCTAAATCTCTCCACTGTAAATACTTAAAACATTGAGTATGTTTATTGCTTCTAGATTGTCTTTGTTAAATTATTTGCTGTCGAGAGTGATCTAATGAAGTTGGCACCCAGTCACATATCCCAGGTTTTCATTTGTTTGTGGCTTTAAGCAAAACAACCAAGGATAAAGCAGGGATTGCCTCTAATTTAAAAGTCTTTAGCTGTCACCAGAGGCAATATTGAGGCTCCTAGAGTTGTTCAACTATGTAAATACTGAATCGACTGTGTTTGTTGGCAAGAGCTGACATTTTAACATCCCCAGGGAAACTGCTGGGAGATTTTCTAACAAGTCAATAGTTTCAGAAAGTACATTTCTTCTGTTCTAAAAATTTTCCTTCCAAAAAAAAAAGAAAAAAATAGCTCTTTCCTATCCTTTTCTATTCACATAAAAATGCCATGATTAATCTCAGTACCCTTTCATGGGTGCAAAAATAATGTTGAAATCTTGGTGAGAAATCCATTTATTTACTGTTTATGCATTAAGCATGTGGTCTGCACCAGAACACTATAAAGCTTACAAAGTTTTTATATCTAGGTCCTCTTATTTAAGAATACCATTTTAGGGATTAAGGATTTCATTATTCACTGACTGTACAGTTTTGAAGCTTTGTATTGAGTTGTTGAGATATAAATAAACCCTTCTATATAAATAAAAATTATTGATGTAATCTACAAATATAACACTCGAGAATTGCTAAAGCCTAGTTTTCCACTTAGAGTTAAAACTACCCATGTAATAATAAAAAAAAACAATATGGAGGTCAGCTTGAGAAAAAAAGAAGAATGTAAGTTTTCGATGAGTTATTCATCTTTCCAAAATGCCCAGCTTCCTTCCTCTAGCTTTCATTGTGCAGGAATTTAGCTTGACAACAAAGCAAAGAATTAATATGTACTCTTAGAATCTACTCTACTTTATAAGCTGGTGTAAAAAGCAATGACTGCCAAAACAGAGGGTTCAAAAAATAAAATAGTGTGAGAATAATGTTCAGAACATTACCTTATGTTCTCAGGTTCTACAAAGAGAAACATGCTTGAAATTGCTCATTTGGAAGACTGACACTTTGTTCTAAACACAACTTTAATGGCACTAATAAAAAGATAATCAGGACAATTCAGGGAAGATAACTCACAGAGACTAATGAAAGGTGCACATCACTAATAAAAATTTAAAAGATAATGGATGGTTAGTAAGTCATCAAGTGTTTTCACGCTAATATTATAAATATTTCTTGTTGGAGTGAAACAGTACAAATGAAAGCTACTGTTGGTCCAGTCAATATAAAAGAAACAAAACAAGTAAGTGGAAATCACTGTCTTTATGAAACTGGTTAAGAATGTCATTTTGAATGTCAGAAATTCATTTTTAGAGCACTTACTCATCTATTTACTTAATATCCTGGTAGACTGATTGGCTAAGCCAGTTAAGAAGCTTCCCTTCCTGGAGAGGATTTGGTCTTGCCAGGGTTTACTGAGGCTCAACTGGTCTGAGGTCCTGGCTGGTGCTTAAATCAACAAGTGACTTTAGTCAACAAATGGTCAATGAACAAAAATACAAATGCGTGAAGGTGTTTTTATGGTAGGTCACATAAAAAGGTGGGGATATTTCTGCCCTGACATTTTAAAATAGTTATCATTTAATTATGTTTTAGATCACAAAATTCCACAAGGGAAAACAAAGAAAGATAAACAACGTAAAACATATTCTATCCTAACAGAGAGCTCTCTACTGGAGATACATCTACTCATTCTTGTAAGATAGAATTGTTGAACGCTAGTTTTCCAGACTTTGTGTTGTGTGTTCAAAATAATAGTGTGAGTTAAACATCATTCATGTCCTGATTCCGTAATTTATAACTTCATTTTATATTTATTTGACCTTGAACCTCCAATATAGAAGTCATGTGCTATAATCTGCTGTTGACAAGCAAGTGTGCTAGAGAGGAGACTGAAAAACTGAAGATCGACACTGGCATTGAAATATATTGTTAAGATACTTTAGATAATTTTAAGACAAGCTTCTAATTTATTCCTTAATTAGGACAAAACTTATTCAGCAGTTAAAAATATCAAACACGAAGAATTCTATAAATTATAAGTTCTTCTCCTCTGCAAGTTTCCACAGTGTAAGGGCAACGCAGTTATGCAAAAAGATAACTGGCAATTTGATAATAGTTGATGAGCGGGATAAAAGCAAAAAGAAGAAAAATTAGTTTTGCAGAAGAAAGCCTCAATAAAGTTTTTCCTAGACAGGCTAAAAATTAAGTTGGGCCCTAGAGGTTAAATAAAGTCCATTGGAAGAAGAAATAGGATCGGGGCATGCATAGTTGTCGGTAGAACCAAAAGGTTATGGGACCTGGGAAAGTGGAAAACTGATACTTGTTGGTTAATGCCTTGAGTGTTGGTGGAATGTAAAAATTAGCAAATGTATGCATTTGACTCAGTCAGTGTGTGTAAAAGAATGACTCTCAAAGATATCCATGTTTCAATTCCTAGAACCTATAATAGATGTTATCTGTTGTAAGGGGTTTTACAGAAGTGATCTCATTAAGAATTTTGGGATTGGGGAGATGAGCCTGAGTTACTGAGCTGGGGCCAATTAGTCATGAGGGTCCTTATAAATCCGAGAGAAAGGTAGGGGAGTAAACATTAGAGGACAGCACTCAAGAAACCTTTGACCACCACTGCTGCCTTTGAAGGCAGAGCAAGAGCCAAGACCAGGACTTAAGGAAATCGGGAGACCTGCAGACACTGGTTCCCCCAGAATCTCCAAGCAGCCCTGTGATATCTAGATTTTAGCCTGCTGAGATCCATTTCTGACTCTGACCTCCAGACCTGCAAGAGAATAAATCTGTGTTCGTGAAGGCCTCTGCATTGGTGGTAACTTGTGACAGTGGCTGAAGAAAATGGGTACAACTCCTAACAAAGGAAGCTGTAGGAAAATTGTCCGAGTGTTTAAAAATGAAACAAAAGACAGTGAGAACGATAGATTTATTTAACCTTAACTTTTCGGAACCATTTAAAGAAGTTACATAGTTCCTATCCTATTGATTATTTTAACTTATTAATATTCACATGTTCCCACAACTAAGAAATCACAGTGACGTTAACCTCTAAAAAGTGATTACTGAAGGAGTCTTGATTTCAGTAATAGCGGTGAAAAAAGCCACATGAAACCTTGGGTGTTACTGATTTTCCTTTTCCTCCTATGTCTATAGTTTAAGTTTCTCCAAGAACCCTGACACTGAGAAATGACTGTAGCCAGTTTAAATGAAGTATGAAATAGCACCATGAGCTGGCCAGCTGCGCTCCCATGGAGACGCAAAGCTATGCTTTGAACAACTGTTGGCAATGGTACCAAATGAAAACAATGTGAAATGCGGCTGTGTTTCCACTTGAAATAAAGTAAAGACATGTTGATGTAAAACAATGTGTGTCATCCTTCGCCTGCAAATGACCCGTGATGTCAGCATCTGGATTTAAGTGAATTCTTCACCTTTCTCAGGCATCTGAGAAATAGGAAGACAGAATATTCAGCACAAAATGTAGCATAGAGATGCATTCACTGGTGAACATTGCTGATTCCCTCTCAAATGTGTTTCGTTAACGGAACCTCAAGCTGCTTTCTATGATTCAGGGAAACTATGATCCCACCCAGCTCAAGGGACAGCCTTTGGTTGGATGACAGTGATGTGGGTGATAAGTGAGCAAGACACGATGATGAGACACTGGGTTGGCCCACAAAGAAAATTCATGGAGAGAGCTGTTTGGTCAGGACCACACAACAGGTTTATTAAAAGCAGGAACAGTGAATTGAAGCTTTCTCTTGCATCTCAAATAAATTATTCCTAAATTATTATTTGCTTAAAGTTTCCTATGATAGAAAACCCCAAATTTTAACAAGTTTAAATTAGCTGGAATAAATTATCAATCTGTCTTTTTGTCCTTAACCTCAATCATCTTTATTCATATTTGTTTTTATGTTTATAAATAATATTTCTATTTATATAAAACACCAGTTAGTTCTAACTTCCTATTTTCATGTGAATCACCACACTAACTCTGGGCAACCAAATTTGAAAGCAAATGATGGTGCGATGACTAAATAATCAACATGTAAACTACAGCTTCAATAATAAAATTCTTTTCAATTTATACAAATTTACATTTTGTAGTTTCCCACTTACAATTTTCCATCAACCATATCAGACAAAGGACAATCATTATTGTCATTTAATAGCTCAAGACACAAGCTCAGTTTGGCTAATGGTTTGTGCCTCAGGTTATAACATTATTAAGATACAGGCAGAGCCAGGACCAGGGCTCCAGAGTTTTTGATACCAGTCCATGTTCTCTCGGCATATGCGGGAGAAAATTTGCTCAAACTGTCAGGAAAAGCATAGAAATAATTCTGAGGCTTGGAGAAACTTGCTGTTATCCATATAATGATAAAAAAAGCATGGTGGGAAGAATATTCTATGATGCAACTTTAAAAAAAACAGAACCATGATATTTTAAGTACCGTCACAGGGTTAGGAATTCAGACTTTGTTATTCTTAAAATGTTGCTTTTAAAAAGATTTTATAATTTGGTTGCAATGAACAATTATTAATTATAATGGACTAATTACTAATAACACTTGATTAATTATAATTAATTAAAATTACATTAATGGAGCACCCTGGTGGCTTAGATTGGGGCACAATTCATGTAAAGTCCCAGGACCGGGGTGTAGGGTGGGACCAGGGAGTCGGGGTGGGGGGTTAACACAACCAAAAATAAACAAGCAAATAAATAAAATGCTTTTTCCTGGATCCCTGTGTGCCTGCTTTCCTCTTTGAAGAAAATTATACTAGTGTCAGGAGTATGATAGAATTCATTGTTTAAAAGCAGCAGGCTCTGATGTTAGGGTCAGAACTATTAACACAAGCATAGCTTTTATGAGAAGACAGTACAAGATATCGGCTTCAAATACTGCTCCCGCAAATCTTCCTCTCCACAAGGACTTTTTCTGTTTTCAGGGCCCTTGCATATAGAATTCCTTAGGACACTCATATACACTACTTCTGTGGGTTTTCATTGGATACCCACCTGAATCACGTGTTGAATTTTTGAAGCAATATAATTCCTGGTATCCACAGCATCTTGGCTCAATCACATTCTCAAAAAAGCAGAGACAAGGCCCTCATGTTTTAACCAAGAATCTCAGGAAACCTTGATGAACAATTAGATTAATAGCTATGCCATGAATTTGCTATCTCCTAATTCCAGTCAAGTCACACTGACTGGATGCCTGCAATCTGTGAGACACAGAAAAGTAGACCTGAATATGATATAAAACCATCCTTCAAAGGGTTCGTGGCCACTTAGGAAACAGACCTGTACATAAATGCATTAAAACTGTGACAGTCATGCCACCACTAGAAGTCACCTGTGCTGTGAGAACTGCACACTCTGACAGCCAGGCAGGGTCTGTGCTGTGTGCACCTCTGTATTTCACACCACTCTCAATGCTATGCTGTAGTAAGTGTTCACTAAATCCTGTGGACACAACAATTACTGGCCACATGCAATTCTTTCTAACATCTGAATTTTAATTTCCTTAGGGTTAATTCTGTGTTCATTGTATATTTTCTATTTTGCATTTTATAAGAAGCAAAGAGGCAAAATTACTTCCCAACCCTTACCAAACCTGATTTCCCAGAGGCAAACTCTTCACTCCATTAACTGAATTAATTTATTTATAGATAACATTGATTATAAAACTGTATGGGTTTTAGTCATGCAGTTGCACTCTTCAGAAAATGTATGTTACCATGCCATGCCTACTACCAAGGTACTGATAACCCTCCACTCTCTACCTTTTATTCTCAACCCTTACCCTCTTCCCAGTTGGAAACCAAAGTTACATCAAAGTGTAAGGGTGTAAGGGTTTGTTTTTCTCTGTTTCTTAGTATTTCACATATAAGTGAAATCACCCTTGTGTTTTCTCTTCCTGACTTATTTCACCTTGAATTTATAGCTGAGGAGCATTCCATTGCATATGTACACTGTGTCTTCTAGATCCAATCATCTACCAGTGGGCACTTAGGTTGTTTCTGTATCTTGGCTATTGCAAATAATATTGCAATAAATGTAGTGCATGCATCTTTTCGAATGACTGTTTTATATTACTCACATAACTGGAGGTGAAATTGCTGGCTCTTGCAGTAGTTATACTTTCAATTTTGGGAGATACCGTTTTCCAGAGGCTATACCAATTTACGTTTCCATCAACAATGCCTTCAGGCTCCTTTCTCTCAACACCCTTACCAACACTTGCTGTTTCTTGTTTCTTTGATATAGGTCATTCTTATAGTTGTGAGGTGATATCTCACTGCTTTTTTTTATTTGAATTTTTTAATAAGCCATGAGGGCGCATTTTCTCATGTTCCTGTTAGCCATCTGTATGTCTTCTTGGGAGAAATGTCTATTCAGATCATGGCTTTATTGGGCTGTTTGTTTTGCTTTTCTTTAGTTGTAGGAGTTCTTCAAATATATTGCATATTAAGGGGGTCAGATGTATGATGTTCATATGTTATTTTTCCCATTCTCTAGGTTTTATTTTTGTTTGGATGACAGTTTCTTCTGTAGTGCAGACGTGTCCCCCATGACTTTTCTAAAGCCAATATCACAAAACGCATCACCTACGTTTTCTTCTATTTTTTATGATTCAAAGCCTTATAGCTAATCTTTAATCCATTTTGAGTTAATTTTGGTATACGATGTGAGAAATTTATCTCGTTCCATTCTTTTGTATGTGGCTGTTCAGTTTTTGCAACACTGTTTGCTGAAAAGTCTTCTCATTGTATGCTCTGAGTTCCTTTGTTGTAAATTAACTGTCAATTTATGTGTGTGTTTATTTCTGGGTTCTTATATCTATATCACTCACTTCTGTGTGTATTTGATTGTTGTAATATTTCAGTATCGTTTGAACGTAATACCTCTCATTTTCTTTTTTTTTGTATCAGTATTTCTTTTACCATTTGAGGTCCTTTGAAGTTTCATATAAAATGTAACACCATTCCATTTACTTAAAACGTGCCATTGAATTTTGATAGGATTGGCATTGAGTCTGTATGTTGCTTTGGATAAGATGATCATTTAACGATATAAATTTTCTCTATTCCTTTATTCTGCCTTCTGTTAGCTACCATCAGTCTTCAAACTAAGTTTCTACTAAATTGCACCTCTTGAATTTTAGATTTAGACATTCTCTGTTTGCTTCTGCACATTATTCCCCACTTGAATTATTCACATATTCCCCTTTCATATTCAATATAATAATATGCATCTATTTTTAATCAATATTCAGTTTTGTATTGCTATATCATGTGGATATTATTAAAAACCAACACTCTAACTTTAAGTAAATTTGTATTTTTAATTAGTCCATGTACACTAGGCATAAAGCTATTTGCACACTTAAAAGACTGGAGTATGGTAGAGATATTTTTATGCCCTGGGAAGCAAAAATAATAACGTGACTTATTTTATTGTATTATTTGCTTTTTTGTAGTGGATTTGTAACTAAACATGCAATATATATGGTTTGCCTGTGTATACATATATTAAGTGTGTACAATGTACATATTTTACCTGTGTGTACATATGTGTATACATGTATGTGTGTATATGTGTTGTATAGCTAGAGCTACTCTTTGTCATAAATTTAGCAACTCAAGCTTAGAGTCTCCATTATTGTGGTTTACTCTTATAATCAAACATATCAGATAAATTACATGTTCATAAGCTCATTCTCTTCTTTGTTGTTATCGCTGGAGACAGTTTTTCTGGATCTTCCTCACAATGGCATTCTTGATCTTGACCTGCCATAGATGTGTAGGCACATTATCCTGAAAAGGCCCTTGTCCTTCTGCCTGTGCTGAAAATGTTATGTCTTTGTCCTGATTCATACTTCTTTGGGCGGGAAATGGTGGTGTTTCAAAAAAAGGGATTCAGCTTTTGCCAAGAAATTGACATTTGAACACACACTTAGGTAATAGTCATGATGGAAAGAATGTTGGAAAGAATGACGAATTAAGTCAGTGACAGGGTACTAAGGGGAAGCCTGGTTGGTGAGTGAGGAAGAACAAGAAGGTTGAGGTGTCCAGAGCAGAGTTAGTGAGCTGGAGGGAACAGGGGGAGAGGTTAGAAAAGATGGTCTCATAAGAGGGCTTTACAATAACTTTGGCTTTAACTCTGATTGAAACAGAAATCCAACGAAGGATTTGAGCAGAGGGATAGATTGAGTTTTCAAAGAATCAATAAGGTAGTTGTGTTGAATAAACAGCATTGGGGAGAGGAAAGGACAAAGATTAAACCAAACCACATAGGTGAGGTGCTAGTGGCTCAGATGGAGCAGCAGCTATGAGATGCAGACAAGTGTCCAACTCTCAGTCGTCCTGCAGGCAGAGACAGTGGGATTTCTTTATGTTTTTTATAATGATAATTTTCTTAACATTATTTGCATACCATAAAGCTCCTCCTTTTAACATATACAATTTAGTTACTCTCAGTGTATTCATGATATTATGCATTAATCCCCACAGTCTGATTCCAAAAGATTAAAAAAAAAAAAAAAAAGAGAATCAACAGATAGTACGACTCACTTTGTTTCAAAATAACTGAAAGGAGTAAAAAAAGGTCTTTTAAAAACATCAAAAGAAGGGACAGAAAGGCATGATTTTGCTTCAGTAGTCAATGCACCTGTACTGAAAGGAATGCAAGTGTAAACAGATAATGACCAAAAATGCAGTTGGGATGACTATCTCAGCATTAACTCTACTCAATTTGTAGTTCTGCCTTAATACCTATTTTGCATATAATACAGAGGAAACACTCAAAGTGCATGAGATATGGTCACAAAAAGGAAAGAAGTAGCCTTGACTCATGTTGGTCTAGAGATTTCTCTGGAGCACAAAAGAGACCACAAAGAATGTACTGTCACAGAGAGCCCCATTTACTGACATTTGTGTCACAAGGCAGCAATAATCCACCATATAGATGGCATACCCAAGTGGTTCAGTCACTTATCTGGCAGCTTGGGAGAAGACCTGAGTTTGAGACCCAGGGACCAGGAATCTAATGAAATGAATAAACAAATAAAAAGAGTTTCCTTTTCCTTCTCCTTCCTCCCTTAAAAGCGCTTCTACCATCGTGCCTTGGTGGAATAGTGGTTAGGTCAATCATCTCCAAAGGAGCAAGCCACATACTCTGGTTCAAGGCAACCAGTGTGAACAACTGAATAAAAATGAAATAAAGATGCTTCTTCCTCCTCTCTCTTCCTGCCTGCCTACTTGCCTTCATTCCTATCTGTACCTGTCCTTTAAAAAAAATGCTTCTATCACTTCTCTTCTTTGCAAGCATCTCTTCTGTCATCTTTCCTCTATAAAAACAAAGAAACACAACATACATGTGATAGATATTTAGTGCCACCCAGGGTGAAAAGTACCACTATCACCTCTAAGAGATGTTAAACTTTGATAATTTCCAGAGACCAGTTCATATTAAGATATGTTTTCACCCCGATCCAGTCACTGACTATCATAGCCTAGAATCACTATTTAATTTTCCTCACTTTTAATGCCCTTTGGATGTGAACTGACCGCTGACATGATTTTCAGGGGCTCAGGGTGCAGCCCTGTTGTGCAGAGTTCCCTGATAAGTTCACCAAACTGGGGCAAGTTATGTTGCAATGTGAGTTAAATAAATTTTTTAAAATCCTGGGCAAAAATAACCATCAATTTTAGCATTCTTGGTACATCTAAAAAAAAAAAAAAAAAAAAGAGTCTTCCTGGGAATATCTATTTCAAGTGAGAAATTGTGATGAAATTATTGTATTTGAAGGCCATATTGAAAAAAGCAGAAAGCATATACATGATAATAAGGGACTGAAATACACTAAAGTACTAGTTACTTCAGCCCAAATTTTATCCAAAGACATACGTATCACTGAAGTGATACATTCTCAAAATTACTCATTTATTCATCACAAATTGTCTACACATCAAAATTTAATAGGTAGCAATTCAGCCCTTTTCCAAGATACATTTTAAAAGTCACTTAAAAAGAGATCAGATCATTGGGAAAATTTCAGCTCAGGAATAGCTAAGAAACTTAGCTGTAGAACGTATCTCATGAGAAACAAATAAATTTTATAAGACCTCTAGGATATTTATTCAACATTCCGGTCAGTGACTGATACCCAAAATTGCATGAAATGAGACCAGATTCTTAAGAATATTATGACACAAATTTATGATGTTATCCAATTACTTATCAATTAAAATTGTAATTATTTCCTTCATTTGAACAAAATTATAGTGAGGATTCTTGTCTCCTATTCTAGCAGATTTTGGAGAAGAAACTATATTTAATTATATGTAGTTAATAGTAGGACTATATTCTCTATCCAGCAGCATTGAAAAAACAATTTCAGCCTAGTCCTGCATCTTAAGCCTACGTCCTTGGGCTAAACGTGGTTCACACACGTGTCTCAGCCGCCTGAGAGCCAAGGGTTTGCCTTCCAACAGTTATTTTATTATTTTATGAATTATTTTACGAATACCACCTGCAGGCACTGGGTAAAAGAAGGGCAAGAAAAGGGGAAAGGAAAACTTTTTAAAAAGAAAGAAAAGGGAAGAAAATCAAAGAGTAAGGAGAGGAAGAAACCATGAGTGGAAAAGAAAATGAGAGGATAAGCATTCACAGAAGAAATATCAAAAATAAACAGATTTACAGAGATACCCGCAAGAGATTTCAGTGCCTTTATTGATTAAATGTTCTGCTACCTGTTGCCTAAATATAGCTTGGCTCCATTAGAATTGCCATGCTATCTGCAACAACATAGGATTACAAAGAGATAAATCCCAGACTTGAGTTAACTGTGATAAAACTGGATGGAACCAAGGGACATATGACCTCAGGAAAATGTAGAAATGACTCACATTTCAGAAATGATCAATAAAGTCCTTGATCGATTAAAGAAGTAACTGATTATTCTTTTTATTATCTGTTAGGGGGTTAGATATTTATCTTTATGCTAGTTGTATTGAAGTAGAAGAAAAACTGGAATCCAAATGATAACAAAATCATATCTCCTCTGTTTTACTGTCAGAAGAAGGATCTTATCAGACAAGAATAATCATCAGCTCTGAGGTCTAAAAAAGGGATCATCAAAGTACTTTTGCTACTGACCTACTCCAAGGAAAAAGACAGTCTGCAAGATGACCTTTCCACCAAGTCTGTTAAGTAGAAGGTAGACAGAGCGCTTTGGTAAAAATGATAGGAGACTATGACAGTTGATTGACAGTCCACATTCACCTTGAAGCCTCCCAAGGTCCAGATAACATCTTATAAAATTGAATCTCTAGGGATAGTTTACATTGATCAATAGTCTAAAGGGTGTGTTCCCTTTCACACAGTATTTTCTACATAAACTATTAGTTGACCGTCATTTCTGTTTTGATTTCTTGTGATACTAATTAGGGCACTTAAATTACTCTGGAAAACCTTGCAAAATGAAGTTTCTAAAATGATAAATAAGAGGACTTTCCCCTGAGCCTGGTGACCATAACATCACACCAGCAGTACTTTCTGGTGCATCAGCCACCCTTCCCCAGGTCATAACAGATCGTTCCATGATAACCACAAGAATGACCAAGAAATCGTACTTGTAAGGTTTTTCTGGGCTCCGCGAGGAGAAAAAGTCAATTAGACAAAAATGCCGAATAGTCAGGGCTTTATTGGACTCCGCGCACCCGGGCGAAACTCCCAAGTCCGCAGAATGGAGCTGGGGAAGTCGCGCTTGAACAAAGGGGAGCGGGCTCTTTAAGCAGAGGAATTTCGCGGGCTTCCTGTGTCGTGATTGGGGATTGGCCCTGTGAATCCAGGTGTGGGGGTCGCATCCCTTATTCTGATGTCATCCACCTTTTTCCCGGGCTTGGCCGCTGGGCATGCCCGCCGTCCCGTCTTTCTTAGCCGGCCTAACAGTACTCTTTATTTGAATTTTACCCCAATCTTTATCTAAAAAAATCTTTGAAAGAGACTAACATATCTCTGAGTAATGAAACTAACAAAGTTGAATTCATTTACATAATGTACAGATTTGTAAGAGGATGTGGAATAGCTTCTGATTGGTCCTCATGCAGTTATAACAAACACAAAAACAAGCCATTGGGAAATAATTTCCCGTTCTCCTTAACCTCCTTTAGTTGATGTGACTTTGGAGAGGTCCATAAAATCACAATCTCTGTTCCCAAAATGTTCCATCTGTTTCAGCTGCTTATTCCCCTACTTGAAGACTAAATCCTTTTGCTTCTCAATTATCCGCAGTATCCAACTGTGATAACGGTTAAGGGAGTGGTAGAAGAGAGGATGTGAAATTGTGGAATGGTGATTGGGCTTTCATCAAAATATGTCTAGTAAGAAACAGAGAAAGAGGGAGATGCAGAAAATCTAGACAATATCACTAGAATTTTATAAATATCCCAAGCATCATATGCATGCATTGACTTCCAGCTGAATTTGTTCCCGTGTACAATATTTTTATCCTGCATATGAACATATTGAGCATGATAGTGATGGGCAGAACCCAGGGAGAGAAAACAGAAAAGGGTAGGAATGGACATCTGGAGACAGAAACTACAGTTACTTTCTTTCATGCAAACTCAGCACTCAGATTCTTCCTTTGGTTTCAGTCTTGGGTCATCCTGCTATGTCAACAATAAAATCTATAATCATAGATAACTATAGCACAGGGAACTTAAGACAGCATGACAGTGGGAATGCACTTATTTAGGACATCTGGGGCCCAATTCATGTGTGTCACAAACTCTATCTAGAACTTATTCCTCATTGTATGTCACCAACTCTGTATTTTTAGCAGATATCCTGAAAAACAGTCTATAAGAAGGCAGATCACTTCCAATCAGGGCAGATTCTTATCTCCTTCAGATAGCTTTTACTAAAGAGTGCCTTTCTTTTCCTCTTGCAAATAAACTTATATTCTGTGCTGTTGTTGGCAACTCTGTTGAATTCCTTCTTGGACCAAACCAAGGAGCTCAGCCCAGTTCCACAGAGACGATAAGAGGGAACAATTATTGGGTATCTGATGTGTGTTGGGAATTACATTTGCATAATTGTTCTTAAACTTCCCCTCCAACACTCTCATTTTAAAGATGAGAGAGATAAGCCTTAGAGATTCAAAGTCCAATGGTAAATGTTACTGACTAGCTGAGTAGTAGCAATGGGAACTAGATACAAAACTGATTTGTGGTTCATGTTTTTTCATTATGCCAGCATATCCCTACTAATGAGCGCAATTTCTTACAGTAGTGAAAACTTCAGGTCTCTGTAATGAGATACATGAGTTTGAATACTAGAGCTGGCATTTCCTAAGTGCTGTTTTAGACCTATTACATTTCTGGCTCTGTTTGCTCTTCTATAAAATTTATCTGATAATAATGCCTGTCATATTATTGTGATGAGTACAGGACATAATATACTTATATTACTTTACATATTAGTATGTGGTTAATAATATAAGCACTTAGTTCCAAAAAATACATTGAAGAGACCTGCAGGATAATTAGGTTTGCTCATTCTAAGTAATGCCAGCACACTTAATCTCTGAATATGAAATTTTATGATTAATGCAAACTGACTGAGATCAAATTACTACTGCATATATCTTAGCAGGAAGCATTTCATTGGCTAGAAATGTGAATATTAGGTTTTCTTTCAATTTTCTTATTTGTGTTATCCCATATTGGAAAATATCACCTATGAGCAAGAAACAGAGGGTAGAGGTAAGACTACAAATCAATTCCACTGTCCCACATCCATAATCTAACATTGAGTATTTAAGTCTGAGTTTGAAATATGTGTTTTTGAAATTTGAATACTTCTTATGTTGCCCATTGTATTTCTCATACTTCACCAAATGTTGTCAGGGACCACAAAACAATGAGACAACAAAGAATAGAATGGAAAGTATCCACAGGGTGGGACTCGACAAAGCCGCCTCGTGAACAGGCAGCACACATCAGAGCCCAGTGGTGTGAGTCAGTCTGCTTTCCCACATTGCCACAATTCCAAGTTCACCAAGCAAAGCTCTACCTAGGTTTTATTTATGAAGTGAATGGTCTCAGAAGCATCATGAGTGCATCTTGCTTTTATACATCAGGATGAAATTACTTAATGCCAGTCAATCTCTCTGGAATTCATCAACTTTAAGAATTCAACAGAATTTGATTTTTAAAACCATTAGACTAGAAAAAGGGCAGTAAGTTGGTTAGCATCTGGTTAAATTTCTAGCTTGACAGTGAGTTGGCCAGCTTTTCTTTATTAATATTCATACATTTTCTGCAGTAGAGTCATCCCCTTCCCTTTATAAAAGACAGAGGATAATGATGGAATTTTTGCATTTCTAGTGTTGATGACTCATCGCTATTGTAAACAATGAGTCTAGACAGTAAGGGCTGACAAAACCAGCATGAACATTGAGTTCAGGGTTTCTCTCCATATGCATAGCAGGTGGTGACTTGGTGACTGGGGTAAGTTACTTAAATTCAAATCAGTTTCCTGAGATGCAGATTAGAAATGCTAACACCTATTTGCCAATAAAGGGTAGTTAAAGTAAGATGCTACAGAGATCTGCATATGAGGGAAGAATGACTTCTGAAAGATTAACTAAAAGATGAATATAGGAGAGAGCATAACAAATAATAAAAACTAAGAGAAATTGGTATGTTTGACTTTAACACTACTCTATAGAAATGCTGTATCAGTTGGATATGGGGGGGTACTGAAAACATCAGATAAGGCAAAACTTGGACATGTCCACCAAGATCAGTCAGCAGGCAACTATATTCCTATTATGAGAGAAATGATATGAATCATCTTGACCTAATACCATGCAATTACATTGACTTCTCATTTTGATTGGATCCTCACTCATCAATGTGATGTTGAAAGTCAACAGCCTTGAAATTCTGCCTGCTAATTACGAATAGCAGCTCATAAAGAGTATCTAGTGCTTCATTTACTTTTTCTATGGTGTTGAGTATTATTGTCCCCATTAGTTTTTTCTCATAATTAGTCAAAAATGAATGTATCCATTAAGTAGCCACTGCATGCTGGGAATTTGTTACTAGTACTGGATCAGACACCAAAACATGGAATCCCAGCCTCATAGAGAAAAAGAGAAATTTCTTTGCAAATTGTTCTGTTGTCACTCCACTTAAACATTATTTTAACAGGAGTGTATTTATCTGCTTCTCGTACTTCACCAAATCAGGCTAGTGAAACTGAAAAAATGGATGGCAAGAGTTTCATTTTAGGTAAGTTCACCAAAATGTAAAATGCTTTTATTTTGCTTCAAGAAATTCTAAGCATTTATATGAGTGGTAACATCACAGTTGGCTGGTGGTGTACCTAATTTGTTTTCTGAGACCCCTACACAGTATGTGAAGGCTGGAGATAAACTCTTTGATATTTGTGGTATACAGTGAATGCCTCATACATACTCAATGATGACAAATAATAAGAACAACACCTAATATCAACCTGTATCAGACTATTTGATAATGACAGCAACTTTACTTTAATGATGAATTTGCTAAGACAGAAAAATAAGCAGTTCTCCCAGTGCTAGTTTATTAGTAACTGTGTTGTGAGAGGGAAAGTTTGAAATTATATTGTCTTACTGCAGGTCCTGTGATTTTAACACACTATATAATTATTTTTATTGCTCTTACCATGTTTTACTGTTAATATAATTATTATAATCAATACTATTTAGAGTCCCTTGATTTGATTTTGGCTATATTCAGGGAGATGATTATTTCTACATAGCTTCAAAAACTGGATTCATAATTCATAGTGGATTCACATTAAACAAGGTCATGACAGGGCTTTTTATAAAATTTAGAAAGGAAATGAATAAATGTTTAAAATAACTGGTGGATGTACTTTTTCCCAACAGTAACTTCTGTCAATTTGGAAAACTAAATATCTCAAGGCAATACAATGAAACTAACATTTCTAGAGAATTATTTTAAATGTGAAAAAAGTCTCCTTTGGGAGAATACGCATTCATGTCCAGGAATATTCTGAAAACAGAATAAGGAGTAAGAACCAAGCTTTCAGTTACCAAAAACAAACTTAAAATGCGTGAAACAAGATTGTAGAGATAAAGTGATATAGAAAGTTTTAAAATCCATTTAAAATCATGAGTAAATTTAACATATTTTAGTGTATGTTAATATAATAAAATATTAATAACAAATGTGAAAGAATAATTTGTCAAGTGGTTCTGAAATGGTTAGTCATTTCTATAAAAGGTAGAGAAAATAAATTGCATATTCAGAAATCAATCCATAAAATTCCAGGTGTGCCAGAAACTTTAATATGAAATATTAAATAGCATCACTCATAAGTTACAGATGAACATTATGACTTTGGTTATAGCGATAACCTAATACTGATATACATCAAACCCCCTTTAGAATAAGAAAATAGAGGCCATGTACATTTTCACATGCTCAAACATCAAAAATGCCCATAATTGTATGAAAACAAGCTAAGAAAATGTTAACCCATATAAAATAACTAACTATGAATGATAATATCCTTCTTTTAGAGCAATTAAAAAAGAGAAAAATATGAGTAAAAGCAGACAAGAAATATCAAATAAATTTAGAAATAATCACAGCATATATAAAATCTATTTTGTCTGATGAAATATCAAAGCAATGGTAAAAAGTTATATCATCTTATAAATATACATCATAGTTCATACAATGTGAAATTATCTGAACATTACGAATAATTTTGATTTCTATGGCCAACCACGAGGGAAGAGCTTATGCCTGGCAAATATATTTGCCAAGAACAATTAGAAAATGCAGGTAGAACACAGCTAACATCTACTTGAAGTCATTGGAGAGCTGACGCAGCAACTAAGACTTAAGTCAAAATCTAAGGAAAAAGGAGAACAGCAAAAAGGTGAATGGACATGCTGAAATCTCTGGTACTGTCTGTGTTTTCAAGATTCTTGGGGTAGGGCAAGAAATTTGAGAAACATAGAAGCAGGCCACGGCAAATCCTAGAGAGATGGGAGACAAAGAGAAGGACTCCAACACTATATATAAACTTTATGAAATTGGGTAAATACTTAAATTGAGCAGGAAGAGAAATTGAGAATTAAAAAAACATGCTGATGTAAAATTTTAAAGTGACATGCTCCATGAAGACAAAAATAATTAAAGTTAGAACCCATGGAAATATATATCTAGTAGTATTCTGGATCTCAGGTAGGATTCATGGAAGGTTTCGCTCCTAGCAAATAGGATGAATGAGATAGACTCTGGATCATCTTAAAAACTGCAACCTAGCCTCAAGGCAGAGATTCGTTCCTGATTGCATTAAGGTGACATATTAGTACACAAACTGTAACACAGAGAATGGTGTATACCATTTCTGAAACAAGAGTCATCCAGAAGCACTACAATTTTTCCTAATAATGTCAATTATTTAAATATAATATCACAAATCCATCCTAAGAGTAAAATCCCCTCCAAAAAATAAAAGAAGACAATCAGACAGTACTCACAGTTGCCTTATTGGAATTAACAGAAACTGCCTTTAAAAGAATGTTAATTGATATATTTGTAGAATTGTACTTTTAGTGGTGCTTTTATTGTAGTAAACATGGATGTTCATCTATAATGATACACACTTGAAACTTATAAAATGTTGTAATACAGTGTTAATTAAAATTAGAAGGTAAAGGAATGTATTATAAATTATCTATTTTAAGATAATAAGACAGAATTTCTAAAACTGAAAAAAAAAACATGACAATTGAAATTAGCAATGCCAATCTGTGCTAACAGAAATGAATACCAGTGAAGTGGAAGAAAGATTAATAGAAAATTTCTATGTTACAGATAATAAGAGTAACAGAATAGAAAATATATTGAACATAAGTTTTGAGATGAAAAGTTCAGACATGCATGTAATAACATTCTCAGAAAAGAGGAGAGAGAGAGACCATGGAAGAAGCAATACTTAAGAAGTAATGACTAAGTGCGCCTGGGTTGAGTCTTGGTATGGTCAGCTGATTCTGAACTAACCGCAGTCCGCATTCATCTGAAGGACCTTGCGTTCCAGGCTGGGGAGAATAACCAAGATGTGTGACTGAATATAAATAAATAAAATAGTTCTTCCTCTCTTCCTGCCTACTTGCCTACCTGACTTCATTCCTACCTGCACCTTTCCTTTAAAAAAACTGAAGTAATGACTAAAAACATCTCTCAACTGGTTAAGCACATACATACACAATGGTGTATCGTATCTTAGTGAAACTAGTGAAAACAAAAGTAAAGAGAAAAATCTTGAAAGTAACTGGGTCTGGGGGTGGAAAGAAGATAGTTTCTCTGAGAACTCAATGTCGAACTACAGCAAATCTCTCAAAGACGAATTGTGGATTCCAGAAGACAATGGAACATCTTTAATAGTTCTCATAGGGAGTACTGACTAGTAAGAGACCCACTGAAGCTTCTAGGTTGATGGAAATGTTCTGTATCCTCACCTACGTGGTTCATACATGAGTAAAACCACTTTGAAACAACTTCTGCAGCTTCACAATTATGAGTTTTACTTTTCTATATGTTACTCTCCGATAAAAAAAAAAAGCTCTACAAAAAAATTCAGTGATGATATGTAAATTGATGTTTAATGGCAAAAAATGATATCCTCCACACTAAATTTTCAAGACACACTTTAAAATAGTATATAGAACATGATTCCACTACTAAGCAAAATATATAAAAATTTATAGATTTTATATAAATACATTAAATTTGCCTAAATATTCAATATTATCTTGTAATAGTAGATATATAGTGGGGATTTATTTTTCAAAATATTTATTTTATATTTTGAATGGCATTTTTTCATGAGCATGATGCACTTTTTATAATAAAATGAGGCCATATTCATTTCATAAAATTAAAAAGAAATCCAAAGTTCCCTACATGTTAAATATATAAATGGACTGGTGCCAATTATAACAGAAGATTTTCTAGTCTTAAGTGAAGTTTCAGACAACCTAAAAAAAATCAATCTCCCCACACCTCCACGGGATTTTTATAATATAAAATTCCACAGGTATTTCACAGCATACTTGATATTCTTTCTGTTTTTCATTTTGCAGTAACAATTTAGAGGGTTCAATCAAGTCTAATTCTTAAAACAAAATTTAATTCAGAACCAATATCAGTTTTCTTCATGGATTCTATGTGCTATAATTATGACTGATAATTTATTGCTGCAGTCCATCTCCTGGAATGACTACCAATCGAGCACCACATTTTTAAAGAACCAAATTTAAAGTAATTAAAAGCACATTGCAATTGCACATAAAACAACAGTTAACTCAAGTGTTTAATTTTTGTTGAAATTTTAAAATTGATTTTAACTTCTATTTACACATGTTAGGCTTACTAAATGATAAAATTATACATAGTTATATGATAACACTATACCCAACCTACAGAAATTACTCAAGAAAACTTCAGTTGAATTGTTTGCCACTGTTTGCTAATCTGTATGCAAAGCTATACTGTTGGGGAAAAAAAAGAATGAAAACTTAAGGCTTATAATAAAAATGTCACAATCCACATCTGCTTTTTATGTGCTGCCAGACACAAAAATACAAATACGTTATTCTTATAATTGCCTCTAAGGTGCTAAACAATTTCTCATATTGTTATTTTAAAATGTATCTTCTTGAGAAACTCCTAGTGAGTGTCTGCATGTTAGATGAAAACGGTCAGTTTATCCACACCACTCCCTAAGTGTTCCCTGTCACCTCACTGGCCATCTCTTCTACTCCATCAATAAACTAAGACTGCATTATTTCTCCATCAAACATAGGTGTCATCACTAATCTGTGCTCTTGCTCGCCCTTTTCCTTAATACACTTAGAGTGCTGACTACCCACCACCCAAACAAAATATTTATTTCTAACTCTACCAATAAGCAGTTTTTCTCTATTTTCTATGATTTGAAATGTTAAAAAATGACATTTGTATTATTTTAAATTTCACTCTAAAGCCTCGTAGAATATGAGAAATGTACTTCTTCTCCCACTGAATTCAATTTCATAAACCTGTATCACTCAAACAATATTCTTTGAGTCAAGGTCAGGTGATGTACCTTTTCATCTCTTATGGCAAACTTAGTATTTTTCAATGACCCAGTGTTATAGTAATTAGGATACTTGATATTAAAGAATGTATAACACTTAGAAAATGGAGTGACTTATGCCCTGTTAAATGTTATAAAGTAACTGAGTGAAATGAAACTAAACTGAGTGCAAACACAAACACGCCACTAGGCGACACCCCTGTGTGCACCTGTACCCTTAGATATCACAGCCCCAGGCAGCCCCTGGAGCCCGCTGATAAGACACACTGAAGACACCGACGACGCCCATCTAAGAGAATAAGAAGAGAGGACTGAGAGAGAGTCCTTAGAGCTGTTGGTTCTGCTCCGCAACAGACGGTCGCTCTCTACTTCCCTTATCACACCTGCCTGAAGCTCTGCCTTGGACCAGATCCTGAGCCGCAGATTCAGGCCTAAACTAGAAGCCAAGACGCAGCTGCACGTCCTTCGTTCCAGTGTGTGTCTGTGGGCGCGGATCCCCGGGTGGCCTGCTGAAGCCTGGAAACCACCAGGAATCTGGTCATAAACCGCGTGAGATTCGTGCATTCTATGTTCTGTCTCCTGTGTAACTTACGCTCGGCCGAAATAAATATTAAGTAACTTGGGTCTATGTATAAGCCCAGTCCAATAGGATTGGTGGAGGCACCCTTGGTCACCTGTGCTGACGTCTCTGAAGGAGTTAATGGGACACCCGGTATTGCTATTTATTCTTTGCAGGTTCCTGAGACTTCACTCTGGCACTGAGTACCATGCTGCTCTTCTCCACCTGTTTTCTCCTGGTGGAGACTGTAAGTCTAGGAATGATCTTTTCTAAATGTTCAGAAGACTTGTGGTTTAGATGACACCCGGGCAGGTATTTCTGCAGAGCTGGGGAAAGGGAGGGAAGCGGTTTTACACTCTTGAAATATGCACAGGCATTTGTGGACTTTGAGCCCTAACATGACTTCTGAATATGCCCCTAGGGCAGCTGAGAATGATAAAAGCAATTTCCTGTGGCCTCTGAAACAAGCTGGTGCCCCAAGGCTTTCCACAGCTATTCTGGAAGTGTTCCAGCTCTGTCAGATTTTGGAAGCATCTAATAGGGACCTTAGGTTAATTTCTCTTCTGCTTCAAATATCTAGGAGAGCCTAAATTTTCTTAACTAATTTCCAGGTGATCAACCCTTAACTCCTGCTCTTACCTGGAGAGTTGTCCCTTTGGAAACATCTTTTTACTTCTTATGCACTGATTTCTCTTCCCAAGTCACCTAGATTGGAGTCACTGTTTCTTGGCTCTAAGTCCTGATGTTTCCATTTATTTCTTTGTATTTCCTCCCAAGAACATGTACAAGGAAATTAATTTGATAAAATAAGAATATAAGCCATATCATACTTGCTTAAGTTAAATATATATATGTGTATACACATATACATATATACACACATGTGTGTGATAAAGTAGGATTCATATCTCATTTAATGGTCACAGCAGCTAAATAAAAGAAAGTTATTATGTTCTAACTTTACATTTGTGAAAGCTGAGACAAAAAGGCCTTATTAATTAAGTTCCAATATATTCTTGTTCAAAAGTAGGCTGTTTCTACCATACTCTCTAAGCATAAAGTAAAACACAAAGGAATACTTCCTTTCTTATGCTCACCAGTGAGCTTGTGATTCCCAGAGACCAATATCATACTACCAAAGATTAAGAAGTTGGGTCAAAAATATCCTTTAGTAGACTCAGGTAGTTTATCAATTGAATGAAAGTTGTCAACGTCATAAAGACAACAATATTACTAAGTAATTTGAAAAGTATAGCCTTGAAATTATGAAATACTTAAGCAAAATTTTATTTTATTTTTCCATAAGTCAAGTGTTGTAAGATAATGAAATATGCAACATTATCACTGGAGGAAAAAACATTCATACACAAGCACACAGCAAGAAGTAAAGATAGGCAATTTCCACTCAACCTGTCCATGGAATGCAGGTTCCTCAAGCTCTCATATTTTCTAGTAGCATTGAATTCTCTAAAAAACAAATCATCGAACATGCTGTAAAGGCCCAACTTATCATTTCTAACTTTATATTAGGCTAATTAGCATGTGGACGTGGGTTCTATTAGTCATTGACTACAGGTTTCAAATTTTGACTGGAGAAAATTTAGTGACTTACAATTCCTCCCTGAATTTATACTTTGATTCAACTCTTAGTTCTTCCACATAAACCATATCTAGAAACTTACCTTTGCTTGTTTCTTGTGAACTTCTAGAGAAAGTTACGCAACCTCCCTCCCCCTTTGTTTTTATCAGCGAATTACCAGCATTGAACTCATAAGACCGTGCTTATAATTAGGTGGTTTGTTGTGCAGAAGGAACTAAGTAAGGTGTCAGTCACCAGTATTTTCTAAATATCAGCTGTTAATATGAGTTTCATAAAATCTAAGACTTATGGGGGAGGGGAAATGCACACAAATGGGTGCATTGGTTCATCTTTTATTATAAAATGATCATCGAAGATAAATGAAAAATTGCCACCAAATGCTACCTTGGGTAACAGGTAGTCCACATTGTGTGACATAATTCAATAATCAGTCTGACAGTTTTCCCTACATTATGAGGAACACAAAATATGTGTCACACTGAAATTCAAATTCTTTCCAGCACTGTTCTTGGTCAGGGGCACGGCCACAGAACATAAGGCCGACAGGACATTCTCTTTCGCATTCTGCACTTAAATCTTGCCTCCAGCAAGGTACTCTTGCTTTCTGGGGTTCACGCATTTAAGATGTACTGAAATTTTTCAGTTACCATTTAATCCGGTAGAGCAGGAAGATGCCCAGCTATCTAACATTCGCTTTATTTTTCACTAAAAATGTAGGAATGCAAATCTGTTTGATGTGCTTCAACTGACGGCATTTAGTATCTTTCACAGATCTCCACTGTATTTGCTAGTCCCTTTGAAGTCAAGTTTTCAAGCGAGCCCATTTTAACTGAATAGTGACCACTAAGACTATTTTTGAAGAAAAGAAGAGGATAAATAGCTATCAATCATAAGCAATAATACATTTATTCCTTTTTGAAAACTGGCTTCCTGTGCTCACCCAAATCAGCTCCTGCATAAACACCAGCTGCAGAAACAGTGTATGTAAACAAGTCTGACAGGTGACACCTTTCCGTGTGTATTAGTATGACCTGGTCTTTGGCTGAACGTGCTACAAACAGGTGTCTCTGTGTTAAAAACACTTCAGAGGTTTCCTTAACTTTGGCCTCTAGATGGGAAGATACTGCTAATTTTGAGCCAAAAATCATATGAATTGCATACAGTATAATCAATAGCATATTATGCTAAGTATGAAGGTTATATACTTTTTAAATGAACAGTCCCTCTTTATCAAGACATTGCTATCATATTTTAGATGCCAGTGGTTATAGGTAAACCTTCAATCTAGGTTTTGATTTACCCTCCTATATTTACCTTTGTCGGGTTGGTTGTCTTCTGAAATGCTGAAGCTATCAAAACAGGTGAATGAGATGTCACCACTTAGTGACATCTTTTTCTAATGCATGGATTTTTTAAGGACCTGAAATGACACTGCTGATTTTCATCTTTTCTTCAAATTTTTAAAAAATATTTAAACTCTTAAAATCCCCTGTTGGAGGGGAAATGCACTTGTCTGACTATTCAAAAGCACGTAGACTATTTTATCAGTTTTATTAGTTGAAACACATGGAATTGTAATTATAGACCACTTTTGGCCTAAAAATGACAATTTCAGATAATTCTATAATTTTCAAATAATTCTGTGATTTTCATTTGTATTATACTTTCAGGTTTTGAAACGACCTTTTAACTTGCTTTGCAAGCTTAGCAGCAGTTATATTTTCAATGATGTCATGGAATGCATATTCTCTTGTTTTTTGTTTTTTTCCCATGTTGATTACATAACCACTGAAGTCTTTATGGTTAGACTGGATCCACAGGCTAATCCATCCTGATCTTCATGTTTTCTGTTCTGCACTAATACACAGGTAGCAATGATTTCTCTGATTCTGCCCTCATCATCACTGAATTTTCATTATAATGATTATTGTAGTAGAAACTTACATAATCCTTACTGTGTGCAAACATTTTCTAAGTGTTTAACATTAATCAACACATTCAAACATGAAATGAGGTTCTCTATTACAACAGCCAGGTGGAAGGATGAATGGACCAGTTCAACATATTTGCACTGTCATGTAACAGAGAACAGAAATTGAGGAGGCTCTAATTTATCACATGATAAAATGCTTCCCTAGCTTAATAAATAAATTCACTCCTAATCATATGAGAGTGAAACTATAGAACATGTAACAGAAAAAAATTTCAAAAGCAGCCAAATCCAAACTATATTACCTCTAAAGGACCAGAAGTTGTATCAACAGTAGAATTCTCAACTGCAGTACATGAAAATATAGAAAATAGACAAATGTAACACCCCAGTGTTGCAGGACTATAACTGTCAACCTAGATTTCTGTTAACTAATTAAAGCAACATTGATGTGTGAGAATAAAGTCAGCTTCAAACAAAGATGAGTGTAGGAGAAAATTAGATGCAAGGGATTCCAAAGTTTTTCAACTTTTTCAGATGAGATGAATCTTTTTAATGCCATTTAATTGCAGTCACTGATGGAATAGAGAATGAATGAATAACTTCTAAAACAAAAAAGAAGGAAAATGGAATTATTAAATTTGACAAAAAGAGGAATTTATAGCATTAAGAATACAAAGAAAAACTAAAGCAATATAATTACAAGTGATTATACTGGTACATTAAATTTACATTTAAAGGATCGACAATATCAGATAAAGAAATGCAGCTATGTAGTGAAAATAGAAAGTTTGAGGAAAAAGGAATGTAGAAAAGGCATATCGTAGGAATGACAAAAAGCTATCTTTTAAAAGAGACTATATGGCTGGTCTTCCCTGGTTTAGCGGTGGTTGAGTCAGTCCCCTGCAGGGGATACAGGCTCATACCCCTGGGTACTAGTCCCAAGCCTAAGGGGAAAACAACCAGTGTGAACAACTAAAATAGGAATAAAGAGAAGTGGTTCTCTCTCCTATCTCTTTCTGCTTACCGACTTCATTTCTGCTTGCCTCTTTCCTTAAAAAAAAAACTCTATGACTAAAAACTTTATTAGGAAAATGTTATTAACAGACCATTTTACCATGAAGATTTTACAGCCTTGAATTGATAGAAGTTCATTAACAAAGCCTTAAAATAAAGCTTTAAAACAAGAGATAAATTGATTTATTTTTACTGTTGATTATGTCCATGGGTATTTATATATTCTCCAAATTTATAATATAGGAACAAGTAAAAGCATACAGATTTAACTTCATAACAAAATGTATGGTGTGTACCCTATGCCTAGTGAATTCCTTCTCAGTATATGTGAAAAATTCACAGATTAAGCATAAACTAAAGCACAAAGATCAGGATCATAGGAAAGATCTATTTCTGAGACAGTGCAATAAGATTACATATCAAGGCTGGATCACACGTGGGAAAGAGGAAATTTGTGGAATCGTCAAGAACTGGTGGTAGAGTAGAAAGGACATTTTCTCCCTCCCATTTGCTGGGTTATAAACTCTAGCCTTTCATTGAATCTGAAGTGATCAGCTGCCAGTCAACTTTTTCAAAACTGATTAATGTGTGTTTGCAAAGATATGAATTAATGTTGCTTGATTTCATTAAAAAGTTAGACCTATGTGAGATTACTCAATTTTTAAAAAAAAATTATCAATTCTCAGTTATGCATCCATTTCAAAAGCAAAACTATAAAATATTTATGACCTAATGATGACTCCCACCTTCCTCCAGTCTTACTTCTTGCTTTGACACTTGTATATCCAATGGCCTACTCACATCTCAACCAATTGCCCAGTCAGTTTCTTAAATTAGCATGTCCAAAACAACTCCTGATTTTCTTACTAAATTTACTCCATCAGAAGTTTTTTCCCACCTCATTTATGGTAAGCCAAACTTTTCAACTTCTGAAGTTAATTTTGCTTCGACACACAATGTGCAATCGTCTGCAATCCTATACGCTCATTGTTAATAATCTGAATCTGACCCTCTGACCCTATTCATTTCCTTCTCTGCCCTTTGATTGCACACTTTCGTCTCTCTCTGTCTCTGTCTCTCTGTCTTTGTCTGTCTGTCTGTCTCTGTCTCTCTTACATACACACACACACACACACACACACACACACACGCACACACACACCCACAATCAGCTCTAGGATGGGATTTTGACAGAATGCACAAAAAATAACAACTTCCCACTTTTATCCTTGACCCTCAAACAGCAATCAGAGGGATCTGCTTACATAGACATCACGTTACATCACTCCTCTGCTCAGCACCTTCAATGCCCCCACCCATCTCCTTCAGAGGAAAGGCCACAGACGTGAAAGCTGCCTGCTGTTGCCTCTGTCTCCTCTCCTCCTAGTCTCTTGCTCCCTCACTTGACAGAACCCTCTTAGACCTCCTTGCTGTTCTCAGACCACAGGGGATAACCTTCTGGTGGCAGAGTTTCAAAAATCCCCTCCCTTATGTCTGGAAAATCTTCTCCTTCAATTTTTGCTCAAATATAATTTTTAGTATGAAACCTCCCTCTCACCTTGAAACATCAAGTTTTCAAACCACCAATATATAGGCATTGACCTCACTATTTGTTTCGTGGGGTTTTGATACAAAATTTACCACCCCCCAAAGATGTTTCTTTTAAATAATGAGTATCTCAAAGGAGGAACCCTGAAGGCTGAGGAAAGACTGCCCTTTTGTAAGAGATATTTGCACATGTAAAGGAAAATCTTTCTGTCATTGTGTCTCCTTAACTCTTATCCCATAGACGGCAGCAACTTAAATTTTATATTAACAGACAAGTTTTCCTTTGTGGTGCCTTTTCTGGTGACACCCCCAGGTCTCGTGGCTCCCCACTCCCCGTACACACACACACACACACATACCACACACCACACACCACACACACACACACACACACACACACACACACACACACACGTGTCCTCTGTCTCTAACTGAAGGTATTTAAGGGGTAGTGACTAAAGCCATTTTGTTGAGTCACTGGATTTCCCCCATATCTATAGGAAGTATACATGTTATTATTCTACTTTGATTTTTTTTTTTTGCTTGTCAATCTATTTGATATTTATTTCCTTATTTGCCAACCTGGAAGAACCCAAAGAGATAAGGGAACATTTTTCCCTCTGCCCCCTACAATATCTTTGTCATATCACATCTTACTTTTCATGCCTTTTTAGAGAAAAATATGGCTTTATAAGCATACGCATATGTGATGAAGAAATGTATAGAAAATATATGCAGATATTTTTCCTCATATATACTAACATACACATAATCCTATTCATATCTTTCATTGCTAAATAATGCCTTCAAGAAAAAACATTCTAAAGTTTTCTTTTACAAAGTTGGCCTATCTTAATTTCTGTTTTTAGGATAATTACAGTCATTTCTTTGTTTTCTCAGAATATATCACAAAAGATAAAACTGTAATTGTAATATTTTTAATTGTATTAAAACTTTAATTGTATTATTTTTATAAAGATTTCATCTTCCAATAATTTAAGATAAGAAATTATAAGCACACCTTGTCAGGTTCTAAATCTGTTGATAATATCCATGAAGTGCACAACTCCATGGGACTCCATCACACAAAATAAAACACAAATAGCAACATCTGTAATACCGTTACAAAGGATGCTGCCTCAAAGGGTATGATGTTTTGTCCCTTTGTTCATCTATCAGTGAAACTGGCTGAAGTAGACTAAACTATGGGTCCCAGTGATGGACTTCTTTATAAAAGAATGATTCATCTGTAGTCAAATAATAGATTCATTACAACTGGAGTGTGTCTCCATCCTATGACTACTGGCCTGGTCATATAATTGAGATTCCTTCGGTCTTTAGGTTCTTGTCTGTATGGCTTGAGCAGAGGCTTTGAAATGAGTTTGTGTGGATGATTTTGCTTGGCTTGGTAGAGCCTCCAAAAGGCAGGAGAAGACTGACAGCCAGGCACTCAAAGGCAGAGAAAAAGCACTTTATTGCAAGCACTGGTGCTGGCCCAGGAGTATTGTTACCCAAAACTGAGCAAGAGGGGTTCTATGGGAGCTCCTTTTATACTCTGAGATAATGATTCATCTTCTTGGCTATGTGTGGTTTCAACTGGCAACTCCTAGCAGTCATGCACAGCTGCAGAGCGGGGAGGTGATGCTTGCTTGTCCTTGGTCACGATAACAGGACATAACGGCCGTCTCCGTAGAACAGGACGTATCTACAACCTCTGTAGTATTGTGGAAAATTCCTGCAGACTAACTTTTGTATTGGGGTCAGGGAAAAGGTCTTCTATCACAATTGTTGCTAGTTGTATGGCTAATTGCTCTCTTGTTCTCCACATACAGGTAACATTTGGGCCAAGAATGATGTCAGGCCTATGGAGATGACAGGATTATGTAAGCCACAGCTTGGAGCTAAGCAATGCCAAGTCCAACCTAAATTAACCAAATCCCAGATGAACCACAGACACTTTCACCCTTAGTCCCAGAGTCAAGTGAGAAATAGAATTGAAAAATACATCTTTATTGTTGGTTGACAATGAGTTTGTGGTATTTTTTGCAGTATCAATATGATAATAACTGACTATTTAAATGACCCACAACCAAAGTATCTAAATGATGTAATTATTAACAAATTCATTTGTTTGACCTCCCCACTCCCTCTCTGGTCCAGAAGGGAACTTACACAAGTGGAATCAGAACGAGTTGGCTAGTTCTGTGAAGCAACTTGGTAAAAATGTACTGACTTGATTAAGTAGGCACTTCTCATCCCATCTGCCAGATAGAAGCTATAGAAGAGAAGGCTTTCTGAGTACTTCCTAAGGTTCCCACAACATTCCTCAGGGTTTAGATAAATTTTATTCACTGTTCTTACTTCTCTTTGTCCCCAGATAATATCCATAGATACTGAGTTGGATTAACCTACAGAGGTTTCAACATCTTTTGTGACATAAGACAGAAACCACTATATATAGCCATCATTATTACTCTAGGGCCTTCATTCAGATTGACAGTGATTGGCTATTCTCTTTGCATATACCCTAACCCAGAGAATATGCAGAAAATCTCATCACTGGTTTATAATAGAGGCAGTTAACACAAAACAATCTGTCAGACTATGCCCGAGTTGGAATCCTCAAGCTGGCTAAAAAATTCTTTATTAAACTCCTAATGTCTAGGATGGTGGAATTTCAGTTATCATAACATTTTTGTGGCTCTTATGTGAATGTTTTATTACTGTGAATTTCCCAAAGTTTAAATTTTGTCACTACTGCTCTTTTATCTCTATTATACAAATATACTCTTGCTCCTTGTTTAATTGAACAAATATTCACTTGGCAGGATTCCTGCTGGTGTTTGGGCATAGAGATGAATGCAGCATCATCATTGAAGTTTATATGTAATTGAAAGACATAGACTAATGACACAGTAATAGAAGATCATAAGATAAACCGCTGTACTAAATGCCCTACACACAGATAACAAACTCATCTTATATGCATTAAAGCAGCACACTATGGCTGTGGGTCCCTATAGACACCTTCTCTCATGAATGAGAACTGAAGCCGTGGTTTGGCCTTTTCTAAGCATCACCTCCATGGGACTGAATCCATGAAACTCAGTTCCCTGGCATCCTTGCAGATTCAGGACATAGTTATAATACTAGGAAGCAATGCTTTTCAACTTCCAAGTAAATAAAATTATCAGTAGTTTCATGGAATTAAGTTTATACATTTTACTTATAATATTTGCCTTAAGACCCTCCAATGAGAAAATATTCATCAAGTATCAAGCTCAAATCTCCTAACATAAAGTAGTTCAGTAGCAGCATTTTCAAGCAGAATAGTGAATGTAGGTACAGCCTCTATGTGAAATTGGAATCTATACATGAAATTAAGTTCTGCTCTATGGACTCAATTACATTTAGGATTTAAGGTGGAAGAAAAGTGATGTCTATAATCAGAAAAAGCTATATGTGAACAGAAATAGAAACACCAGATTATTTCATTATTAAAATAACAGGACAATATCCTGGGGCTTAAATAAGGGAGTCAATCATTGTCTTCAATTAACTTAATTTGTAAAATTTCAAAAAAAAGTGGACAACATCTTAACTTTGTCAGTACTTTCAAATCTAAATCAGAGTATTTCTTGAATTTTGCTTTCCTATATATGAGTTGAGGTAAAAGGAGATCAACATGTATTGTAGTGTCTCTAACTTCAATAATAGAGTATTTGATTTGGTTTGCTTCATTATCTCAATGCTCTTGACTGTCATGTCTATCAAGGGCCTAATGGCAAAGATGAAAGACATGATTTACACTTGATAAGAAAGGAAGTCATTAGTCTCACAAGTAACCTGCTTTCCTGAGTTATGAGATGGTTTGATTGATGAGCACTGCCCTGTAATTACTGCATCCTTTTAGGCACAGTTGTGACTGTAGAAGACTTGTCCTCTCTGACAAAGATCTGCTCTTTATTCACAAGATATATTGTCACTTGTTCAGTAGCTAACATGTCCTTTGTGCTTTGTCTTGATTTGCCAGATGATCAAGAACGCAAGACAATTTGCAGTTAATTGTTTCTATTTCATTTACAGAGGATGAATATTTCTTTATGTTATTTTAGAAATGATTGCCATTGAGAAGCTTTATGGGCTGTTAACGGCCATTCATGCAGTATAAGAAGAATATAATTTCACTTTAAAATGGAATATATTTTAGGTTAGAGATACATTAAAAATATCAGAAATGGCAAAGTAGGATAAGTTAGAATTGGATGATCTGTTTTCCATTTTAGGATAGTCTTATGTATTAACATTGACATTTTTCATTTCAATTTATAAAATTTAGACAAAGATTGCCAAGTGCACTGTCTGTTATAATAATCTTTCCAGCAATTTTGTACAAATATTTTCACTTTAATTATGAAATACAACCCCAGGTTGAAACCAAAGGATTTCCTTAGGAAATGATTTATAATATAGCATAGGTAGAAGAGATACTCTTTGTATAAAAATCTTGCTTCAAAATCTCGTCATATCTTAATCCATAAAGCACATTTAGTTTTGTCATGTGAGTTAATTAAAATTACATGACCTCTCCCTGAATCTCACTTTCCTCGGTTTAAAAATGCTTTCTTAATACAGCCATAAATTATAAAGCAATTATCTCACTACTACTGGAAAATAAATGATTTGATACAATTGTGACTTATGGTTTTAACACAGCTTCCCTCACCAACCTGCACCCTTCATACACACACACACAGACAAACACACATACACATTCTTGAATCTACAGTTTCTTGGAGGAGGAGGTGATGCTGAAATCGCCCTTATTCAGGTCAGTTCTTCCCGCTGAGGCAACTAGCTTTCAGTTTCTTGGAAGACTCAGGTATATTTTAGGATTTCAGTTCTCTGTAGCCATATGGGTTATAAATAAATTTTTCTCCCACAAACTACTATTTTTACTTCCTCATTATTAATCTAAAAATATCTTCCTTTGGAAATGAAATGCTGCTCATTAGATACCATTCAAAAAGTTCAACATTCAAATATTTTCCAAATAGTCATATAAAATATTAATTTTTTAAATATGAAGGCATTTTCTTTTGATTACAAGAGACCTGAAAAGCAGTAAGCATGTTTATATTAAAATTCAAGATGAATATAGAAAATACATCATAGTTTTACTTACTAAACAGCAAATTAAAGTGCAAGTTTATTTTTAACAGCTCAACAGCAACACATGCACATTTCTTTATGAATCAACACATCTGCAATGATTTCATTGGACTTCTTTGCTTGCTTATGAAAGAGTATTTTTATTTTTAATATGATTTTTTTTCACATTTATCATAAGTGGTGTGATTTTTGTAACTTTTTGCATATTTTTTCTTTTGTGATTTTAGTTTTAGCTATTTGTTTTGATTCAGTACTATCTAGATTTTACTGCATTGACAGATCAGAATTGTTTTATTTTGGCATAGTATTTAATAAGAATTCATGATGATTTGCATATATAGCTCAAGATTTTCACTCTGTTTTCTTAAAATTCATCACTGTGGGTGCATCCTGGTGGCTTCGAGGTTGAGTCTGCACCTCTAGACGATGTAATCTGTGCAAACCCCAAGGACTCCGGTTCATGGCCAGGGGTCTTGGTGAACAACCAACAAAACAGCTAAATGAGTAGATGAGTGCTTCTTCCTCCTCTCCCTGCCTCCCCACCTTATTACTTGCCTTCATTCTTACCCGCTTCCTTCCTCTAAAATAAATAAATACGTATTTTTTTTCTGCATTTCATATCACATCCTTCACAAGAATTCCAGTGTCCTTTATCTCCACCTTTTCCCTTTTTTCTTTTCCTTCCCATTCCCACCCTCCTTGCAGTCATCGTTTTGTGTCCTGAGAGTTTTTGCTGGAGTTTATCTGTTTTTTTGTTTCATTTCATTATATCCCACATATGAGTGAATTCATCCTGTTATTTCTCTTTTTCTTTCTGATTTATTTCACTTAGCATGATCCATTCTACCTGGATTGTTACAAAGAGCACAATTTCATTTTTCCTTTTTTTTTTTTAGTAGCAGCATAGAATTCCATTGAGTATATGTACCAAAGCTTCTTTATCCATCATCTGGTGACCTTCAGGTTGTTCCCATGTCTTGGCTATTGTGAACTGTGCCGCTATATCAAGGCACATTTTTTTTTTTCTGATTACAGATTTTGTATCCTCTGGGTATATGCTCAGGAGCGGGATTACTGAATCAAATGGTAGATCCATCTTTATCTGTTTGAGGAATCGCCATACGGTTTCCCAAAGAGGTTGCAACAGTTTACATTCCCACCAACCATGTAGGAAAGTTTCTTTTTCTCCATACCTTTTCCAACACCTGCTATTTCCAACTTTTTGATGCAGGCCATTCTCACTGGTGTGGGGTGGTATCTCATTGTAGTTTTCATTTGCATTTCTCTAATGAATAGTGATAGAGAACACTTCAGGTATCTGTAGGCCATCTGTGTGTCTTCTTTAGCTAGGTTTCTATTCACTTATTTTACATAGTTTTTCAGTGGGTTATTTGCTTTTTTATTGTTGAGGTACATGAAGTCTTTATATATATATATATATATATATATACACACATATATATACATATATATACATATATATATATATATATATATATATAAGATTAAGCTCCTTTCTGAGATGTCTCCAATACCGTGGGTTGCCTTTTTGTTTTTTGTTTTACTGGTGGTTTCTTTTGCTCTGTGCAGAAGCTCTTCAGTTTGATGTAGCCTGATTGCTTAGTTTTGCTTTGAGCTCTTTTGCCACAGCTGCTCCTTCCCCACAGATTTCTTTGAGGTTGAGGCCATGGAGCATTTTTCCCGCATTGTCTTCTTGGTATTTTATGACTCCAGTTCTTATGTCCAGGTCTTTGATTTATCTTGAGTTAACTTTTGTGTATGATGAAAATGAGGAATCTGCTTTCTTAATTCTTAAAAATTAATTCTTAAAAAAATAATTCTCAAAAAAGCAAACACCAAAACACTATTATACTATCTCGTCAAAACCTCCCAGTCAAGAAAGAACAAAACTGAGTTCTAGTCGATTTATACATCCCTGCAGTCTTGCCAGTAATCTTCTCTCATCTCATCTACTGTTAAGCTCCCTACTCTGCTCCAGCCACACTGTCCTGCTCACTGCGTTTTAATCTTGCCAATTTCTGCAGATCTTTTCAATGTAAAGTTTCTTAGCTTAAATAGTATCACTTCAGACCAGTGTACCTAACCAACAACTCTAAAGTGGTCTGCCATGGTCTTTCATCAAACTATTTTATTTCTCTCTACTGTATTTTTTCATCCATACCTTCCTTATGTTGCTGCATCTCTTACATAATGTAGTGTTATTATAAGTCCAGTAGAGAATCTTGTCTATTTTGTTCACCATGTTATCTTCTTTTGTAAATGTGGTCATTCATTTTTTGAATGTAGGAATGAGCAAATAAGTGATAGATTTTAAAGATGTGACCTCCCAATTGATCATGCTGTGACAGAGTCTCCAGATGGCAAGAAGACTGACAGCTGGCAGTCAAGTAGATAAAAGCACTTTATTGTACCGGTACCGGCCCAAGGGTATCGTTGCCCAAAACTGAGCAATGGGTGGTGTAGGGGAGCTACTTTTATCCTCTGAGATAGAAATTCACCTTGTTGGCTACATGTGGTTTCTACTGGCAACTCTTATCAGTTATGTGCAGCTTCAGAGTAGAGAGGATGCCTGTGTGTCCTTGGACATAGCGACAGCCCTCATAGCATCATGGGAAATTCCTGGCAGACTAACTTTTACATTGGGGTCAGGAAAAAGGTTTTCTACCACAATCATAAATGCTTGGAGTTGAATCTCCTAAATTACAATTACTCTGGGTTTTTGATGTTGGATTGGAAAATTAGCCTGTTCTAAAAATATTCAGTCCATAACTTGTCTACTTTTATATAGTCACTTCATTGGTAGATTGCTGAACATACAAAATATATAACCTACCATTCTACAATACTATGTAGGACACCAAAACAAGCAAAATAACCTCATAGCAAATTAGTGTTTAAATCTTATTAGGGAAGATCTAAAGGATACCCATGAGAAAAAAAACAAACAAACAAACATGTAGTCATTACAATGTTTTCTAGAAAGCTGTTGTAGTCCTATTGCAAGTTTCATACATACTAGTGATTGTACATGTCAGTCAGTGAAATACCTCAGAAACTCTAGTATTTTGGATTTTAAAATGTGTTCACACATCTCAGATCTGAAAGAAGTTCGAATATTATTTGTCAGGTCATTAATCCAGGTTTGTCTTTCTACAAAATGCATTTATATGAGAAAAATAATAGATACTTGAATTTTCACTTGAGTTATGATCACCAGATTTAGCAAACAAAAATGGAGGACACACAATCAAATTGGGATTTCAGATAAACAAGCAAAAATTAGAATGTGTTCTGTGTAACATCTGGGACATACTTATGCAAAGAAAAATAAGTATTTTTAAGTTCAAATTTAACTGGAAACTCTGCATTTTATTTTGCAACCTTCACAAGGGTAATAGCTGAGTATTCTCCTTCTAAGGGCACTCTCAGAATACCTGTCCTATTTATGAAGTGCAAAGTGTTTAGCATCTAGTTTTTGCTGCCAGAGACTTCCTGAATATGAAAACAAGTTCACTGATTGCCTTGGGCCTTGGGTCTTAATGGGTGCTTTGACCCTTAGTGTAGTAATGAATTGGGCCCAAGTTGTGAAAATATGCATTTATTCATTCCACTGCCATGTTTGTTTCTGTTAATAGCACTTTTGCTTTTTTCTCAAAATCTTCTGAGATGTCATTAGAAATCACTTGGTTACATCATTCATCTAACAAACTGCTGTTTAGTCAGTTATTCAGTCAAAAATCCAAAGTGTTTTAAGATGATAGCACTAGTGGGAAATGCTTTATATTTCCTAAATAGCAAAAAGTATATCATAAACCTAGATGGGACATAAAACATGGCCACACTGGGAGTTATTTCATTTATGTGCAGTGTGAGTGGAAGTTTTCACTTAGCAGGCAGAACTTTTCATACATGGGAGATGCCATTGCTGTAAGTGCTTTGTTTTTAATGATGGTTTTGCTGCTTTTCAAACTGAATTTCCCTTTCCTCCTTGGCATTTACAGTAGGAAAAGAGATCATAAAATGTGAACCTTGCAGATTTCTGCTAATAAATGTATAAGGGTATCAGTATGTGAGCCCATCCTACCATTTTTTTGTTTTTTGGTTTTTTTTAAATAAAAGGGAGGAAAATGCAGGCTCTGACCTGTCTTTCAGGAAGCTAAGGCCCATCACTTCTCTTTGCTGTATGGACAGCTTCTCTCAGTTGGGTAATTTATGCTGGTTATCAGACATTTTTATAATTTCCCATAAAATGACTCCTCCTAACTCCCAAATCACCCTTCGCCACCGTACTTCCTTTAACTCACAAGTAACTGAACTTCTCAGGTTTTTTCCTAGTCATTTCAATTCTCACCTCTCACTTCACTTATATCTACTAGACTATTATTTTCATCTCTAAAATTAATTCAAACATCTCTCCCCAAGATCATCATGTTACACATCCTGTGTGGCTAAATTCTTAGTTTCTGTGATGGGCAGAATAATGGCCCCCAAGGCACCCATCTTCTAATTCCAGAGACATGTAAGTATGTTATGTTACGTGACAAAGGGAAATTAAGGTAGCATATGGAATTAAGTCTGTTAATCAAATGACCTGAAAATTGGAAAATTATCCTGAATTTTCCAAGAGGACCCAATGTAATTAAAAGAGTCCTTGAAAGACAAAGAAGGGGCAGAAGAGAGACAGCTGCAGGAAAAGGAATTGGTTTGATGCTGCTGGCTCTTAAGATGGAGAAACAAGCCTTGTGCTAAGGAATGAAGGCAATTTCTAGAAGCTGGAAAAGGCAAGGAAACAGATGCTGGACCCTCCAGAGAGAAATGTAGCCCTATTGATGTCTTGATTCCAGCCCAGTAAGATCTGTGTCAGACTTCTAACCATCAGAACTGTGAGATAATGATTTGCATTGTTTTCAAGTACTTGTTTGTAGTAACTAATATAAGTTCCTTGGCCTAACTCTCCCCTGGTTTTCCTCCTCTTTCTCAGACCATCCTGCCTTTATAGGCATGTCCTTCTCCCCTCAGCCTTGCAGTCCCCATGGTCTGCCCGAAATGCACTTTCCACTGACTCAGCATGGTATTATCTCTATCCAAGTCTTTAATCACTGCTTTTACACAGATAACACACGTTTGTATTTGAAGTCAATGCTTCTTGTTGAGTTCCAGTTTTTCAAACACAGCTGCTCACTGTCACTTCCAAATGCATATGGTCTAAAATTGAAATTAAGACCTTTTCCCCCAAAATGGATCCCCTTCCAGCATGTTCTGTCTTTAGAAATGGAGGCATGATCTATTTAGTGAAAACAGACAGGAGTTATCTTTGACACCTGTTCTCTCTTGTCTCTAAGATAAACTATCACTATCTCCCACTCATGTAACTTGCTATATATTACTCACATCTGTCCATTGTCTTTCTTGCATCTCAACTGCCAGCATTCTGGCTGCATTACTTCTCTAACTATGCAACAAATTAACACAAACTTAGCAGCTAAAACAGCACCCATTTATTTGGTCACAGTTCTATAGGTCAAAAGTCCTGCAGACTATGACTAGATTCTCTGCTCGGGCTGGAAAAAGTTGTCAGGGGGTTGCATTGTTATCTGAAACTCAGGGGTCCCTTAGAAGGCCTTTCTGTTATCCACAGATTTTAACTTCCTACAAATGTAGCACTAAAGACCTCACTGGAGATTGCACTCCACTTTTAAACTTTTAAGTCAGGTCCACCTTGATACCCTCCTTATTTAAAGATCAACCATGCATATAATGCATTGTAATCAAGGGTGCTGTATTCATCATATGACCAGATTCTGGAGTTTTGAGTGGGATATCTTTGGGGGAGACCATTTTAGAACTTTTGTTTTCAATCAAAAAACCATCATCATTCTCTGAACTATGAATCAACTTCTCTATTCCTTGGTCCTGCTCTACTCTGTTCACACTGCATCCACAGAGATCAACCCCCAATACAACCTGATAATGTTCCCTGCAGACTCCCTGATGACACCATTACAGCCATGGCCTCAAGCAGTGCTCAGTGTCTGTTTGCTCCTGAGCAGAAGAAGTGTCAGCATAGACACCAGGAGTAAGCATCAGACATCTGCATAGCATTTCACAGCCATTTTATGTCTGATGAGATTAAATATATGCGGAGCTTGTGTTTTTCTATATTTATTTTAAATTTCAGAGTTTTAGTTATTTGTTTACTTTGTAAAAGTATTAGGCCATGAAAAATTAAAAAGAAAGCAAGAGAGAGGAAGAAGGGAGGAAGGAGGGAGGAAGCAAAGAGAGAGGGAGAAGGGAGGGAGAAAAGGAAGGAAAGAGGGAGGCAGGGGAAAGAGGGAAGGAGGGAGGAAGGAAAGAAAGAAGGAAGGAAGGATGGAGGGAGGGAGGGAGGCAGACAAAGTAAGTGCTTTCCTCCACTAAAAATGGAGAAAGTGCTGGAGCAGTAAGTTCTGTGTGGTCTGCCTCCACTTCTCCAGACTAATCTAAGCCATATAGCCTCTGGCCTCTAAGCTCTAGTCACAGGAGCTTTCCATCTTTTCCTCCACATCCTATTTTCCCTTGTTCCCTGCTGACTGCCCTCACTAGGTGACAGTCCCCCCACTGAATTTTCTTTTTACACCAGGGACTGCCAAAATGCACCTGTCACAATCTCAGTATTAATAAATGTGTAAATATTTATTTGATGAATATTGGCTTTCCTCCAGAATGTAAACTGCTGTTGTGGAGAGCTTAACTTCCAGCTAATGGGCACATGTGCCCAATTCCTGGCATGGTGTCTGAGGCATAATAGATGTTCAAGAAATACATACAGAATGAGAAAGTAACTCAACAAATCAGAATAACCCTTGCTATTCAAATACAAATAGCAGAACAGACAGTTATTACCTGTTTGATCTTAATCATGACAGTTGAATCTCAGTTTCATTTTTATATTTGCTCAAGTTGTAATCATATTGCCAGTTTCATAAACTGACATGGGAATTAAAGCATGTGTAAATGCTTTGTATTAGAGTCAAGCTGCTTTTAAGATTCAGCTCCTGAGTTGGTGTGAGGTGTGTCTCTTACACAACATTGATACACCTGCAAATTCTGGTAATTTCTCTCACTTTGTGGTGACAAAACCCCCTAGACAAAATCACAGAAAACCACTTTATGTTGAATAATTGAAAATTTAATTTAAATGCCTCATAGAATCAACCGCCCACTATTAGTATAATGGAGGAGTGTAGTGACAAGTACAAAAATTCCTGTACATAAGATTGCATAAGTTTTCTGAAATGAACATAACTGTCTTTTGCCTATCAAAAAAAAAAAAAAAAACATTAGTAGACATATGACAAATTTGATAATCAATCTTCATCATTTGGAAAACATGTGCCAAAATCTTTAAAAATATTTGATTTTTGCTTCATGAGTAGGAGTTCTAAAAGTGAATTCTAAAATGATATATATAAATACATATATGCAATATTCAAATGTAGGTAAATATGCGTTCTGGAATATTTCTGATGTAGGAAGGACCCTAAATATCCCCTCACATGTGAAAGGGCTCATGGAAAAGTCAACATGAATGGCATCATTGAAGAAACACATTACATATTTACTCACCATGTGAAAATGATTCCTTTGTGCTGGTGAAGGGCTGGTTCTGGCACAAGGTGTGGGTATGTGGCTCTGAGAAAGGACTTTGGATGCAGTGCCAAGGGCATATCCTTGTAAACCAAAGATGAAGACGTAAGAGTTCAAGCATGGAGCGAATCTGACTGAACCTGAGATTGAGAGAGTAGGTTGAGATCTACACTAATGCTGATGGTAGAAGGGGAGGAGACTTAATCCCAGTCACAGAAGTTGTACCTCTACTTCCATCAAGAGATAACACTTCTGAACAGCTGTTCACCCTTAGTGCAAGGTCCCTAAGTTCTTCCTTTCTGGTGACTGTGATACAGTCAGTTCTAATGAAAATGTTTTAGAGGCAGTTTTGAAATATTTTAAATAACACAAGAAAAAGAGAGGTCTCAAAGGATTTAGCAAACATCCCCCAATTTTTAATTAATTCTTGGAAGCTCCCAAATAGAAAAATCGTCATGTCTATTAACCTAGACTTGAGGTTAATAGACTTGAGGTTAATAGACTTGAGGGACTTGAGATACCCATTTGAATATGAAAGAAATACAAAGTAGTAGTGCACCCAAGTTGGTAAATAGGCCATTCAAACTATAAAACTGTCGACCAGATGTCTGCTTATTATATGCAACAGACTGTTAATACTTTTTTAAGTAAGTAAGTAAGATAGGCTATTTTATAACTTCTCCCTCATAGCTTTGTGCTAAATTGGGAAAGGATGGACTGAAGAGTTATACCACTGATGAAGACCCATGTGTCCACTTCCTGAAGATTCTTGGCAACAGAGCCCAGAAGAAAAGGGATCTTTATAGAGGAACGCTGCCCATAATTTTCTGGAAGCTGTTCAACTAATGAATCTCAGCTGAGGAGCAGTGGTGGTGGGTGGGCGGGTGGCGGGATAGAAATGGACACATGGACGTTCCACCACACAGAGCTCTATAGTTTTCCCTTAACGTGGAGTTCAACCTAACGGAGGAGATGATGGCACACTGGCTAGTCCATAACCGACACTAAGACTTTCATGTTCCAGTTTTGATACAGTGTATAGGACTTCTTTAATATAGATTCATGTTAATAAAGTTAGCACATAGGTTGGAAGTTATTTTAGGTAGTGAGAAAAGATAGGCTGAGGCTATAGCAAAGCATGGAAAATCCTTTTTAGAAAATAAAGGAAATAGAGATCTTTGGAAAAAAGAGAGTACTGGAAAGAGTTAATCAAATGGGCTGTGAAATATGGATACAAGATTCCTGTGACTTCTTATGATTGAGCGAAAATGAGTCGTTCTATTATACTTATGATGCTGTAGGCACTCCTCTAAAAAGTTCATGTGTGTTATCTCATTTAATAACCCTGCATGATTTATAAGGACAGTACCATGATTAATAGGGAGATGAGGAAACTGAGGCACAGAAGGCTGACAACCCCAAGTTAAGTGGTAAGACCCAAGTTTGAATCGAGACATCTGGGCTCTAGACCGGCCTTTGAACCGCACACTGCATAGGAAGTGACAAAAAGAATGTTTTTATGTTAAGAAACTAATATTAAACATGAATTGGGGGATTTGACTTGAAAAAACATAGATGGATCCAGGGAGCAGCTGAATGTGTCAGAATAAGGAAATGTAGTTAATAACAAAATCCAGTCTGTTAGGGTTTATGTGGCAGAAACAATCTGTGACTTTAGCAGCCTCTTGAAACTCATCATTCCTACCCTCTTGCCCTGGTCTTTTATTAGCCAGAAAGAGCACATGTGCTGTTTTTAGTGGAGGAAATTTCCTGTAGCAGTGGGAAATAAATCTGCAATCACTCAAAAGTCTCACAATCTCTTCACTGTAATAACAGGTCTTAACCTTGAAAAACTCTCAAATTAACACTGCTTATAGCTGACTTGATTTGAAGGTAAAAAAAGACCACGGTTTTAGTATTTGTGCGTTAAATCCTTGACATAGTCTGTGTTAGTCTTCAACTGGATGCAATTTTGATACCATCATTTTATTTGGGGTCTTTTTGGGGGTGTAGAGAAGTAAATATCATCAATAACTCCTAAAATGACAAGTACTCTTAATCTAAGGTACTCTTAATTTTTTTTTCCTGCTCTTTATGGGCTTGGGAATTTAAAGTAGCAATGACTGCATACTATTTTAGGCAAAGAAAGAAAATGAGCACATGTTCACCATTTTAAGATGACAGCAGTTTATAAATGAAATAAAGACCATGAAATTTGGCCAAATTGTGACTTACTTATAATATTTTCCATTACACTGAACTGCCTTGACAGAAGAGTCATTGGAGAGAAAAGGATTGCATCTATCTTGCATTATTATCCTTTCAAGTAATAATGATTTATCATTCTTCAATATCAGGAAATTGGTATGAGGGTATTTTGTTATAAAACGTTATAAAAAATACAGTAAGCTTTAAGCAATGACAAACTCTATTGGAATTATCTTTTACCATGTTTAATCTGATAACAAATAATTCCCAGTAATAACAAAATAGTTATTTATATAGCTTTAGACAGTGTGCTATATTAAACACGTTAGGGAAATCATTTTTATGAAACAATATTTTGAATATGTCACTTTACTGCTGAGCATTCTAAAATGAAGAGTTTTGAGGGAAAATGTCTAAAGTATAAGTAGAAAGTTTATTCAGTTATAGAAAAACATACGCTAATCATAACTATAACTTGCAATCATACAATCAAGGTCTGTAGGTCTTATTGCTATATTGGACTTATTGGACCTATTGAACTTAGAGGTATAAATCACTAATTGTTAATGAAAGGGTAGATTAGGAGACGGGGAGAGAATTGAGAAAGACTTGTTTCATGAAGTAATAATATTATATATATATATGTATATATATATGTATATATATATATATATATATATACATAGCTGGTGGTTGAATTTTGCATAAATGGGAGATGAATAATTTAAAGCTTTGCATATCAAGTCATTGACATTATTATAAATATCTAGAAAATTAGGGTATTGCATAGACACTCTGATTCACAGACTTACAGAAAATTGTCTCTTCAAGACCGATTAAGAAAACCAAAGCTAGCTGATACAGCTGAATTCATCAGTGGAAGGGCACACCTTGAGAACTTCACAAGCCTGGGCACCTGTCACCGGTATTTGATCCAGGTTTTGTTCTGTCTCTAGTGGTTGATCCAGTGGATTAACACTGTAAGAGGGAAAACACAGGCTCTGTTTTCAGATTTCTCTGCAGTTTTCTTTCAGAGACTATAGATGGCAATTATAGATGTTGCCTGGTTTGATCAGATTAAACTTTTCTCATGTCTAGTTCTAGACAAACAAGGGCATTTTAAAATAAGAAACAAAATAATACTTTCAAACCACGCAATCTTTGACAAGTTCTAAATTTTTGAAAGCTGAATGTGAAACAATTTTCTATAAAGCCATATATTTAATAATAAAAATTCTTTGGTTCTTACAAACTGTATAGCATCAACATTTTTATGTCTGAAGGCATTTTTTTCTAAAATTGTAGAGGTATGATATATTAAAATGAAGGAAATTTAAATTTTAATTATATTTTTTTAAAGATTTTTTTATTTTAATTATTTCTCTATACCTTTCTTTTTAATTCTTCATAAGCTATTGGTAGCCATGTTTTGTTTTCCAGTATTTCAGATAAACTGAAGGAAAAAGCTGAATCCATGATTTAGTAAACATGAGCCTCAAAGGTGACAATCCTTCCTTTGCTCTCTAGATAGTCTCAGTTAGCAGGTGGATATTGCTTAGGCACTATTGATGAAAAGAGAAATATATCATTACATGCAAAAAAATGAGAAATACATGGAGAAAACAGAGAGAAATACAAAATAACTCATTTGACAAAATTATCTTTCATATAGAATATTATAATCACGAAAAATTTTGTTCTTGCAAATGTCTATGTTACTATAATTTTCTCACTGAAAAATTATTTTTATATATATTTCATAATTGCATAACAATTATATACCTAGATCCATTATTTTCTCTTGATCATACACTGAAATATCAGAATTACTTGAAATTAAGATTAAGCATAGTTCTTTTTCTCCCAAGAACAAAAACCAGTCTCTCTGCATCAAGTATTTTATCCTTCTATCAACCATGTCTTACCTTTAATTTTATAATATTTGTTTCCTTTGTGTCTCCTCAGACAATGAGATTTAATACCAGAATAGGAAAACCTGGAAGAAATTATGGTTTATATTGAACTTTACACAGCAGAGGGAAAAGGTCAATTTTCTGAACCTCTATGTAATATAATATACTTGTAAAGATAATGGTGGCAATGTGTAGAAATATATTGAACAAAGATCAAGTTTTAAGAGAACACAAATATAATCAAACACATGTAAAGCTATAATGCTTTTTCCTGAAGACCAGGAAAGACATAAGGATACCTGCTGTCAATATTCACTTTAAATATTGCATTGGAAGCCCTAGCTAATGCAAAAAGGCAAAGAAAAGACATTTAAAAACATAAAAATTGCCAAGGAAGAAACATAAATCTATTTGTAGATCATTTGAGAGTCTACACTGAAAATTCCAAAGAATCTAGGCTCCTAAAATTAACGAGTGAGTTTAACAAATTTTAGACTATAAGGCCAATATACAGCATTGATCATATTTCTATATACAACCGTTTAAATTATTTGAATGTGAAGTTAAGTGAATACTACATTGCAGAGCATACACAAACACAGATACATACATAGATATAAACATAAATATAAACATGCAAGGTCAATATCCTGAAAACTTCATCAGCAATGAAAGACATTCATGATCTAAATAAATGAAGAAATTTTCCACAGTCATGAATTGAAGACTCAATATTATTAAGATGTCCATTTCCCCAGTTTTATTTATATATGTAGCAAAATATCAATTAAAATAACCTTCTGTATGCATCTGCAGTTTAATCTAAAGGAGGACAGGAAAATCTGGAAAACAGAAGGGTTTACATTGTCTTGCCCTTTGAAATTATATAAAGTTTCAAACAACCAAGATACCATTTTATTGTTGAAAAACTGAAACATAGTTTGCTGCACAATATGAACCAGTGAGAAATAGACTTAGACACATTATCAACTGAATTTTATAAAAGTAGAGGCAATTCTATGGTGGTGGTACAATCTTTCCAAAAAATATTAAGGGGAAAACTGGATGTAACACTTGCAAAATCAATGAGCCTTAGTATATATCTCAAAGTTTCTTAAAAATGAATTAAAATGTAAAACTATAAATGTTCCAGAAAAAAATATAACAGAGAAGCTGTGTCACTTTGTATTTGGTAAAATGTTTTTACATATGGTACTAAAAAGAATGATTCATAAAAGAAAATATTGATACACTGAATTTCAGTAAAATTAACATTAGTCTGTAGCAGTAACTTCAGAGAATGAAAAGGCAAGTCACTACTGGGGTAAAATATTTGCAAATCATATTTCTGAAAAGAATTTATATTAAGATTTTGTAACTACTTCCAACAACTTGCTAATAAGAGAACAAACAACCCAATTAAGAAAGAGCAAAATTTGAAAATAACTTTACCAAAAAAGATTAAATGATAATAAATAAATTTAATATGATGCTCATCATGAAAAAAAATAAAGAATATTCAAATTAAATACACAATAAGATACCACTCTATAATTATTAGAATATGGAGGGAAGAAAAAACTACTTCATGATGCAGTTTTGTTGTGACTGGATAATGGGAACAAATAATGACTCAACTGCTTTGGAAAACATTTTCATAGCTTCTTAAAAAAAAATATGTATATGAATGTGAATTGTACTTGAAAGGTGTCCATACAAATCCCACTTGTGTAATCATAGAGTAAAATACTCTATAGAAAACCCAAAGGAAATTTAGCATAAATGCTGATTAAACACCAAAACACAAAAATAAAATGTAATTTTAAGTATATAATTCAAATAATTTAAAGTACCTATGTAAAAGTCTAAGAAAAACAAAATAGAAAAAATACAAAATTTTATTAAGGGATATTTTAAAATACATATATTATTATTCATAGACAATTTTTAAAAAGAGGAGAAAAAAAAGAAGCAGAGGAAGAAGCATTTAAAGAAGGAAGAAAGAAGAGGAAGAAACATCTTTATTTAGTGTTTATTTTGTTTTTTCACCCCAGTCTTGGGTCTCAACCCTGGGTCTTTGGATGGTATGTGATATACACACCAGCATCTCAATTGCAAAAGAATGTCCCTCCATAGAAATCCAAACCATTCACTTACAGGTGACACACTTTTGAAAAATCAGAAAAGGCAAAGACTGAAAATTGTGTCTGCATATTTTCTTGCACAAGCTAAATATAATAACTATTACATTGATTCATTAATATTGAGTATTATAATAGGTTTGGAATAATGCAAACAAAATTAAGAATATTGTGTAGAGAGTTCATTTGAGTTGGTTGACAGATTCTGATTCTTTCCACTGACAGTAATCAGCTTGAAATTCTTAAATGAGTAGAAATAAGTACATTTGACATAAATATAAATCTATATATACAAATATGAAAATATTTTTTTTCAATGGTGGCATATAATCAGTTAAAAGACAAGCTCTGGGTTGAGACTGGATTTGATTTCCAGAATATCTGTGAAATCAGAAAAATTGTAACACCTGCCTTGTGGAGTTATAAGGTTTTAATGAAATGATAAATATGAAGTGTATAGTATATGCTTGGCGGGTAGTAAGTGTTCAGTAGGTAGTAACAATTGTATATTAAGAATACCACTGATCAAATGAACAAGAAACACCCAGTCACTCCAACGAGGTGAGAATCAAAATATTCCTGTAAAGGGGAAAGATATATTATCCTGACCCCATATATGTGGGAGAGGCCCTCTCACTTAACAATGCTCCTACGGTGTAGTACCTGAGAAAAATCACTTTACCCAATGCCCAAGACCAGGTGGACCCTCCCGAATTCAGTCTTCACATCAGCTCAAATTATTGCTACAACCCTTCCATGTTCCAAACTGATACTAAATGCACCATTCCCCTAGGAAATTGACACCCTTACAGTAAATTACACCTGAAGAAAATTTGTAGAAAATAAGTAGCAATTTCCCATCCAAGTCGGGCATTTGAGAAATGTCCATCTACAATACTGCCTTTGCACTGCATTAAGCATCCACTGAAAATGCTTCACAGAATCTTCCAGGGATCCTTAGATTTTAAATGTCAAGTGCCTTTAAATATGCTGAATTATGGACTAGAAATATTTTAGTAATGAAAACTTTAAAGGATGTCTTTTCTATTCAAGTAATAATATTGAAACAGAATGAGGCATAACCCATTACTATCAATCTAATATCAATGCTCCATAAAGTAAATGTCAACTTTGTATTAAATACAATAAAATTTTCATAATATTTTTACAAGTAGTTTAATTCAAAACTATTCTCTAGAAGTTTATGGTATCCTTTTCTATTTTTAACAGTTTAGTGAGAGAAAAACAAATGACAAGTTAAAAAAAAATGGTAACCTTGTTTTGTTTTGGGGCTTTTCATTTCTTTCTTAACTCACTTGCATAAAGGATTTGAGTTTCAGTGTGTTTACAAAAATAAATTGATATTATCAATAATGAATGAATTGATATTTTCATATATACATTGCTACATATGTGTATGTTTATATGTACATAGATAAATGTATGTATTATGCACACACATATATATGTTGTGTTAATACTGACACATGAAGGAATAAAAATTAACATTGCTTTTCTCAGTCTCCGTTTCTATGGAAACATGACAGGTAGCAGAAATATATAAAATCTGAACTCCTTTGCAATAACATTCATATAATTTTCCCACTCTTTTTGACAAAAGAAGTGCAGTTAAGGTCTAGTCTTTCAAAATTATGGTTTCATGACCTAAGCTAATGGCTCACTTAGAAACCAACTCCTTTTCAGTTAAAACACATCCAACTTTTCATTACAGCGAATATAAGTTTATCACTGAAAAACCCATTAAGCTGTTCGTAATACAATGCTCATGAATTATAGTCTATGAATAAAATCGTGTCATAGCTGCCGGTTACAATGTCCTGTAGAGTGTGTTCACAATTAAAATTTAATTTCTAAGTTTTAAATGGTGAACATTCAATACCATTCATGATGGTGATGTAAAATAACTCTTTGATTTTGAAGGGATAATTGAAAATAGTTTGAATGAGAAGGCAAAAAATTAATATAAGGCATTATATTAAACCCATGGTGATCTTAGCATCGTCAAGAATTAAGTACATAAAATGGTTTATTTGTCTGTTACCATAAAAGTCATACCTTAAAAAAATAACTCTTGCACTAACTCTAATAGTCAAGATGCTTCCCATTAAAATTTAATTGCACCTAATTTTCATCTTAATTCAGAAAGCATTTTGTTATCTTGCTCTGAAGGTACTCCTGACATTTCTGTGTATCTTCTCACTTGTCCAGAAATTTCTTGACTAATTCATGCTGGTTTTTAAAGAAAATAATAAAGATCTCACGTTGGTGAAGTGTTAACTACATATTATATGTTCCTATAGTTATTTAATGGGTTATCTCATTTTGACTTCAGTGCAATATTATGAGAAAGGCTCAGTTTGATAGTCCTTCCAGGTACTTTACGTACTAGACTTAAAAATGAGATTATGTGCTCTGGAATGAGAGGTCTTATAGGGAAAATGCGCCATCATGGACTCTGGTGATTTGCACATATTCACAGAGCTTACATAGGTTTAACCCACAGTTCATCTGAGTAGTGGTGACATATTTGCACAACTGAATATTGTATAGTGTTAAAAATGAACAAAGAAGGTATACCCAGGCAGCTTAATGGTTAAGTCCACGGTCTCCAGAGCACAGTTCACATGTATCCCAAGGACTTGGATTCAAGACTTGGAGCCAAAGGGAGCAAGCAAGATGAACAACTAAAGTGCTTCTTCCTCCTCTCTTGTCCTGCCTGCCTGTCTACTTACCTTCATTCCTTGGAAAAAAAATGAACAAACTAAACATACATATACAGTATAGACATTGGAAAATAAAATGGAGAGTGAACAAAGCTAGATGTGCACACCTTTTTTAAAAAAGGTAAAAGAGGAAAAATCATTATTTTATTATATAATAACCTTTTAAAATTTTAGAATTAGTAGCAAGTCAATTAAATCAATGGCATCTGGTGATGGTTGGAATGGGACAAAAAATGTCTTCAAATGGATCTGTAATACTTTACTTTTCATGTTAAGCTGTTTTAAATAAAATATGAAAAATAGAGCAAAATGAATTTAATTTTACTTAATTCAGACACAAAATCACAAAAAAGTACCATATCCCTATATAGTAAGTCATCATGATTTGCTTTTACTTATATTCCATAATTAGAAAACTACCCATATGTATTAGAATATATTAAAATATTAGGCAAGAAAGAATAAAGTTAAATTTTCTATAACCCCACCTTTCTGCTGTGATCAACTTTAGCAGGTTAGTATTTTCTTTCTGTTTTTTCTCTCACATACATTTTCAATTTGGCTATAGTTATATATGCATATATGTATTTATATATATTCATACATATAGAGAGAGAGGAGAGAGACTAATATATATGTATATAGCTTTTGTATTTATACATTAGTCTAAGTATTAGATTTTGCTACATTTACAAATGAAATTCTGATTTTTCGAAGTATTTCTGCAAACATCACATTCCCAAACATCAACATTTAAACTTTCTTTTCAACTTTGTCTAGTATCATGTTTAAAATAATCAAATGCCAAGCTGCCTTCTAAGGAGACTCACCATAATTTGCAGAGTTGAAATCTGGACAAACGTGAATGTCACCAGACAGGGCAGGGGTGGAGTGTTCAACATAGGTCTGGGGCCAATGGGACACAATGCCCACTCTGGGCAAAACCGCACCTCTATCTGGCAATTTGGAACAAGTTTGTTGGATGTGTGTTTTACCAAATAACTTCTAGCAAACGATTGAAACTGGGGCAGAATTTGAAACCAGGGGATGCACAATGTTAGCAAAAACAAACACTTTAATTATGACATGCTTTATTCTAAAATGTAAAGATAGAATTGATCATTTATGTAGAATGTTACCTTTTCCATGTAAAGTCTGAATATTTACCTAAGGATAAAATGAGTTATTTCCAACAACCTAGCTCCCTCATCAAGTTTTTATAGTCTTCTACTTAACATTCTCACCTACATGGCTTTAATGCCTTTAGGAAGGGAACATATTCAATATACAAATTCTCCAACTTATGAGAAGTAAATTTTTAATGTCTGATCAACATTCTGGACAGTTAAAATAATCTAAATAGTAAGTAAAGGATATCAATTTGTGGATTATGTTACCTATTTTTAAGGAAAATTGAAGGCAGGAATAAAGGCAAATAGGCAGGCAGGCAGGAAGAGAGAGGAAGAAAGCATTTTAGTTATTTTTCATTTAGTTGCATGTCTTGTTTTATCTCCAGCACTGGACTTCAACCCAGGTCCTTGAGACGGACGTGGACTGTGCTTTGGCCAGAGGCAGTTGGCCAAACCACCATTTTGAATGTGATTTAGAAAATATCTGTACCGCTCCTCCAACGTCCATTCCTAGGCATTGTTTGCTTCTTCCAAGGAGTTAAGGATGGTTCTAGACAACATTTGTGTCCGTCCTACCCCCAGTTCTTATAAATCCTAACCCACAATGGATGATGTTAGAATATGGAACCTTTGGGAGGTAAGTAGGTTAGCTGAGTTCCTGAGGACTAAGCTGCGTTTAGAGATGATCATCCTTATAAAAAAAGAAAGTCGCTAGAGCTACTTCCTTGACCACGTGAGGATACAGGGAAATGTTGCTGTCCATAAGCCAGGTAGAGGGCTCTCCCAGCATGGGCCACTCCCAACCCTCCCTGGTCTGGGACTTCAGGTCTTCTGGACAAAGAGAAATAAATGTTTGCTATGTGAGCACCAATCTGTGATATTCTGTTGTAGCAGCTTGAGCCAACTAAAACAGGCATCAAGAGTAGATGACAGGAAAAAAAATTTTTCTTTTTTTGCAAAATAAAAAGCAAAATGAATATATTATAAAACATTCCTGAAGAAATCCCACATAATGACTTGGGAGAGTCCCAAATAACTGTTCTATTTTAAACGACAACTCAGTGAATCACTTCACCTTACAAGAAAAGGAGACTCAAATACATTTTTAGAGCAAACATAATTATAGTATCCTGTTGTTACAACTCAGAAATAAGAAAAACAAGTTAAATGCTACCATTATTGCTTTCAGTCTAAGTTCAGTTATAAATTGAACAATGTATATAGCTTAACAGAGAATTGAAGATTAAAAGTAAAAAGACTCTTTATTCTTCAGTTTGAAGTTTCCATTTAAGATATGGGTTTTGTTCCAGGTGTGTCGAAATGTGGAAATATTGCTTTGTTTGGGTAATCACATAGAAAGCAAAGCAAAATGTATTTCTTATAATGAGCACATATGTTAAGGGGGAATGAAGAAATCAAACGAGTTAAGAAATAAATGAGATAAATGAGAGTTTGAAGAGTTAAAACTCAAAAATGAGAGGATTCTCAGAGGAGAATATAGGGTAAAGTGGGAGATGAAGGTAGGATAGAGGCAAGACTTGGGGTAGTGTGTAGTGCAGGGACAGGTGAGGTGCAGCTACGACATGAGTTAAGAAGACTTAGGGGCAACACAAGGAGGCAAAAGGTTCAACAGAGAGGCGGGAATTCAATCAGAAAAAGGTTAATTCCTAATCATTAGTAAGGACACTGGATGCAAACATTTCTTTAAAATACAACCAGTATGTTTTTGTCTGCGCTAATAATGCCATACTTAACGCCAAATAGCAGTGACCTCCCACTTTCAATGTTGAAACTTGCTTCACTGTTGTCTAAACGTAGAGCAAATGTGCTGTTGGCTGAATGATAGGCATGAAGACCTAGCATTAGAATTTGGAGTCCAGATGTAGTCTGAACAGCTATGGTCAGGAGATTTTTTTAATGAGTCCTATGACCATTCAATGGAAAAGGCAGTCTTTTCAATAAATAATGTAAAGACAATTGAGAGTTCACAAACAAAGTAATAAAGTTGGACTCCTCCTTCACATAACAGTCATATTGAAACACATATACACACACAGACACTCACACACATACACACAGACACACATACACATACAGACACTCACACAGACACACAGACACACATACAGACACACGCACACACAAGCTCAAATTGAAACAGTAGCCAAATAAAAGCAGGCATCAAGAGCTGTAACACTGAATTAGGCAATGCGTTCTTAGAAAATTCCCAAAGTAGAAACAATGAAAAAAAAAATAAAGTTGATTTCATCAAAATTTAAAACTTTGGGGCTTCAAGGACGCTATCAAGAAAACTAAATGACAACCAATAGGATGGATGAAATTTGTAACATTTGCAAATGATATACTTTACAAACTTTTGAATTGAGACTATAGCAATAATACTTATAACAATAATAAAAATATAAGGAGCTCAATTAAACAATGGGCAAAGGATCTAAACAGGCATTTCTCAAAGATCTACAAATGGCTAACAATTACATGAAAAATACTCAATGTCGTTAGTCATTATTGGGGAAATACAAATTAAATCACAATTAAACCACTTCATCCCTAATGTACAGTCATTAACCAAAGTAACATGCAATAGTTGTTAGTAAAGATGTGAAGGAATCTGAACCCCTGTGTCCTGCTGGTGGGAATGGAAAATTGTGCAGCTACTGTGGAAAAGAGTCTGACAGTTCCTCGAAAAGTTTAGCATTAGACTTAGCTTATGATGATGCACTTCCATTCCTAAATTGATTCCAAGATACTGAAAATGAGTGTCCACACAAAAACATGCCCACATGTATTCATAGCAGAATTATATTTAAGAGTCAAAAAAAAAAACAACAACCAGAAACAACTTAAATGAATCTCAACAATAACTGGATAAATAAAAAATGGTCTATCCATAAAACAGACTGGTATTTGACAGTAAAGCAGTGAAGTCTTAGTACATGTTCAGCATGGACAAACGTTGAAGACTTTATGCTCAGGGAAAGAAACCAGACATGGAAGACATCACAGAAGACAGCTCTTAGCAATAGCTCTGCTTCTTGAAATCCCTGAGCTTCAGTCTCAGGGAAATGCAAAGCTGACAACATGCATCTTTCTGGAATTTTCAGGACCCATAGGACCAAAGAAACTCCAAGTTCAGCACAGTATCATTCACATGGAATTTTAGCCACTTAGAATCACACTGCTGAGAACGTAAAATATCTGGGCCTGAGTGATCTGTAATTAAATTGAAATCTATTGTCTTTAAGTCAGACAAGAGCTATAGTACCACATAATTTAAGCAGTGTTAAAATAATTACATTTTCCCTGTGTGCTAGTGACGTGTTAACTACAATTGCAGACTTATTTACTGATATTTCAGTGACCTAAATTATAGTCCTTCTTTCAAATTGCAACAGCTATACACTTCACTAAATGTCTTCATTCAGTAAAGTATTCCTGCTAGTTAAGAACTTAATGATAATTGTATGTATCTTTACATAAATGTCAATTCTTATAGACTTTTAATCAAGCAAAGTAGTTTACCCTTATCCTAAACCTGGGATCTTAAATTGAAATGCCTATAAGGAAGAGGCAAGTATCAGTGAGATATTTTCATAAATGAAACAGCAAATTTAAAAGTGAGGAAGAAATGGATATTGGGATGAAGGGAGAATTCAGGTCCACTGAAACGTACAAAGATGTAAAAAAATATGTTGCTCAGTGTATACAGCCAGATCTTCTGATTTTGGGGGTGGAAGGGGCAAATACATAATTGTGGAATTTTATATAGAAAATCTGCAATTTTTAACATTGGGCATAACTTTTTGAAAACTAAGCTAAGAATAAGTAACACATCATATTTTTTTAATCTCAAAAAGTATTCCATTTAAGTTGCTTATCCTTTGCCCGAAAAATTGGCATTTGTCTCTAGTATTCTAGATTCTATGTCTCCACCTTTCCATGTTAGTTACAGAGACCTCTGGTCGACATTGTTCTAGCAGTCAAATCTGTGCTAATTCTCTGGGTGACTTCCATCGTTGACTTACCGATCAATAACAGGCTTTGTGGGTGCTGTGTGATTAAATTGAGCTAAATTAGCTATTGTCAGATGGTTGTACTTGGAATTTAATTCTTTTACTCAGAAAACCAAGAGCCTAGCATTATTTATAGTGACTGAATTGTTGCAATCATTCTTACTTCCTAACTTGTTAGTAATAATTTCTATATGAATGTCCGGAAAGCATCTCAGAACAAAAACGTGCAAAAAATAACAAATGTTCTGATCATTGTGTTTCCCACTTTGATGTTACTCACCCATCCTCATAGCTCACTCTTCTCTTGCATTGGCCTCTATATAATCACTTAAGTCCCATTAATTGTCACTCCAAAATAGCTCTCATGTCTGAACTCTCTTTTCTCGTCAGTATCATAACATTCAGGACATTTTAAACTTACATGTGAACATTTACAATAATCTGTACAACTCTTACCCAACTATATTTTAGGAAGATTAGTGATAGCTAAGCATACTGATTACTTACTCCCCGACTCCAAAAATTCAAGAACTTTTCATTGCTCATAAAACAAAATCTTGGACTCTGTAGTGAGACAAGAGGCTTTGTGTGTGTGGTGGTGTGAATGATAAAATAGCCTCTGGAGCCTAATAGACCTGTATTCAGATTCTAGTTCCACATTTACTGCAATACGTGCATCAAGCTAAAGTCTATAACTTTAAGTTACATTCACAACTCCTTAACTATGTCATGGAAGCTCTTAATACTTAGAAAAGATAGTATACAGATAAAATGATTGAAAAAAAAAACAAACCTCTGTGAGGTCATGAGCAAATGTCTATTAAAGACAAACCAACAAAATGGTGGATATGGGATTTCAACCATCAACAATGTTCCTGTCATTCAACATCATTGGACAAACATCAACACCACAAAGGAGTAACTCCATGCAAGACATTGCAATTCGTGCTCCAGAAGCGGACATCTCTTGTGTGTAACCTGCTCACACAGGAAGCAAACATTTAAGAAGTAACTTCATCAGGACAATAACAAGAACAAAAACAACAAATATGTAAGTAAAAGATGGAGTCCTGGGAAACTAGCAAAGGATTGTTGAATTTAGCCTCATCCCACTTGCTCAGTCTGTTATCTTGACTGCACATTAAACTTACTACTTCACAACTTTTCCTTCGTTTGCCTAACATATGGGTTGAAATCTAAAATATCAGTTTATTTTCTGCTGTTTCTATGTTGGAAATTTTCAGTAGGTGTTGGAATCTGCATTTGCAGTTGCTGCACCAACAAATTAAGACACTTCTCCACGTTCCTGTGCTGGAAAACAATCCAATCTCCTATACCTTCCAACTTCAAATTCCCTCTCTACAAGCTCTCCCAGGCTCTATTTATCATCTTGCCCCCACAATCCCCACATACCTCTCATCTCACTTTGACCTGCCCCTTCCTTTATCCTCGCTCTTCCAAATGTTGGTGTTACCTCTCAAGAGGAGCCTGAGCTATATAGGGAGAAGAATAAGACTGAGAGTAATCATTATTTCCAGTTGGCAAAAACGTACATTTGTTGAAACAGGAGACTTCGATAGAAAAGAACTATCCAAATGGTTACTTTTTTAAGATTCGGTTTTCTTGCATTTAGCACAAATGGATCACTACTGTTGGGATATTTTGTTTAGGAAGAACTTTCCAGAAATAGTCTTTCTGAATGATCCAATTAGATACTTAAAATAGAAATTCCTTTGCATGGAATTTACTCTCCTGGTTTTCCATCTATCTTTCTGTCAACTTCTCCATTTCTGTGTGATTTACTTCTATAGATTAGAGGATATCTGAACTCTGTACTTCCTTGAATATAGGCGTCAGGGTTAAGTTTATACAGGCTGGACATCTTGCCATTTGCGTGACATGGAGAGAGAGAGGAACCAGGGAGTTGACAGCAATTTCAAAATTCTGGTAATGTTTTCAACAATGGATTTAATTTTTTTAAGGAGTGCTTCACTTTGATACTCATGCTTCTTTCACCTTCCACAGGATTTTGGTTGTTTTCTTTTCCTGGTGAAACTTACAAGTTAGTGATCATGGTACTTGAACTGATATCAATTACTCACTCTTCTGCTTCTCATGTTGAATTCTTCTCAACCTCAGCTAGCACTTTGGCCAGGCTGGATGATTTACTGAGTGGTACAATCAACTTTTAATGACTAAGAGGAAGGAGCTCTGGGTCACAATGACCATTCACTCAAAATTTGCCATCACAATTTGTCGAGGAAGTAACAAGAGAGACCCAAGTAGATGACTTAAGTACTAAATTGGGTGAGTCCTTTCTGTTTCAACTGATCTTTTGGGAAACAACACAAATAAGCCAGGTGGCATCATAGTGTATAATTTAATGATACCCTTCCATGGTTCCTGGTGAAATCATTCCAACTCCATTAACTGGGACTTCAAAACCTACAGAGCTTAGAATTGCAAAAATAGCAAACACACATTCCTTAAGTGTTTCTCTGAGAATGATGGTAGATGGAATATATCAGGTAAGGTCTAATCAGGAGATTAAAACCATATGATAATTCAAATAGAAGTCAAGAGAACTTGAAGTAGCATAGGAATGAGAGACGTGGAGAAGAGTCAGTACCTATAAGAGTGAGACAGAGTGCTCCAAATGGGAACAAATAGGGAAAAAATGTATCCTTTCAAGAATAAAATTCATATCTAACCTGAGAGCTGATGGATGTAGCCCAATGAATAGCAGATAAATTCTCTAAGGTGACAGAGGCAAAGCTGACAAGAAAAGATCAAGCCCCTGAAATGACAACAGATCTTGCTAGGGAGCTGTCCTCTGTGACATTTGTAACTCGCTGAGCAGCCAGCTGTAGCACTTCTGGAATTCACCGAGACGCTACCTGTGTGGGTGCTTCTGAAAGGCGCTCAAGAGAGAGCAGCACTCTGTAGCCCACTTATTGGCTCAGCACCGCTGGATTAGCGCATTGTGAATATAGTTGCACAGGAAAATTATAATCATTGTCAAAAGCAGGAAACATCTGTAAGGAGGCACAAGAAAGCCATTTGGCTACAACACAACAAATACAAAAATCCAAGAAGGACAATCGAAGTATGAATTTGTAAATTTATGAAATTTCCAATGAAGCTCACTGTATTATTTTTGGTAGGAGTCCTTGGGAGCCATCAAGCTACCAAGAATTCCTTGGGATATAAAAGGGTTGAGAAAGACTGCTCTACATCATAGGAAAGAACTGGGGTTGAACCCTTCTAGATAGATGGGACCACGTGGAGGTGCTAGTTTTGCTGGCAGAGTTGAGGGTAACAGAGATATGCATGGCAAACTAAACCATGAGTTTTAGAAAGATATAACTAGTATTTATGCTAATTTTGTATTTTTGCATCTTGATTTGTTTAGGAGATTTTTATTGTTCAGGTGAGCAGTGTAAAGTATAATTGAGGCAGCAGCAGTAAAGATGGGAAGAAAGAAGGGAAGAAAGAAGTAAAAAATAAATACATCAGCAGAATTGGGAATAACACACAAATTTCACATGCCACCTAATGCTTCTAGAAAAGTCACAAATGTATAAAAAGAAGTACAATAACTGATATACATAGTGTATATGCGTATATATAATATATACACCCACAGTATGTATATATATATATGTGTGTGTCTATATGTGTGTATACATATATAGACACACACACAAATACACATATATAGATGATATAGACAAAGACTGGGATAGAGCATGACAATGATTAATATCACAAATATAATCGAGACTAAATTGCCTTTATAAAGCCTTTTCTTAAATTATGGAAGATTTAACTCTATCCTGAAGTCACAGAGTCTAAGGAATCTAGATGTTACTTAAATTATTGTGTGAATTTAGCATGTAATTATTGCAATTCACTCAGGACTCTGGTGAAGTCACATTGTTTCTCTATTCCTATTTTCCAAATCTACAACCTAAATATAAGAATAGCAACCCACTTCACGCTACTGGTTTAAAATTAAGTTTCCAGTACAAGTAGATTTAGGGAAAGCACATGAATGCAGAACCATTAGACACACCTTGGGACTAGGGAAGAAATAAACCCTAAGAAGTTTTGATAGCTATTTGTTATGCATTGCTGCATAACAACCCATCTTAAAATTTAGAGGGCGAAAATGTTTCTGTGGATTGACTGGGCTCATCACTGTGGTTCTCGTATCATATAGGGCTGCAGTCATCTGATACTAGAGTAGGATGATTATCTCCAAGAATGTTCACTCACTTGATTGTCAGTTTCTGCTAGATGTCTTCTAGGAGCTTGGCTGAACTGTTGACAGTTCTTACACATTGACTCTTCAAGTAACTTGAACTTCTAATCTCATGGCTGTTGAGTTCCAAGGAGTATATACTAAGAGGGAATACATATAGCTGAGGCAACCACTCTTCTTATGGGCTACATAAAAATTTCATAATGTCACTTTACTCAGTTCTATTAGCTAAGGGAATTACAGAGCATGTGCCCAGCCTCGGGGGTGGCAATGAGGGTTGAGGTTGGGAGTAAACTTTGTTTCTTAATTGGGACTGGAAAGTTCTTATCAACCATCTTTGGAATACCATTAGTCACAATTATTTAATTCAATAAAATATATAACATCTAGCACTTATTCTAAAGTAAACTAATTTTATGCAGGAAAGCAAATTTCATGACATTTGCAGTCTACACAGAGAAACATTTGTCTAGTATGGATTTTGACATATGTCATAAGACTTATCCATCTAATTAGCAATTAAAAGGAAATGCTGCTTTGAGTCTTCTGAACTATAGTTTCCTACATAACAAATTTGTTAAGTTTTATTTCTATAAGAGCTCCTCATTTAGATCGTCTTACTATGCAGTATTCTCTGAAACAAGCTAAGCCTGTAAATGATGATAAAAGACAAAAGGTTACACAGGTAAAACAAATCAGTCTGTGAATAGAAAATGGGAAAGTCTTGTCATCATAAAGAAAGCAAATAGATTAATTAAAACAATGCCACACTGTGGTGAAGAATGCAGACTGTGCAGTCATTCAGAATTGGGTTTAAATCCTCACTCTACATACCCCACGACAGCTTCCCCTTTTGAAAAATATCATCATTATCTTCCTCAATGCATCTTGGTAAGCAATAAGTGACATAATTTTTCTTATTTACAACATTCATTATAACATTTTAAATCATATTTTCTATCCTCTTTACTGAGAAAATAATCACATATACATTATACAATTTAACCTCATTAGTATATGCATTTGTAAACGTATTTCTTTCAGAGAAACACTTTTATGGAAGTCTAGAGATTAGATTTATATTTTTCAAGAGGTTATTTTAAAGTGAAGAGAATGATATCAGTGTATTTCTCCAATGAAAGCCAATATACCTATACCTTAAAACATTTTCCAATATTCTAATACTTCTTAAAACAGTAAATAAAAGTGCTTTCTAGATAGAAGACATTAAAAAAAACTTGGTAATTTAATAGACTTTTTAATACAAATAGTATTCATCATTGTCAAATCGTACTCTTTAGGTGACCATTTACTTGTTCCCAATGAGGGACATAATTATGCTGCTAAAAGAAGCATTATTATATCCAAATCACTCAAATATCATTTAATCCTTAACAGAATTAATTTCATCTACTAAGTTGATTTAGTAGACGGAAACTAAGTTTCCATCACTGTTCTGCCGACAGTACTTAGCACTGTCAATCAGGTATTTTACAGTCAGACAGAAATAACACTTGCTAAAATAGTGAGTGACACATCTCATCGTTAATGAGGGCTTCATAGCCTCTGGGGATGGCAAAATTTCAACTCTTGTTTCTGACTAAATTCATCACACGTTGGACTGACAAACTGTATTTTGATTTAAAATATGAATCAATGGTTTTAATTACCTTAATATTAGCAAATTCTCTTTTGGCACATGACACTGCATTTTAAGAAAGTCCTGTCTTAGGAAAACTTAGCACAAATTAATGAGGCAATATTCAACAGAAATATATGTGTAGCCCTTCATTCCAATTCAACATGAATCTTAAAGAGCTGAATGGAAGAAATAATTTTTAATAAAATCTTGTGAGAAAATTACTGAAAAATTTATTTAGTGCTCTCCCCCCAAAAAAGATGCTGTAAAACTATCAAAAATTGAAGTCTTAGGTTTATATAAGGAAATACAGTATCTCTATTTATTATAGTAAAAGCCACTACACATAGCTTTTATGTTTTATTTGTTCAGATAGTAACATATAACAATGTCATGAACATAAATGCATAGACTTATGCAAACAAGAATAAAATGGACTGATAAAACCAGCAGTAACAGGGCTTCCTTTCTGGCCATGATAGAATAACTGATATCTGGTCTATCACTGCTTCAAAGAACCAATACACTTGAATACTTGTATTTGTGATAGGCTTGAATGTATGAAAGCGCTGGGCAACAATCAAGACTGAAGTTCTTGAGAGAAGGAATGCCCAACAAGTAACCTAAGTTCAGTCCGGCTTTTTTCAGCAAAGACTTCTTTCACAACTCTGGTGCAGGGTACTAGAACACACAGAAAACAATCTTTCTGGGTCGTAAAAAGAAGGATTAGGTATATCTTCAAGGAGTAAAATATATTGGTGGATGACTTTTCAACAGAAATGCTGTAAGCCAGCAAAAATAAAGAAAATGAGAAAATGGTGTTTTAAAAGTGCTGGACCCAAAAAAACAAAACAAAACAACAACAACAACAACAAAAAAACCACAAAAACAATGGTGTGACCACCAGAAATCCTGTACCTAACTAATATATCCTTTAAATAGGAAAGGGAACTGGTTTCAAAAATATTAATATTTCCTTCGGAAATCAGTATTTCCACTTTTAATGACAAATGTGCTCAGCAGAATACTTCATAGAGTTGAGTAAAGCATGTGATACAATGCCTGCACTTGATATTCTTTAAAATCTTTAGAGTAAATATCATTTGATCAGAGACCATGTAAGAGAGAGAACTTGGAAACAAGAGATTGTTTATCACAAGAGGTGATGATCTTTAAGAAGTAGTTTAAGAAAACTCTCCACCTCCATTCTTCGATGCCTTGGAAATTACTTGCATAGCAGATATGTAAACAGATATGGGTGTTGCTTCCTGAAGCTACTTTAAAGCATAGTTAACCAAGGCACTAACAATGAAGACTATGATGAATGGAATTATGGTTTAAAATATTCTCAGCCCATATCTTCTGGTTCATGGTAAGAACTGAGAGCATAGGGACCTCAGGGAATGTGAAAATTGGCTGAATAATTCTAGCTATCTTTTGCATGACCTGTAAACTTTCAGACATCTTCTGGATGTTTTCCTGGTGTTAATTGCCAAGGGTCATCAAAGTTGCAATGAACTTACAAGCCGACAGACACCACTTGAGGGGAGGCGAACACCACAAGGGAGCCAATGCTCCCATCCCTTGGGCAAGTCCTTTCTTTATTTAGACATAGCACTTCCTTCATAAAGAGAATTATCAAGGTAATGTTGAGAAGGAAATAAGCCTCAGGAGACAAGCCTAAAAAATAAAGGGGGAAATAAGCCTCCACCAACTACCTTACCAGCCCAAGTCCCAAGCTGTAAATAACTTCTGCTTGTTGCAACCATTAACGGACCTGCTTATCACATAATGAACATAATGAACAGAAACCAGTAATGGAAAAATTCCAGAGACACACCTCCACCTTACTCTAGCCCACCCTGGAAGGAGCGCCCAGCAGCCTATAAAATCTGTAACTCACCCTGTTAGGGGGTGCCATTCTTTGGAGACCACTCCACTGGTACCCACAGGCGTTAAATAAAATCCTTTCAACTTTCCTGAGTGCCTGAAGCCTGTTGCTTTCCACTGGCCGAACCGGTTTTCTGGGGCATTGGACAGGAAAGTCCAACAGCCGTGCAGGCCTCTTGATCCACCGTCGCTGGAGCCCAGCTGCACAGGCTCACCAACATTGGGCCTTGGGACAGAAAGGAATACGCCACAGGTGATTCTCTGGACCTGACTCTCACGCGGCCAATCTGGGTCAGCCTCGGTTGGACCTCAGCGAACTCACAAGGGGAGTTTGAAACGATTTTCTGGGACATCTGATTCAGTAAGTTTTCATTTCTGGGATCCTGGACCTGAGACCTGGTCCACTTGAGAGGTGGACGGGGAGCCTGATCACCAACCTCCGACACGGACAATTACAAAATTGTCTTCGTCCATCCTGTTGTGACCAGCGGTCACTTCTGAAAGGTCCTAATTGGGCTACCTGTTCTGGGACCCCTGTAGGGCCGCCCATTCTGAAAAATCTCAGGTCGACCAAATTTTCGAAAGTCTCAGTGGGTGGAATGTTTAAACTCTAGAGCGCCTGTCTGTATTGTCCCACCTCCACAGCAATTGCTACTGAGCTTGAGTGAGTTGCAACCTGCGGTTCTGTGGTGATGTCATACGACTTAGAACGGTGTCAGGTTCTGGGGAAAACGTCCTCTCTACAATCTGGTCCGAGTCAGGGGCTTATAGGGACCCGCGGAAGCTGAGAGTTACCCAGATCTTCTCCGGAAGAGTGGCCAGAGGACACTAGCGAAAGTTACCCGTCTGTCTCGCGTCCCTGCACACGGGAGGGAAACTGGGGAGCAAAGACTCCTAAACCTACCGTCTTAGACCTTATGCCAAAAACAACAACAACAAAAATAACTTCAAGACGGGGGTCGGCAAGCCTCCTTAATTTTGGGATAAAAGATTGGCTCTAAGGGGCGGCTCGGTCAGGTTGGGGCGCAGAGTGGGGCCGGACACAGGCCGAGGCTGGTCCGAAGGTAGAGAGTTGCCTCAACTGATTGTTCAAAGTCAGTTGCAGGTCAGACTCCGCATTCTGCTCTTTCCCTGGGGTTCTCCTCCATGCGGCCTTGCTCCCACTCATGAGGGCTGGGGACCAGGGCGCGGGGAGCAGTGGGGGAATGGGCTCCCATGGGGGCCCAGAAAACCGGAGGGCCGGCAGCAGCAGCAGTGACTCTAGACATAAACCGTTTCCTTCCCATGGATTTCCCCAGCTGCGACGGGAGTCCTGGCCACACCCGGTAGCCGGCAGGCGCAGGCACGCCCCATGTGTGGGCGTCCATCCACGCCTGACCTCCCCCGCCCCATCGCGGCCGCTCCGGCCCACCGGTCCCCCTCTGCCAGGAACGCCTCCCGGGGCCGCGGTTGCACTGGGCGCCTTGCCTCAGCCAGCGGCTAGCAGCCAGCTTAGAACTGGTGCGAATCAGGGGAATCTGACTGTTGATGCCATATAATTTCTGTCCAGTGCTCTGAATGTCAGAAGTGTCTGAAGTTTTCAAAAGACTGATGAGAGTCCCTCTGCCTTTTGTGAAAGACTTTGTGAAGCTTTCCGGGTCTATACCCCTTTCGACCCAGAGGTTCCTGAGAACCAAGGCATAATCAATATTGCCTTTGTAGGCCAACCCCAAAATGACATTTGATAGAAACTACAAAACTTGAAGGCCTTGCAGGGATTTTTCAGGTGATTATGATATCAGATTGATCCCTTGAAAATTACACCAATTATGTGAATTAGAGTGGCCAGCCTTTAGGGGTAGGATGGCCATCTGAGGGGAGGTTAGATCTTCCCACAATAAGGACTCTTTACAAAGTTGTAACAGAAGACCCAGACCACCCTGATCAGTTCCATATAAAGATCAGTGGTTACAAATTACCCAAGTTAAGCCTCCATGGCTCCAACTCTACATTAGTGGTCAAGGACAGTGTAAGGTTTTAGTCAGCCAGGAAAGGAAGCAGATGCCTCAGAAGAAACAGAAGCCACCAACCTTCCAGGGAGATCCAAAGGAGATTCCTCTGCAGAAGTTGCCAGCACCCTCTGTCTCATCACCCCAAAGCCCAGAGCCTCAGTCAGACTCTCCAGAACCAGTCAGCAGAAGCCTGAGATTAGCCAGTCAAGGGCCCAAGCCACCAGTGATCATGCAGATGCCCCTCCATGAGGCAAGGGGTCCTCAATGGGACCCTAAAAGAGGAGAGAATCAGTCTTTTATTATCAGCCTTTCACTACAACTGATCTCCTGAGTTGGAAGCACCACGTCCAGTTTATTCTGAAATCTTTCAGATCCAGGGGCCAACATGGCTTGAATGCCATCATCTCCCTCACTCTCTTCAGTACTGAGGAGTAAATGAGAATTATGACAGAGGCTAGGAAGTGGCTTCAGAGTCAGACCCCGGAAGGCACCATAAACACAGAAAGTGGGTTAAAGAAGCTCTTCCAGATGACACTTCCCTGTGGGACCCCAACACTGAGGAAGGGAGAAATCAGTTGGAGAGATATCACCAGGTCTTTCTCCAGGGAGTCTGGGCAGAAACTAAAAAGCCCACTAACATGGCTAAAACCTCAACGGTGCTCCAGAAACCAGAGGAAAGCTCACTGGACTTTTATAAGACTTCGTGTGACATTTAGAAGTCTATACTCCCTTTGATCCGAAGGCCCCAGGGAATAAAAGAATGATTAATGCTGCCTTTGGCCAAGCCCAGCCAGATGTAAGAAGGAAACTTCAGATACTGAAGGGCTTTGCAGGCAGGAATGTCACCTGGCTTCTGGAGACAGCAAATAAGGTCTTCATTACTCAGAACTGAGCACTAAGGAAGGAGACTGACAAACAACTCAGGAAGAAAGTAAACCTCCATACAGCTGCCTTAGGACAAAAACTCGCTGAGGCACTGGCCTTGGAACTCACATGTATCACAGGACTTCAACCTGTTTGTACTTGAGAACAACGGGTTGCTCTGGGAGAACTGACTCAAGAATTTGGGCCTTGGCGGAGACTGGTAGCTGACCTGCCAAAGCAGATTGAGCTGGTTGCAGCAGGCTGGCCACCTGGCCTTAGAGCTCTTGCAGCCACTACACTGCTAGTTAAAGAGGCAGACAAGCCTGCATTGGGACAAAACCTAAATGTTAAGGTGCCCCATTCTGTCATCACGCTCATGGATGTCAAGGGACAACACTGGCTAACTTTTGCCCAGATGTCCCAATATCAATGGCTCCTGTGCGAAAACCCACAGGTGCGACTGGAAGCAGTAAAAACTGTAAACCCCATCACCTTCTTGCCTGTTGCCGTGGGGGCCCCAGAGCGTGACTCCCTAGAGGTTCTTGATGGTCTATTCTAGCCGACCGGACGTGACAGACAAGCCCCTACAAAACCCTGACGTCGTTCTTTATACAGATGGTAGTTTCATAGATGAGGGCAAGAGACACTCTGGGTGAGCAGTTGTATCAGACTATGAGACTATAGAGGCAAAAATCTTGCCTGAGGGTTGGCAGCCCACAGAGCAGAACCACGGGCCCTAGTCAGGGCATTAGAACTCAGCAAGGATAAGCGTGTCAACATTTACACTGACTCGTGTTATTCCTTTGCCACTCTGCATGGGGGTATATATGAGGAAAGAGGACTTTTAACAACAGAAGGAGAAGAAATAAAAAATCAAGAATAAATCCTAAAACTACTAGAGATAGTGTGGGAACCCAAGGAAGTAGCATCATACACTGCAAGGGGCACCAGAAAGGATAGGACTCAATATCGGAGGGAAACTGCCGAGCAGATGCAGCAGCGAGACAAGGGACCAAAGAAAAGATGGCACCGTCGAGACTCATGCTAGTCTCTGAGGCACATACACCCCCAACATACACGGCCCAGGGAAAGAAGTGGGCACGACAGGAAGGGAAAAAGACAACAAGAAAAATGGTGGCTGCTCCCAGACCACAGAATCTATGTGCCATGACAGCTAGCACACGGGGACTCCTTCAGCAGCATGAACTTACCCACCTAGGAAAAACTGCTCTAGAAACCTTGTTGGCCCGGTACTACCTGAGTGCTCAACTGTCTTCCCTCTGTGCCTCGGTGACACAGCGCTGCCTCCTTTGTGTGCAGAAGAATGCCAGACAGTGTTCTGTTAGGCCAGTAGGAATTCAGTGCTATGGCCAGATTCCCTTTGAAGATTTAGAGGTAAACTTTACTGAGGTAAGACCAAGCAGAAGAAATAAATATCTCTTAGTCTTTGTCTGCACCTTCTCAGACTGGGTCAAAGAATGCCCACCTTTACAGAGAAAGACAAAGAAGTAAAAGGAACTGCTAAAAGACGTTATCCCATGATATGGTATGCCATTGACTATGGGATCAGACAGTGGCTCAGCCTTCATAGCAGAGGTAGTGAAAGAGGTAGTTAAGGCCCTAGGTCTCAAATGGAATTTGCACACTGGCCTATTGGCCCGAGTTCAGGAAAGGTAGAGCACATGAACTGGTCCTTCAAATAGGCTATGGCTAAGTTGTGTCAGGAAACTAGTCTACCCTGAACAGTCATGCTGCCCTTAGCCCTTCTATGGGTATGCTGTGCCCCTAGGGCCAGAATAGGATTTTCCCCTTTTGAGATTCTATATGGTAGACCCACCCCACCCCCTTAAGTAGACCTAAGGTGGACCTAAAAGAACTATAAAACTTAGAAATCCAGAAACAACTTCTGGGCCTTGGGAAAAAAAAGCAATTCAGAAGATGCATAAGTGGGTGATTGACTTGATCCCAATCACCCTCAGGACCCCAATACACCCATTTAAACCAGGAGACTATGTATGGGTAAAAGACTGAATAAAAGAACTTCTTCACCTACCTGGAAGGGACCTTATCTTGTCATACAGTTGCTTAAAGTTACAGGACTGGATGCCTGCATCCATCATTTTCGAGTGAAGGCTACCTACCCTGAGGAAGAAGTTCAGCCTAAATGGGAAGCTTACCTAAATCCTGAACATCCACTAAGAGTCTGTTACTAATTAAACATCCCTAGCATTAGAACTTTTGGCTGACCAGGTGACCCAAGTGAGAGCTGCTATATTACAACACCAGCTGGTGTTAGACTATCTACTTGCTGAAGAAGGAGAGGTCTGTGCAAAGTTAAACCTAACAAATTGCTGCTTACAAATAGATGACAATGGAGATGTCATTGGAGACATCACCAAAGGAATGTGAAAAATAGCCCATGTTCCAGTCCAAAAATGGAAGTCTCTGTTTAATTCAAACTGGTTTTCTTACTTTGGTGGATTTAAGACTCTATTAGGGACCATAGAACTCTTCTTAGTTATTTGTTTAATACTCTCTTGTCTTCTATTGCTAGTGATATGCCTAATCAGATACTCCATAGAAACAATTCATCAGGTCGCAATGAAATCTTGTTAGCCCAAAGATTTAATCCCATACCACTCTCTCATGAAGAAAATTAAAATTGGTAATTATGTCCTCCTCTTCCTATTCACAGATGGTCCAAGATGCCTTAATCCCCACTACAGCCCCATCAAGCAAGAAGTAGTCAGAATGATCGATGCCCCCTTTCCCATTCTCGACCCATCAAGGCTGACTATCTATCGTTCAGTTTGAGGATCAAGAGGGGAGAATAAGGAGGAAATAAGCCTTCACTAAACAGTGAGGAAGAAATAAGCCTCCACCTAACTATATTACCAGTCCAAGCCCCAAGCTGTAAATAACTTCTGCTTATTGCAACCAATAACAGACCTGCTTATTACACAATGAACAGAAACCAGTAATGGAAAAATTCCAGAGATCCACCACCATCTTACTCTAGCCTACCCCAGAAACCCTTGTCTATAAAATCTATAACTTACCCCTGTTTGGGTGTCAGTCTTTGGAGACCACTCCACTGGTGCCCGCCAGCGTTAAATAAAATCCTTTCAACTTTCCTGAGTGCGTGAAGCCTGTTGCTTTCCACTGGCCAAACCTGTTTTGCTATAACAGTGTGACAAAATTCTAGAATATTTAACATGGGACTAATAGGTACCCTGTCTTTTAGCCTGCAATTAATAACTCTGGCATGCCAGGCTGTTTTCAGCCTTATCTCATTCATTCAATCAAGGAAGCCAGTTGGTTTTCTGGCTTCTTTGATCACCTGCACATCCTTCCTTGTTAGCTACTTAGGATCTTTTTGGCCAAGGATTGACTAACCCCAAGGGACAACTTGATTACCTATCAGGGAACCACCAAGTCTTCACCCCCACAGTTAATGTGCATGTCGCAAGCGGTGGCCTGTAAAGAACAGATTCCACCCATGCACCCATTCAGCCAAAGAGAATCTAACAGTCAAGTATCCATAGCCATTTGTGTTTGTGAGTCAATACCACTGCTCTATCAGACTCAAGGATATGCTGTAGTATCTGCATGTGACTAGTTAAGGGAACTAATTGTTACTGAATGACTTTCACTGTTTGATCTTGGTGGGTTAAGTCATTACATCTGTTCCTTTGCCTGCAACAATAAGGGACATCTCAGAGGATAGCTTGTGTGTAGGACAGGATCAAGTTTACCTGCTCTTAGCTCTTTGAGTCAGTCTCATGATAGAATCCAAATGAGTCATTATTTGCCATCAGAGGGCAGTGTATATATTTGAGTATAGTTAGAACATTCTGCCTTTGGAGGCTACTTATTCTGATGTTTACCTATCAGGTCCCCTCTGGAATCATAGCAGATTAATCTAGTGGCCTCCAGAGGAAGTGCCTTATCCTGGCTAAGTGTTTTAGGATACTTAGTTTTACTTACCATGAGGTAAAATGAAATCTAGTGCTGCCAAACATTTGACAGGCAAATTTACTCATTTTTTGCAAGTGCTTTGAAAAAGGTAAGTTTTGAGAAGGAAGCAGTTAATTACTTCAAAAACAAAAGAGTCTTCTATAGAGTCCTCAGTGTTATTTCATGGGAAACAGTTTTTCAATTTAGCCTCCAGGTTGACAGTCATCAGAATCATTTTATTCCTGAAGTAGAGGTAATCTGGGTATAGAGGAGAAACCACAATATCCATCGAGCTTTGGATATATTTTATCCCTCATGGTTATCTTGGCCCAGAGCAATTTCATTTGATGTAATTGGGGCAGTGGAAGTCATCCAGAGAAGGGTGATCATCTTAAATGGAAATATATGAAAGGAAGGAAATAGGAGTTTGATGGGTGCTAAAATTCCGAGTCTATAAGGTAAGGATCTTGCTCAGGTTGGAATTACAAGTATGGGCTTTCCTGCCAGAGAACATTAATCACTGACTTCATGGGACCATCAGGGATACATCTTTAAAAAAAGCTTGGAGATGGTCATTAGTGAGCTTGGTGGAGATTCCATTCACAATGCATAGATTCTGGTCAAATTCATAAGCTAATCTAAATACAGTTTTTGAATGGCAGCTTTACAACTGCCCCCATTAAAATGATAGTAGGATCATTAGCACATAATCTTGCTAACCTAGGTTTCTGATTTGGTTACAATGGGAGAGCCACTGTGCTTGGGATATAATTAGAGGAATGGTCCAAGGAAGAAGCAGCTTCTTTAAGCAGAGTTTGACTGACACCACTGAATGTAAAGAGAGATAAGCTCTGGGTCAGAATCCCCCCTGACGACTTCCTAACCCAAGTTGAACAGGGCTTGTCATCACCTGACACTCAACCTTGCAGCAGAGTAGTTGAGTATCTGACTGCTCTTTGTTTCCAATACACCTCTGGAGATAGGATTTGGTCCAAGGGGCCTACCAGTGATGCTGGAGGAAATTGAGGTCCAGCAACGACCTGACACAAGAAAGAATTCTTGTGGCATTAAAGTGCAGTTTTATCAGTTTATTGGAGAAAATGGAGGCCATAGAAAACCAAAGCAGGAGATAGAGTTCTCCTGGCCAGGGAGGGCTGCACGGAATTGCTATTACTAAATTTATACTCCTTCTTTAGCTAGAAGAATGGCTATTGATAAGAGGGAGTGCATTAAAACATCGAAGACCAGGTGTTCTCTGCAGGTGGTTCCAGGTGAGATAGGAAAAGGGACATTCTGCGAGATTTCTCAGTTTAGTTCTAAAGTCTTTTGCCTCCAAAGGGAATTTCATGCCATTTTGTGATTCCAACCTGTCCATTACTCTCTGCTCTCCATGTCCCTCTGGTCCCATCTTGATTTTGGAAGTTAGTAGAAATGCTGAAAGTAACCCCCCTCCCCCATACTAGTAGCCCTGTTAATGGGCTTCACAGCGAGAGCCGATCGCAACAAAAGAAATCATTTGCATTTGGTTGGCTTTCTGGGCACCAGGAGGTGTGTTAGGGGTGATGCAGACCACCTGGGGACTGTGGTTTCCTTGGAGCAGGAGTCTGATTTCACCTTGTCTAACACGGGGCCCACATTCCCTGATAGCAGCTACTGGATCCCCTCTCCTTTGTGGATATTATTTTCTCATGTGGCTGCAATCAGCTAAGTGGAGGACTTCCTTTTCTCGCCCTCTCTCTGAGATGCACACAGTTCCAATGCTGATTTCTGGGACCATAATTTCAATCTTCTGCAAAATCGTCTATGAATCTGACTGAACTACCCAAACTTTATAGCCTAAATATTGAAGGGAAGTTGCCTGCCTTAATCTTTTGGCTAGTGTTGGGTCACTGACTGAGCTGATAAAATCTATATAATCACTATTTCTAGGAACTCAGTAGACATTTGCCCCTTGAGTTGTAAGAGGCTCATATTGCACAAAGACTTAAATCATCAATAAATACCCACTGAATTAGTTTCCTATTAATGCTTTAATAAATGGAAATAAACTAAATGGTTAAAACAATTTATTGTTTTGCAATGTCAGAAGTCAGAAGTCCTGAGATCAAAATGTGAGCAGGGCTGTGTTCCCTCTGGAGTCTCTAGGGGCGGGTCTATTCTCTTGCGCTTTTCAACTGCTGGAGTTTGCACGTGTTACTCAGGATCTTACCTCTGCTTTTGCTTCTGTCTCTATTGCCTCCCTTTTATAAGGACCCTGTTATTATATTGGAGATATCTAGATAGATATCTAGAAATCTCCTTATTTCAATATCCTTAGCTTATTCACATATGCAAATTCCCTTTATTATTTTTATAGTCGTATTTATTATACTTAGTTAATCTTATTGAAGGATTGTTGTATTATAACATGATATAGGTTTCAGATGTGCATCATTGTAAATCAGAATCTGTATATAATGCATCAAATTCACCACCACCTGGCCAGTTCTTTCTTCAGCACATAATGGACTCGTTTTGCCCAACTTACCCATTCCCTACCCACTTCCCTTCCGGTAGCCACAAATTTGATTCCATACACTAAAAGCCTATTTTTGTTTGCTTGACTTCTCTATACAGCACATGTGATGTCTATCTTTCTCCGTCTGGTTTAATTCACTCAGCATAATTTCCTCTACATCCATTCATGTTGTTGCAATTGGCAGACTTTTTTAATAACTGGGTAGTATTTTATTGTGTGTACACACCATATCTTCTTTATCTATCCAACCCTTGATGGTTTTTCTCAGCTCACAGCTACTGTAAACACACTGCAATAAAATGGGAAGCATATGTCTCCTTCCCCAGTTACGTCACCTTTCCCCATGTTTCCCCTGCACATGTACTTTGTTTATATAAACTCCTTAACCCCTTCAATAATGGGAATGGTTCTGAGACAGAGCAGGCATCCCCTTTCCTCAATTGGTGCCTCTGGTTAATAAACCTACTTTCCTCTCACCACCATTTATCTTCTAGAGTACTGACCACTGGGCCAGTGAGCAGCACACCTAGGTCCAACAACATCTTTCATTGATGAACACTTCCACAAGTTCTGGGGATTTGGTCTGAACATCTGGAGAATCAGAGCAGTATTCAGTCTATCTCACTGGCTAGTTGATAAGCCGTAAGAGACATAAATAAGAGTGCAGACAATAATCTATAGGTTATAAATATGGTGACCTAGAGTTGTGTCAATAATCTCCTTCAAAAGAAAACTTGCAAGACAGGCACTTTAACTGACAGTCTCTAGATGTAGCACACTCTTCAGGCATCAAAACTTGTAAGCATAAATCACTGTCTTCCTGGGAAATAACCATCCAAAGACTGAACACATCAAGAGTTCTAGAATCTGGCCACTTTTGCCCAACATATGACTCTTCTAACAGGCAAACTTCCTTTGTATTCTTCTTTCTTTTGGCTGAGAATCACAGATCTTATCATAACCTAAGACTTCCTTGTTCATTCTGACTCCTCCCATCTTTCTTTTACAGAGTCAGCTACACCTTACCCATTTTTCTTTATTTTTCCATTATCTTTCACAAGCTTTTCACAATCCAGTTCCTAACTGCTTCTCAGGTCTTACTTCTCAACTGGCATACATCAGCTTGCTAGGAGTCCCTGATAGAACTCTGAACATCCTGCAGCTTTGAAGGAGAGAGAAACTGAAGACAATTGTAAGTGGAACCACCCGACAAAACTTTATGGAGGGAAAAATTGGACATGTAATCAGAGGTTGTGGAGGATTTTCATGACTTTAGAGAGAAGACAGGCCCATTTTGGTGAGAAAGCTGGAAGAAAGGGTGGGCAAAGCAGAAGATATTCCTGAAGAACCAGTGAGAGTTCTTTTCCTCTTTAGGAACTTCCATTGCTACAAGTTTATGATATGTATGGTTGCGATGTTAACGAGCCAGCAATAGGAAATCCTAAACCTATAATGGAACACTTTCAATGAGATCACCCACAAAACCTGATAGAGTAAGTTCCTGAGGCCTACATTGTTACGGCTCCTTGGGAAAAACCAAGCAGGCACTCTTGGAAGTATTTTAGGCGGATTTATTACATGTGCACTCCCAGCTGGGATTCTTCCTCAAAGAGCTGAGCCCACACTTCTGGTTAGAGCACACTTAATAGGCTAGAGCAAATGCAGGAAGAGAGGGATGTAAATTAGGGGAGGGGGTTTCAAGCACAGGAAGTTCTTTGTCTCCTGGCAGCATTCCAGCAAGCTCAGCTCACAGGATGTTTTTATGACTTTGCTTCATGGCTGCTGGAGGCGATGAGCAGGCCTTTTTTCCCCCACAACATCATTGAACAGTCAGTAAAAACCTAGCTTTCTGGAAAATAGAATAATGTCTTGTTGGTAGTAGATTAAAAAAAAGTCTTGACCTGGTCAAGAGGTTCTGACACACTAAAACCCGGTCAGGTACAAACCACTAAGATCAACTTAAAAGTAACCTTGAACTGCCTCTTTTCTTCTTTCTTTGTTTTTTCCCAGCACATCGAAGCATGCTATGGCATAAGGAAGGCTAGCACCCGGACAGCAGACTGAGAATCTTCCCCAGCAATGTGCTGACCAGTCATTTCCCAGTTTCTCAAGTGAATCCCAGTAAAGTCCCCTGTGCAGAGTACTGGGATTGGGGAGCAGTGCCTTATCTTGCTGCCTCCTTACCTGTTACAAGTAATTGAACTTTCTTTATTTAAAGAAACACTGGATTGTGTCTATTGGTTGGCGCTCACCAGAGGAGGAGGCACACTGCACTCAGTGACACTGGAGCCAGCGCCCACCGCGTAGATACATTCTGATGCAAGAGCCTCATCCTGGCTCAGCCCTCAGGTGTAAATATGTAAGATTTGCTTTCTTTGTTTTTGTGGCATCTTTTATTTCCATCGTTAATTTAAAAAAGAAAACACACTCAAGTCTGTTTTTAGTCAAAAACAAGGAAACCTGTCTTTTCTAGTACCTTGAGTAGAACAAATAATATAGAATACCGACATCTCTTTCCTATCGAATCTCCTAAGAAGCTTTTGCTCTTAAAGACCACTAAGGTACAGGCAAAACATTATTTTATTCATCTCTTTTGACTCAAGTATGACCAAGACTGATCTAACCTCTAGGTTTTTCAACTGTGATGGAGGGGAAAAGAGAGTTGCTTGGTCAAGAATTGAATCCTAAGATATTCCATTTAAATTCTGAAATTAGGTTCACAATTGCTTTCTGGTTTTGACAGCAAGAGCAACTTCTGTTTTGAATCTAGATTTTCCTAACCACGTATCAGACATATTTTCAAGTCAGTACGTTCCCTGTCTGTTGTTGGATATCCCCAGTCCTCTTATTTTTAAGCTTATTTTGCATTTGTGTTAAATTTTAATATTCTCTCATCTCTTCCAAGCCACACTGTCCCGCCAATGCATAACCATCTCACTATCACTAATAATTCTTACTTCTATTAAAAAAGAAAGAAAAGTCAGTGACAAAAAAATCTTGGTGAGTAGCAGATTTTATTTTAACCTTAAGAACAAGCCTGAAAATTTTTTCTCCAAATAGATACATTGAGTCCCCAAATAGTAACACACTTGTGCTGACAGATGGAGTTTCAGGTAGGAGAATGTGTGTGGCCTGAAACATTTCCATCTGTCACCAGGTCTCGGCAGGTCTGTGGGCTCCAGCTCCTCGCCCACTAACATGCAATTGCACATGATTTCTTCATTCATTTTGCTACCCCCATGGACTAAATTACTCACAAGAATCTCTGAAGCCATAGCAATTAAAAATGAAACCAGAGTTTTATCTCTCAGAAACTAAAATTTTATCATGTAAGAATACCACCTCTCCTGATTTTCCCCACATCCTATACACTGGGCAAAAAAAAAAAAAGAAGAAGGTGATTGGAATGGGGATGGTAAAGGGAATGAGAAAGAAGAGAGAAAACTCTTCTATCTATCAAAGTGTCAAAAAGCTTTGCTTTCTTTCTTTACAAAATAATTTTTCCCTCTATATAAAAAAGAATCTACTCTAATATTGTTCTTATTTGAGACAGCACAGTAAGTATGAAGAGTGTGAAATAGACTGACTGGGCTAAATCCGAGCAGCCCCCCACTGCTGGCATTTGGAACTTGGGCCAATCCCTGAATCCTCTGGTATCTCAAAATTTTCTCATTGGCAATATTAAAGATTATAATTATTCATAGAGCTATAGCCATGATTGGATGAGTAGTAATTCAATAAATATATGTTACGCTCTTAGAGCAGTTCTCGACCCATCATCAGCCTTGACTTATCTGGACCTGGGCACCTGGCCTAGCTGCCTACCTGGCCAACACCTGTGCAGGTCTGACTGGGCCCCATTTCATTGCTGGAGCAGGATATGAACTCAGCAGAGGCTGCTAGTCAAATCCCCCCACGGAATCTCCTCAGGACCATAGCAGACCATCTCTAACCAGCCACTACCTATTAGACCACCAGCTCAAAGATGACCTGAAATGAGCAGCGTCCAGAGGCCTTGGTCCCTAATGCAAGAAACTCACGATATTTTATTTTAAAAGACTTCCCTCATTTCTCCTTCCTTGAGCTCCATTCTGAGAATTTAAGCTCTAGCTCCAGGCTTGGAGATAAAAAACAAACAAACAAACTTCTCCACATGATTCTAAGTCTTTAATCACTCTGTCTTTATATATTTGCACATACAAAATCTATGTAAACTTTTGCCTGTATTACTTACAGATCTATGATAAACATTACTAAGATCAGTAACATTAAATGTAATAAGAATAGATCATTTTGGATTTCTTATCTGGGAAGCAAGAAATAAATGAGGTAATGGAGAAAATACCCTGGTGTTTTAGGGTTCTAACACACAGTTTATCGTTTATGTTTAATTCAATAGGAGAGGCAGCAGGGAAAGCTGGGCAGAGCAGGAGACCCATTTTTCCTTTGTTTTTAACTTATAAGGTTAATTTGCTCAAAAGGAAAATCTCAAAGAATCTTACATCATTCTTAATTCTGTTACAAAAAGAATCCATGGAAAATTTAAAAGACTGGATTTATGTTGTCTCCTGTATAATAGGTTCTAAGTCCCCAAGCAGTAAGAGAACATAAGCAGGAATTTGATGAAAACAGATTAATAAGAGCTTTACAGAAAAGGTGATGAGTCTACCAGATGATAAAATGATGCATTAACCAGTACATTTGCCTTCCTTCATTTATTCCAAGCTCTCCTAACTTTCTGAGTATAATTATTCAATTTGCTCACCCATCTTCCTCTAGACTCTGACACCTAGATAGGCTGGAAATGGTTGAGACATAATTACTACATACTGTGAGAAAATAACAACTTTGAAGGGAAAAACAGTAACTCCCTCTTTTCTCTCACATATTCCCCTATTCTTTCAGTTTCCTTGAAGAGCTCTTTTTTTTTCCTCTTTCATCTTAAAGATTTTTTTTGGCTTTTTTTAAAATTAATGTTTCATTAGTTTACAAAACTGAATTTTAGGATAACAGACTCGTCTCTTAGTCCATGTACTCATCACACCATACCTATATCCAGAGTGTTAATTCAGTCACGCAACTATTATTTTTTATCTCTTTAACCCTAAATTTCCTCCTTTCTTCCTTCTCCCCCCATAACCACATTCTTAATTTCAGAATTAAAGGGAACACGTCTCTGTTTTATTAGTTTTGTCATGCTGTTTCTTTATATTCTACATATGAATGAAATCAACAGAATTTTTTCTTTTTTTTTTTTCTTTCTTGCTCTTAGCTCACTTAGCAAAGTTGTCTCAAGTTCTGGCCAAGTTGCTGCAAAAAGCAAGATTTTATTTTTTAATAACCGAATATAATTCCACTGAGAAACACAGGTGCTATACTTTATGACATCAACTTTAGAGAGGACTTTGTAAACTTGACAGTTTTTGCTTTTATGGTTTTGCTTTCTATAGAAATAGCTACCTGTAGGAGGTAGAAAATTCCTAAATGTTGTTGGATGGCATGTTTCAGTTTAGAGTGACGCTAACAGAGGAGCAAGACACGACACTTTGAGTTTTGTAGAATGAGGGACAGAAGGGATAAGAATGTCCATTTAATTCTAAAATTCTAAAATTTAGTGACCTTGTAATATTTAGTGCTAAGTGAGCTAAGAGCAAGAAAGAAAAAAAAAAGAAAAAAATTCTGTTGATTTCATTCATATGTAGAATATAAAGAAACAGCACTCATTTGACTTGTAAATAGTGGGAGGAAGACCAAATCGACTAACCCTGGACAAGCCTGTCTCTAGACAGTCCAGTAAAGAATCTCTCTAGTTTCTCCCACCTTCCAGCCAGGGCTTTCTCCATAACCTGTGATCTCCCTGTCATCATTTTCAACCCCTGTGACTGCCTGGGTTTGAGGTAACTTGTTGTGCAGGCTAGCACTACAGAAAAGAGGTCCTGTTTGAGCTCCTATGGAGACCCTAGTAAATTCTAGAAAAGTGCAATTTGCTAGTCCTATGTGCAAGGATAACTTTCAATATATAAGAGGATACATCTGAGAGACCAAAACACACCGTATTCTAAATAGATGACCTTTTTGCTCTTACCCTAATGCCACAGATAATCACTACATCCCTTGAATTAGACCTGCATTTACATATTTTCAGAAAAATACTCAACCGTAAGCTTATTTTAGTAGGACTCAAAGCATTTGAAAGTAGTTGCTGAACTTATAGCAATCTATACAGATTTTGATTTATGATGTATATCTGAAAACTATATAATGCAATATTACTTCAACGAAGTTTTTTAAACAATATGCAACTACAGTCTTCAAAAAGAGCTACTGATAACACTAGTGCAAAAAAATAACTTCCCTGGAGAAATTTAAAAGACTCATCTTTACATAGAAATATTTATATCATGTTTTAGAGTGTATTGGAGTATCTTTATCTATGTATGCTCCCTTTATACATAAATCAACTACAGAGGCAAGTAAAAGCAGTTGTTAATATTTGATTATATATACACTTACCATGTAGCATAATGCTGGGAAGATTCTAAGACAATAATAGTGAATGAATAAGGGAATAGATGTATGAATAATATTTAAACATCTTGCAAATAATGACTTTACATTCAGCATATACTTTCATATTTACTTCTCATCCTTATGAATGTAATTATTCTAATTTATGCCAAAGGACTTTGATAAATATGCCAATGCAACGTTAAGTAAATTTATATTTGAATTGGCAGAAATACTATTATAGCAACCACTTCTGTTTTGTTAAATAGCAATTCAAGCTAAGGGATAACTTCTAAGACAACAAATAAGTAACTACAAAATCATTTAGGTGATTCTTAGACATTCTGGAGTCCTTTGTTATTGAAAACTAAACCTCATCGATGTTTTATGGACACTATCTAAGACTTGACTTAAATAATTGCTATTTTTAATTGAGTACAAATCATTACTGGGTGGTATACCAGTTTACTTGACAGGGTAAGGTGCCCCCAGGAAGGCCTGGGAGATGCCATTTTGTGCTAAGATATCCGTGTGTGTGGCGTTTTGGCGGGAATCTCCATTGGTCTTTGTCTCAGTGTTTCCTAGTGCTGCCTGAAGAGGTAGGTCCTACGCACTCTTCTCAGTCTCTTCTGACAAGGATGCTCATTGTTTTGACTAATGTCTGCATTAATATCTTAATGAATTTCTAAACAGACTCCTTGCCTCTGGACTCTGAGTGAAGGGCAGTAGTGCCAGGCTGTGAATCCTGCCTCCTAAATGCAACACCCCTCACCCCTCTATAAACAGATGAGAGTCCTTCTCCCAAGAGCTGGTCTCCTTTACAGAGCCAGCCTGCTTCAGAAAGTCCAAAATAAACTCTTGGATATTCGAAAGGTTTCTCTGGGTCACTGCTTTCCAGGCTCCCACACCAAACCCCTGAACACCCCAAATCTTTCAGGGAACCTAACATTACTGAGATATGGAGCTAGTTATTAAAGACTTCACTGATTTTTTTAATAAATTGTCAGAACGCTCATATCATGAAAATTTGCCTTTGATTCTTTCAAATGTTTATGGTGAGTGTGTGCACAAGAATGAAACCACATTTGTAAAACAGTCTTGTAATCTCGGTAACTGAAGCTGTAACAACTAGGGTTTGATCAGAAGGATACCAACCAGTAAGAAGACACGGCAGTGAAACTAGACCCAGAAAAGCAAAGTTCGAACCAGCACAATTTAAAAATTGCTCCACAACTTCAACCACCGATAGATCTTTAAGGAAAGAAGAGCTCTAGCAAAAGGAATCAAGGTAAAAGCAAATAATTGGGACTATATCAATCAAAAGGCTTCTGCACAGTGAAAGAAACCACCGCTCAAACAGAAAGGCAACCCACTGACTGAACTCAAGAAAATATTCACACGATATACATCAGAAAAGAGTTCAATCTCCAAATTATAAAGAGAGCTCACACACCCCAAACATAAAAAAGAAAACAGCCCTCTCAAAAACTGGGCAGGAGGATTTAACAGACACCTATCCAAAGAAGACACCCAGATGGCTTGCAGACTTCTAAAGAAAGATTCTACATCACTCAGCATCGGAGAAATGCGAATAAAAACCACAAGGAGATACTACCTCACACCAGTGAGAATGTTCTTTATCCCAAATGCTAGAAATAATAAGGGTTGAAGTGGGTGTGGAGAAAATAGAACTTTCTTTCACTGTTGGTGGGAATGTAAATTAGTGCAACCTCTCTGGAAAACAGTATGGAGATTCCTTGAAAAAAATAAAGATGGAGCTACCGTTTGATCCAGCAATCCCACTCTTCGGCATAAGCCCAGAGAATACAAAATGAGGAAAAATATCTGCACCCCGATAATCATAGCAGCACAGTTCACAACAGCCAAGGCATGGAAACAATCTAAATGCCTAACAACAGATGACTGGATAAAGAAGCTGTGGTCTAGATACTTAATGTAATTCTACCGAGTTACAAAAAAGTCAAAATTTGTGCCCTCTTCAACAATCTGGGTGAAACCGAAGGGTATCGTGTTAAGCGGAATAAGTCAGAAAGAAAAAGAGAAATACAGGGTGGTTTTACATAGATGTGGAATATAATGAAACAGAATATATGAACAGAAAAACCTTAGCAAATGACAAATGATAATGACTCCAGGGGTGCGGGATTTAGAAAAAGAGAGAGAACAAGGAGACAGTGAAGAAGCCTGGATTCTCATGTTGCTTGCGGTGTGTAAGATCCGCAGACTGAGAAGTGAGATCATTATCTTAAAATGAGTATGACTTTGCAAACAAAAGAAATAAAATAAATTGATTAAATTAAAAACAAAAACAAGCCAAACAAAGCCAGTACAATTTCCGGTCCACAGACATACATCTCAGGGTGGAGACCATCTGAGTTTCAATATGTCACAAGACCCCATCCCATACGTGAGGACACTAAAAGAGATGCGCCATATTTATAGAACCCCTGACATTTCACATGGGTTTCTCTTAGTCAACCAAAGGGTTGTATGTGGAAATCTGGAGAATCCCCTCAGGGATCTTGGGGCCCCCATGGACTGTAGGTCAAGCACGAGTTTCTGCCAGTCAACGAAAGGAAGAAAGAAAAATCTTTCTTGCCACTGAGCTCTTTGGAAGTCTGGTGACTGTTTTCAGACACTCCGTATAGACTGGTCCGGTCCTGGGGCTTTGAAAGCCTGGTCTCTGACTTGGCAGAGGCCCACTAGTTGCTAGGCAACGGGAGTCCATGCTTTGCCTCATCCAAGTCATAACTCTGCATCTTGGGCTGTAAGTGACAACAGAACATCAAAACATCTGCCGACAACGCGAATGCCTTGAGCAGAAGACAATGTCCACAAGTGCACATTTTTGGACATTGTACACTTAGTGACGTTGAAAGACTAATCTACCTCTCTGCATGACCTGTACACCTGCTCCATTCCAGAGGGGACTGTGCCCAGTCCCATCGTGTTAACAACCTGTGCCTTACTCCTGGACTATGACTGTATTAACAAAAGTTCACGAACACAGACTGGCTTCTGGCCATCTGTACATGTCTTCGCAAGCGGACTTTGATTCCTTTGTGCAAAACAACTTTACAGCTGTGTCCTAGTGGCTTGATAGTTAAATTCAGCCATGCAGTCCACATATATCCCAAGGACACAACCCAGTGTAGGGAGAACAACCAGGATAAACAACTAAATAAAATAAATAAAATGCTTCTTCATCTTCCTGCCTGCCTGTCAATGTTCTCCTTCATTCCTTCCTGAGCCTTTCTGCTGCAAATAAATAAATAATAATAATAATATTGCAACTACTTTGTCAGTTTTCATTTTCTTAGCTTTGTAAATAAAAATCTCAAACATATAGGAGGTTTTATTTTTAAGTAGTCAAATTTAAAAACAGTCTCTTGTGGTCTGTCAATCTCTTGCCAGTTTAACCCAATATTCAAAAAAAATAATTTCTTTTAGCACATTTTTATCTAAAAAACATTTTTTATGAACTGGATTTGTTAAAATTTATATTGGATTTATTGTAAAAAAATATTTTGAGAGAATAACTACCTCTGATTTCTTCCAATGCCTAATAGATTGTTTTATATTTGAGTTTTGATCACCTAGAATTTTCTTTTAATGAGTCAAATGCAGTAAGATTTTTTTATTTTCTTTCTAAATAGCAAGGCAATTATTCTATTAATAGTAAGTGACTAAATGCATGTTTGACTAATGACTTAAAAGGTCGCTGTATTCATTATACATAAAATTTTCATATATTCTCACCATGGACAGAAGTCTCTATTTAGCTTGATTTGCTTCTGCTTTTTCTTTTCAAGTGTCTTTTTTGTCCCTCTGGACACAGGTCTCAAACCTGGGTACACAGCTTTCATAACCTCTGCATTAGTTACCCGAGTCACACATGTTTTAATTAATGTCAGATTGGAAGACCCTTCAATGTTTGATACTGGTCAAACCAGTGTCCTGTTACTAGTACTTATCACTGTCAGCTTAATCCTGGATTTTTTTTCATAAATATTTCTTCAAAATAACTTAAGAAGGAATACTTTTTTTTTATGTGGGTATAAGGTGTGCATCACCAGAAATCCACATGTCTGTCATACGCTAGACACCACCTATTTAGCTTCTATTTTTCTTTCAGAAATCACATAAAACAAACCCCTAGAGTCACTTTGAGATGGCTTTGAATTTATGGATGAGTGTTGAGAAAACTACATCTTTACAATAAAGGTGAATTTTTCTCTTTGGGGATCCAATTATGGTTTTCTGATGACTTTTCTTATTTCAATAAAAATGTCATCAGATTGGAACCAAAATAGAACCTAATGCCACTCAATCTTGATTATGTATGAAGGTGGATTTAGGGGTAAGTATCCAATAATCTGCTTATCTTATGCAAACCATTCAGTGAAAATTGGTTGCTCAAGGTCTACTCTAGTGATACTTTTGGCAGTCAAGCATTGGCAAAATAATTGATAAAAATGAATTGTCACTTCATATATCAGGGAAATATTTCAAAAATAAATTGGACCGTAGGAAGACACTGCTTCTCTGCATGCATGAAGCAATGACTGACTTTCGTCTTTAATGTGTAGGAACCTCTTTTCTCCACAGTTGATTTGGAATTTACTGAACCAGCCACACTTTGGCACTTGATTCCTACTCAGAACAACTATATGCTTTTGTCAAGAGGCTGTCTGGGGCATGCCTGGGCAGTCAGCCCGAGGCCTTGGAACTGATCATATCTAAGTACCAATAAGGGATTAAACTGATGCCCTGGCCAGCACAAGCTCTATTATGTCTCCAGCTGAGCTCACCAACTCTCTGTCTTCCATATAATTTCCTTCTCATATTCATACCACCTAGAATTTTCCAAAGTAAGAATGGAGGTTGAACTCCTTTGATCTAGATTCACGTTTATTTAGAAAGGAGAAGTTCAATAGACTCAACAGGATGCAATGATACAGCTTTTAAATGTCAGTCATTGGAATTGGTAAGTGACACTCCTTTTGGTAATGTAAGCAATCATTGCTTTGATAATGTAAGCAATAGATTTTACTGAATTAACGGCAATCACTTAATTTAGATGCAAACACATAGAATGATGTGAATTTTCCAAAGAATTCACTTCAGAAGGATGAAGGAGAAGTCACAGAATACGTACTTAAAGGGAAGGACAATTGACGGGGTGAAATGATACTGACTAGTCCCTCGCCTCGACACCCCCAACTGCCTTCCTCCACCACAATGCAGGACTAGCACCCCAGGAGTCTCTTATGTTTGAAAAACTTTTGTCATCATCTTGTATTCTGATTAAGGATAGGGGTCCTCTGCTTTAAAAGAAATGATATGCTCGATCAGTAAAGTTTTCTTTGTTCCAGAATCATACCTCCAGACTAGTAAGAGATTTAAGGGAAACATGGTATAGTCCCTGCCAGTGAGACACTGAGACCTGTCTCTGATTGTCTCCCAATGGCCTAGACCCCTTATCCAGTCTTTTGTTTCTTTGTTTGTCTAGATTCCCCCAAAGCACCCCTTAGTCTTTCCACTTGTAGCAAACCTCACATCTATTATCTCCCACTCACTGGACACACCTTCTCAGTATTTTGAAACCACTTACATTATTAATGTTTGATGTCATTTAACATTCTGCAGGGCTTGTCTCTAACTAGGCTAAAAGCTCCCTGAAGAAAGAAAACTAATAGTTTGCTTCTTTATATCTGTCACAATGTCAAGATGTCATAAAGCTCATAATAAGCACTTGATAAAAAGGTATCGATATTGGAGAGTTCGCATCTCAGTGGTCTCAGGCGTGAATACTCATTTCTCTGGAGAGAAAACTTGCCCCAAAGTATTGATGGGACATCAGAAGAAAAGAGAAATAGAGTTCCGAGGGAAATAGAAGTGTTTATTCAGGAGGAAGAAAGAGAAAAAAATGCATTCCCAGACAGACACGGAGATGGGACATTTTGAAAGAGCAGCAGCCCCAATGGGTTAGGAACCTGAGTTCCAAAGATTTTGGCAGGTGGTTCTTGGCCCCAGGGGTGTTTTGAGGCAGGATAAGATTTCTGATTGACCTTTTAAGTGACTTTTTTGAAACTGATTGGAGGGCTTCAGATTGGCAGCCCCTTCTGAGTTATTGCTTTTGTGGTCCCTAATAGTCCATAACTGAGCATTGGCATGTACACGTGGCATGTACAGTTGATAGTTAACTACACTTGAAACTTAATTGCACCGATTTCCTGGCTCTGGTTACTTGCACTTTAAACTGAATTGGTGCCATTTTATCCCTCTCTGGCTTTGTAGTCCGTAATTTTGAGTATCAGCATTCCATTCTGAGCTTTCTGTTAATTCCTAGCTACCTTTATATGAATTGGTGTCATTTTATTGTTCTCTGGCCTTGTGTCCCTTTCCCTGTACCTCAGCTCAAATTCTTACCTAAGAGTACACACCTCATGACCTATGGGAAATTGGGGAAGCCATCAGGTTTTTCCTTCGTAATACCTGAAAATCATACCCACTTCCCAGCATTGTCAAGGAAAAATATTGTAAGCACTTCCCTACTTATACAAATATGAAGGTGAAATATTTGTGGAAAAATACGTAAGTGCTGGCTTGTAATCATTAATATAATAAGAAAATCACATTTGAAAGTGATCTTAGAGATTATCCATGCTAATCTTGCTTGCTTTACAGATGAGAAAACATATTAAAGTGACGTGACACGACATAACTAGTTAATATATACAAACGTAACACAAGTTTTGTTAACTAAAGTTTCTCGCTTTCAAGTGCATTATTGTTAGAATAATTAACATGCTTCAGTCATAGAAATCTTCTGTACATAATAAACATATAGTTGCCGATCATCATCATTTTGGCAGTAAGCTCCTGGGTTTTAAAAAAGAACTTCAACAGACCCTTAAGTGATGAATTTGCACAGTATCTTTACCTATTGCAGATGTTAGTCCTGTGCTCTGCCTTTGATCTATTACATAAATACATACGGCTGGAAAACATGACTGTCTTAGGTGGTGAGGTGAGAACTGCAGTCACTGAACATCTAAGGCATGCAGATTTAAGCATCCACAGTGTGAAATCAACCTTGACTCCATAATGCTAAGGAAGAAATACACTTAAAAGGATTAAGAATGCCCTATAGAAAAGCCCAGGTCTTTGCTACATAATCATTGTATAACTAATTATAATACTGAACAAGTTTTAAAAAGGAAAGAAAACTAGTGTCCACTTCTGAATTTTTGTGGTTGCGAGCCCTAGGCAAGGGGGTGCAGGGCTGGTGAGAAGATTCTGGATTCCAGAGAGAGCAACTGCCCACCCATTTGACTCTTACCTGCTATCTCTTGCTCACCTTGCATTTAAATCTGCATGGTTCAAGTACAGGCCCACAAGAAAACGGAATGGCTAAGTTTTCTGACAAGGGCATATTCAAATAGCCTGCAGGACAATTCAGGCCACATGCCTGTCAGCAATTTTGCATTTGCCAAGAAGGACAATGAAACTATGTTTTAAATATCAGACTCAGAAAACCCTGAGGTCATCTCAGCTCATTTAAATGAAAAGCAAAAAAGCACTTCTCAAGGCAAAACAAAACCTTCACTTAAGGATTATTGTTTTCAAGCTCTCTCATGGAATTATTTGGGGGATTTTTTTTTTTTAAAGGACAGACACAGGCAGAAATGAAGGCGAGCAGGCAGGAAAAGAGAGGAGGCAGGAAAAGAGAGGAGTCAGAAGCATTTTAATTATCTTATTTAGCTGTTCATCTTGGTTGTTTCTCCTGGGCCAGGTTTTGAACTGGGAACCTCGTGATGTGTGTGGACTGTGTCCAGTGAATTAAACCACTAGACCAGCAGAGCATGGCACATAACACTTTCTTCTCTTGCCTCATGCCTTCTGACTTCTGGCATCACAAGGAACGCTTTCATTGAAAGACTTGCCACCCTTTCCACCATTTTACATAAACAAGCTCTGCTTTTATGCCCAATCTACGTGCACACTTAGGCTATATTCTTACAATTATGGACTTGGGCAGTTAAAACACAAAGGGCACACTTCCAAGTTGATATCTTGAAAGGATGACTGAAGAAGTTTCCCCCAACCAGAATGTTACTTCTTGTCCTGGCTTCTGGCTGCAGGACTGCTAAATCTTTTCTTGATTCCCATAATTCAACTTGACGATTCAACAATATAAATGATCCGTGGAGGACAAAACTCAAAATGGTGGATGGCATTGTATCAAAGACATGAATGAATTATACCAGGTGTAACTGTCCTTCCCTTCTTCCTTTGCTCCTTTCCCTTTTCCCCATTTTTGAAGAGTTAAGCTTTTAATGTTAGAAGCCTAGCATGCAGGCAATGGCTTTCCAGATGGATGACTGACGACTGAGATGCTGACAAAACCACAAGCATTTTGCCTGCTTCACGATTTTTCTCAGACCTAGCGCTGTTAATAATATTTCTTTCCCAATGGAGAGAATTCTATTCTGTGTTGAACTGCAGTCTGAAAAAAAAGTGAATTAGTATAGAAGGGATAAAGGCAATTATCCTTTGTTTCAGTGCCACTAATTTACTTTCAAAAACAGGTGGTACTAACAGCAGCAATCTGTCTTTTCCTAGCCAAACACGATTCCTAAATTCAATGGCCAAAGTTAATTGAAAAATAGACTTCATCTCATTCTCCACTTGCAAGATGTACTACATAAACAGATAATCTTCCCTGCTGTGGTTAAAGTCATAAATATCCAGGTGTTGTAGAATTCCAAGGCTGGTATTGTGAGACTTTCAAATTGGGAGCTTATAGGATTATTTCTTATGAAAATAGCAGCACATTCTTTTCATTTCGCATGTTTTAAAACTTTATATGAATTTTTCATAGGTGTAAAATACTGAGATTTATTTTGCAGCGTGAACACATACAAAGAAGTAGGTGGATATATCATAAGCTACTGAATTTACATCTTTACAAATAGCTTGAGAGCTCAAAGGAGTCTTAAGTATGAAAAACCTGGCAATTGTAACATAATTTTCACCCCCAAATATGTCTACAGAGACTCCTGGGCAGCTCATCAGTTCAAATGGACTCACAGAGGCTATTAGGGCTTGTACACAAAGCGAGATCACACACACAGTGTCCAGAAGCCACATCACAGGTGTTATGTTTATATGGATGAAAGGAAAATAGGAAGAAACATAGCATGGAAATCCTGTTGTTTACCATGAAGCCAAATTCTCCTTCCCCAGTTATTTCTTAGGGTTTTGGCGCCCATACAAGTATAGTATACATTTGTGAAAGGTCATGTAAAAAATCCTCTACCTGCCCCACCCCGGAGTTTTCACCTCAATAGGTCTGTTGATGTGGCAGGCAATCTGTGTTCCCAGTGACTTCAGAGAATTCTGATGCATTAAATCTCTAGACCGAATTCTCAACACCTCAGAAACATAGGAAGAGCTTGAGACCCCAATGCCACAGTCACATAGGAAAGAGGGAAGAAAAAAGTCACCCTTGTTAATCTTAAAGCCTTTTGTGGAGTTTAGCATGGATGACATGTCTTGAGATTTCAAGACAAAGAGCCAGAATCACATCCAACTAATATGAAGGTGCTAAGAATCAAAAAAACTGTCTCTTGGCCCCAGGGGTAGAGGTGGCAATGGTGTTCAGGATTGGGGATGTGACATCATAGATGAAATCAAGTAGCCTTATTGGGAACATTTCCGTTGGTAACAGCATCCTTAAAAATGAAATCCTATGGCACGACCTGATGGAGCAGCCATTATAGGTCAATTGCCTCTGAAAGGGGAAGGTCACATATCCCTGAATTTGAGTCCTGGGTCCAGGAGGAAAACAACTAGTGTGAACAACTAAAGTGGAAATAAAAAATTTTAAGTGCTTCATAAAAAGCAAATGGAATTTTGCAAAGCATTGTAAAGCCATTTCTAATACTTGGTGTCTCTGAATACGAAGGTCAAGACTTAGAACTTCAATGTTCAATGACTTCACTCATATATGGTATAGAGAGAAACCAAACAAATTGACCAAATTAAACAGAAATAGACTTTTAGACTACAGAATCAATTGAGTGGTGTTAATATTATTTGGAAATTGTTCGAAATATTCTGACGCAATACTATGTTACTAATACAAACACAGAAAAAGCATGTTTAAACTTGCTTGGAACCTTGCTTGTGTTTAGTGAAGATAGTAAACCCATGTTGAGTGACAGATTAGACGTCAGCCATGTCC
>RJWH01001928.1:0-146680 GCA_004363575.1 Solenodon paradoxus
GATTTTTTTGAGAAAGAAAAGAAGAGAAAAACATAAGAAGAAACAGGAAGTAAGTAGTAAGTACATTCTACTCTTCTCCATACCCAGACATACGCATATGAGACAAAAATTAACTGGAGAAGGAAACAGTGTCCTTGGAGTGAATCAGGCTGAGAGTAACTAGGTGATAACAACATTCTTAGAAGAGTTAAGGAGATGGACAATTTTGTTTATGACACACGAGTTCACGGGAGGTAGCGGGAAGGACAGGAATAGTGGGGAATTAGGACACCATACAGGTATAACATATTGGACAATGATAAATGTGCTAGCAATCTTGAACTGTGATAATGTGTGACGCAAAGCAGAATATAAGACATAATAGTATTATTACATATTATTAACATAAGGCCGAATTAATTCTGATGGTCTCTCAGGGGAAAGTGGAAAGCTGGTTTTAGTGACAGTGTCCTTTTGGGGCTCAGTGTCTCATAGTTGGTAGAGAAGTAGGGGAAGGTGTCATGGCATGACAGTATGGGGTATACTTCTCAGATCTCCCTACAGAGAAGCTTACAGTTAGCTGACAGCTATCAGCTGCCTCACTTTAGGGATTCATTGCAGTGCTCACTCCAAGGCCACATTCTTCCTAGATTATTTCCAGCCAGTCCAAGCAAGGAGGAGGAGAACCAGAAACAGGCCTTTCTAGACGAAAGCAGGACCCCTCTTGCTCTGGGCCTCCCTAATGCTCTAGTCAAGATATTTTTAGGCTTGTCCTCTAGGCTGCCCTCTAGTAGGCTCTTCCCTCCAATTCTCTTTCCTGCCTGCTTCTAGGTCTGAGGTTCTCCTTGTCTCTTTCTGTCTCTTTCGATCCTTTTATTTTTCACAAGCATTTCTCATAATAAATCTGTTACACTTGTAGTCTGTTCTGGATCCCAAGAGACATGAACTGACACACTTGAGAAGAGATGGGGAGGCCCCCGAATTGATGTAAAGTATGCTGAATTTTATTAGGAATTCATAGAGCTTTGGCAGCTTCTTCTGAATCGCATGTACATGTTACGATCTGGGATGAACTGGTGTACCAGGAATAACAGAAAACTATGACTTTCCCTTAAATATGCTATAGGTGGTGTTGCAGTCAAGCTAATGTTAAAGCTTTTCTATCACTATGTACATTATTATTCTTCTTATATGTGAAGTTAAAAGTGCTACAAAATGCTTAGAAGATGACACAGGAAAGACTTTCCATGGCATCAAAGAGAAGTCTTTGGGGACTCAACTCCAACATCAAAGGAAATAAAAAGAAAAATAAACAACTGGAACTGCATCATACTAAGGAGCTTCTTCACAACAAAAGAAAACGTCGCCAAAACCAAAAGGAAACCTACTAACTGGGAGAAGATATTTAAATTTGATATTTCCAACAAAGGCTTAATATCTAAAATAAAGATAAAACTCAACAACAGAAGAACAAGCAATCCAATCAAAAAATGGGAGGAGGAACTGGAGAGATACTTTTCTGAAAAAGATATACAGAAGGCCAGCGAGCATATGAAATTATGTTCCTACTCACTGGCAATCAGGGAAATGCAAATTAAAACAACAATGAGATATCACCTTACACCTAAAAGACTGGCTATTATCTAAGAGTCTGGAAACAGCAAATGTTGGGGAGGATGTAGGGAAAAGGGAACACTTTTGTGCAAATTGGTATAACCCTTATGAAGAACAGTTTGGAGATTCCTCAGAAAACTGAAGATGGAAGCCCCGTATTATCCAGTCATTCCACTTCTGGGCATCTACCCAAAAGATACAAAAGCACCCCTCCGCAGAGATGTATGTATCCCCATGTTTACTGTGGCCCTATTCACAATAGCTAAGAACTGGAAATTACGTAAGTGCCCTACATCAGATGACTGGATAAAGAAGATGTGTACATATATACAATGGAATACTACACAGCCCTTAGAAGAGATGAAACCATGTCATTTGAATCCACCTGGATGGAACTAGAGGGGATTATACTAAATGAAACAAGTCAAAAGAAGAAAGATAGATACCAGATGACCTCACTCACAGGTGGAAGGTGAATAGACAAACAAAAGGGACAGATGAAATATAACCAACCCTGAAACATTTGCAACAGAACTCAGGTTACCAAAAGGGAATGGGGCAGGCAGGAACAAATGGTGGTGGAGCCCACAGAACAATGGGAAAGAACACTTAGTGCTTTGGTGGAGGCATGGTGTGTTGAAATATATCTAAGAAATGGGGAACCTATACAAGGGAAATTATTTTAATGTTTAGAATAATTATTACAATAAAAAAAAATCAAGTAGCACAAAAAAATGCTACGAAATAGCAAGTCAGGAAAAATGTATGGAGGGCTTACTTTGCACCAAATTTTTCATTAATTCAGAATTTACTGAATACCAAGTTTCATGGACTTCATCATGAGTCAAAACCCAGGCCAATACTTATTTTTTGAAAAATCACTTACATCCTACCTTGCTTAAAACCACACTGTGTCTGTCTTAAAGCAGACATATTCACAAGTGGTCATGTAGTGTAAATACTACTTGCTATTTTGCTGACTGGGTGCTTCCTATTTCTCCTAACTGCATTTCAATTTTCCTCCTTGAATGGAACTAGCAAAGGGTCTCTTTCTTGCCACTGCAGGTTGTGAATGTTTCAAAGATGGCAACATGCTTCCAGGATACTGAAACACATGAAAATCTGTGCCTTCATAAAAGAAGCTCTCTGTGTTGTCCACTTCAAGGGTTCCTGCCTAACAGTTATTTGTGTTGCTTTGCCATAGACAGCTCAGCCTGAGTGAAGACAAGAAAATGTTAGCCCCCAATGCAGGAGGAACAAAACTGAGGACTTGAGGTTCCTTTAAACTCTTGTGTCACTTATTTGACTGGTTTCTGCCCTTTTCTGAGATGGTGGCTATTTAAAATCTTAAACCTCTATATATACCCTTTCTTCTTTCCCTTAGTGAAGGTCTTAATTAGGAGCAAAATGTGTTTTTGCATCATAAACACTTTTTAAAAGTTAACAGTAGTCCTTGGCCCCTGCTAAATACTATCCAAATGTGTTCAAATCAGAAGTTTGAGGTGGCCCATAGAGACAGCTGGAGAATTGGGGGTGGGGCACTAGGAGAGTGTCTCACAACTGGAGAACCTAGCAGGAAATTACACTGCTGGAGATTTTAGACTAAGCAAACAAGGCAGGAATGGGGGAACCTACCTACCCAGATAACAGAATTGGTAAGGGGAATAGCTCTAGGTAGATAAAATTAAATATGATTATCTGAAAATCATCTAATTAGACAATCCATTTACAGAAATTAAATATAAATTCCACTATGTGTTTTCTATTCTAATTTCTGTGCATGTGTGCTACAGTATTAGTTCAAAGTTTAACAAACTTATTTTTAAACACTTAACAGTCATTTACTATGGGCTTTAAACACAAACTTGCAAGAGCTGGAAAGTTGTTAATGATGTGCCATTCTTTGGAGTACAGCACAGGAAAACACAATATGAATACCGTAGGTATTCACATCAGTATTAACTCCAGTAACAAGAGAATTTCAAACAATGGGACTTATTTTAGAAACTACATAATACCAAGAAAAGAAAATATGAGGAAGAATATTTGCATTTAGGAATTAATTTCCATGTGTTACATGGTATTATTAAAAGAGTTCTCTTCCTGATTCCTTCAGAAATTCAATAGATGATAACCCTGTAGAAGAATATTATTTTCATCCATGCTATGAATAAGAAAACTAACCCAACTGGTTATTAATCTCCATCACCTAATAGCCTCAATAAGGGAAAACTTGGAATTTCCAAAGGTAATAAGAGAATTAGTAGATTTTTCTGAGATTAAAAAGTGCAATGACATTTTTCTCCTTTCTATCTTTGGGAAGGAGAGTCCCCCTTCTCACAAATCGAGAGATCCAAAATGTGTCTATAGCGTGAAGGAAGGCTGTTTTTCTTTGTCTTTCCTGATGTTTGCTGAGTGTCAGACACTTCAGTCCTACACCATAGCAGCAACTGAGTGAAGAGAGATGGAGAAATTCTCAGGAGAGTCTGATAGTTATCCACTGAAATTTTACATATATAATCATAAACACACATTGCAGATAATTCTAAAAGTAAGAGTCTAGCTGGAGCAGCATGTGATGGCAAGGCAAAAACAAACTGCCCAGTAAGAATGCAGGAATTTTTTGATAATCAACTAGATACCTTGGAAGATAAATGAGCAATCTTGAAAGTACCCTGGCCATAAGAGAAGTCTTAGGGAACTTGACTCCAATGTCAAGGAAAATAAGATCCAAAGTAAACAAATGGCTACATAAACCAAAAAAGTTTCTGACAGCAAAAGAAGTTATCATCAAAACAAAACCTATTGAGTGGCAGAAGATATTTGAACATCATACAAGAAATCAGTAGAATAGAGAACTCATAAAACTCAACAACAGAAAAACAAACTGATCAGAAATGGACAGAAGATCTGAATAGACACTTCTCCAAAGAAGATATACAGATGGACAATAGGCAAATGAAAAGATGTTCCATCTCTCTTATTATTAGGGAATGCAAATCAAAAAAACAACCACCAGGCACCTGTGAGAATGACTATTATTCAAAAGACAGAAACAAGTGTTGGTGAGGATGCAGAGAGAAGGGAACTTTTTAAACTGCTGGTGAGAGTGTTAGTTGGTGCAACCATTATGGAAAACAGTATGGAAATTTCTTTAAAAATTGCAAAAGGAAATTCCATATGATCCTACTTTTGCATATTTACACTAAAACACAACAACACTAATTGAAAGAGATATATGCACCCCCATGTTTATTGCAGTATTATTTACAATAGCTATATAAGAGCTATAAACAGCCTGAGTGCCCATCAACAGATGAGTGGACTAAAGAAGATATGGTCTACATAATCAATGGATTACTACTCAGTTATCAAAAATGAGGAAATCTTGCCATTTACCTCAACATGGATGGATCTATCAGCAATTATGCTTAGTGAGATAAGCCGGAAAGAGGACAGACATCAAATGGTTTCTCTCATATGTAATATGCAGAGAAACCAAGCAAGCAAATGAACTAAATCAAAGAAACTGTTAGTTTATAAAATCAAGTTAATGATTACAAGGGGAAAAGGCAGGCAAATTAGACAGAAGGGATAAGTATATAGACAAAAAAGAACTGGAATGGTAATGGTAAACTTAATGTGTTATATGTGGATATTGATTTACCATGATGCACATCTCAAACCTATATAATATTATGATGCAATGTTTCTTCAATAAAATTAATTTAAAAATAAAACAAAACAAAAACAAAGACAGTAACCTGTCCAACAGTACAAAACCTTGAGTTTATCACTAGCTGTAGGAATATACACGCAGGAAATTAGCTAGAGAGTGCATTACCTGTACTGAGTTCAGTATTTGGGTCTGGAATAGTCTAGAAAGAATCCATCAATACATTAAACACAAAAGGCAATAGACACCCATCATGAAAACCAAAACTGGACAAGAATACACAAGCAGCATTAAGGACAAAGCAAAAGACTTGTATCTTCTTTTTTCTATTCCTTTCTAGTCCTCCTTCCTCCAAATCTACAAGATTTAGAAGGATACACAAAGAAATTTAAAACAAGAGATAAAAAAAGAGTATCATGTCATGTACCCCCAATACAAGTCCCCAAGGTTACCACACAAACACGCTAGAGAGAGAGGAAAAGGTTGAATTGGACTGAGATTGAATTGTGGTTTAGACTTACCTGAATCAGAATGATGATGACAGACAGACAGATAGATAGATAGACAGACAGATAGAGAGAGAGAAATAGATAGACAGATAGATAGATAGATAGATAGACAAACAGACATATAGACTTAATTACCCTAAGTGACATTCTTTTTTTTTCTCTTTACCCTGGTCCTATGTCTCAAAACTGGGTCCTTGGACTTTACATGACCTGAACCTTAGCTGTTAAGCCACAGGATACCCTCAAATTATTCTATTTTCTAACAAGTTCCTAGAAAACTATGGGGTTTTAAGCTTCATTTAGAGTAGCAAGTCAGCCTTGCTTTTGTCTTTTTAAAGCCATGATTAAGGAAGTAAAAGTTTTTTCATGTGTGCATTACCATTGTATTCATCTCATTAAACTAGTAACAGAGCAATGTTGTCTTAATTTCAAGACAGCATGCCACTGGCATACCCTGGTGGCCCAGTGGGTGAAACCAGGCACAGTTCACCTACATCCCAAGGTCCAAGGTTTAAGACCTAGGGCTGGGGGAACAACCAGTGATGAACAAATAAATATAATAAATGGAGTGTTAAAAAAAAAAAGGAAAGAAAGAAAAATAACATGCTACCTAGGCTATGTTTTCTGGCCTTCTGTAAATTCATGTTCTTTTAAGTCATAAAATCCACTTTTTGACAACAAAGTGGAAATTTAATTTGAAAATATCAAGACTATAGAACTTCAAAGAGCATTTGGATATGCAAGTCAATATCCTACAACAGTGCTTCCCAAACTTTATTACATAAAACATGTAAGATGATGCATTATAAAAAGGGATACGCAATGTAAGTTTAAGAAACTTGTATTCTCTTTTTTTCTGAGAGATTCACAATTCATATTTGCATGTTTAAAAGCCTGAGGAATTTTTTAGCTTTTTTTTAATGTGTTAATATTTAACCCAAGCATTCGATATATTTCCTAATACTCAAATCTAATTTTTATAACTAGAATTATGAGAAATTATGGAGTGAATCTTTTGTGGGAATGTCTTTGATCATGAGTTCTCTCTGGACACAAAAAGGTAGTGAGGGCATTTTTTTCTTGTCTCTTTGCTTTGTGTTTAGTAATTGAAGTGCAGAGTAAAGTGAGAAAGGACAGAAAGAGGCTAATGAGGTGTACAGAACAGAAATTGGAAAGGATGAAAGATAAAGAGACACCACAAAGTAGGGGAAGGTAAGTGAGGCTGTTTCCTGACAGTCAAGATAGTGTCCCAAAAAATAAACATGCAAGTTAAACCATGACCTCAAAGGAGACATGTCTGACCCAAACTAGCCACCACTTTAAGGTTTCAATCACTACAAAAGATTTTGGCTTAAAAGACAGTTGATCCAATGATTGGATCACAGAAGAGGAGTAGAAGGTAGGGGTGCAAATATATTCCATTCAAGATGGGAGCACTGTGTAGATTTGGTAACAGGGTTAGGGAGGAAGAAGGACCTTAGAATTTTCTAGATGAAAAATACTCTTAGTCTTCTCTCTGGGGAAGATAATTACTGGCCTTGGTTGCAGGTAGTATGTAAAGTAAGGTTCTAAAATAGAACCAAGGAGGGAAACAGAAAATGCTCCAGGGTGGGTTGAAAAACTGCCTTGCCAAGCTCAGTAGAGCATCAGTATATCAAATGAGCATTCAAGGTCCAGGTCTGTCAATTCCAGTCCCTTTAGAAGGAATGGGTTCTTAAAAATGCATCTATGCTATATTTAAATGAGGGAAACCTATCAGCCTCTCTTTGGAATTTACAGATGGAAAGCAGCTGAGAGTTTTTCTTTGTGAAAATGACAAATAGCAGGTTTTGTCATTTGAGATATGCCATTACCTAAAATCTGACTGAAAGGAAAGTGATTTGCATCAATTAATTGACTACCTCAAAGTCTGTTCTAATTTTCCCCAGATAACAATTACTTCTAACCTGATATATTAGAAATGCGCTGCAGGCCAGAGGAAAAACAAGAGTTTTCTTAGATCTTTAGGAAGGTTGTATTTCTTTCTCTTCTTCTGCAATAGCCAGCTGGGACAGAGCTTGTTTCAGGTGACATGAACTTGTGGTTATTAATCTACTTGCAGGGATGGGGATTTTAACAGCAATTCAGGTGATTTTACTGAGCACTAAACATGTACCAAAGACTGTCCCCTTAAGGTTTGGTATCCATTACTTCCTTTTATCCCCAAAACAATTGTATATAAAAGTGGGTATCTTCATTATCCCTAATGTGTACATGGGTAAACTAAGCAAAGAAAAGTAATACAAAAGGAGAAGAACTAAGGAGGGAAATCAAAGAGGCACACATTGAAGCAGACTCTTAAATCTAGGAAGTTTTCATGGAAATAATTTAGCCGCTGGTTCTCAGCCAGCACTGATTTTGTCCACCACCCCGCCAAGGGGCATTTGGCAAAAAATGGAGGAAATTTTCCTTGTCATAACTAGACTCAGGAAGGAACTTGTTGTATCTGTTAGATTTAAGGCAAGAATACTGTTAAACATCATAACAATATGTAGGGAAAACCCCACAATAAATAATTATCTGGTTCAAAGTATTTTTTTAACGAAGGTTGTAGGCAGGAATGAAGGCAAATGAGGCGGGAGGGTGAAAAGAGAGAAGGAAGAAGCACTTTATTTTATTTAGTTGTTTATCCTGGTTGCTCCCTCTGGCCCCAGGTGGTGAACCTGGGTTCCTGGGATGTATGTCAGTCACCAGGGCATGCCTGAGCCGAAGTATTAATAGTACAGAGGTTGAGAAATCCACAATTCAAGTGAATTTCTTTATTTTACATCAAAGGACACAGAGATGTCAAAAAGCTCAAGTATCACATAAGGTTCAGAACCTAAGCTTTGTCTTGTTCTCTTCAAGCAACTATATCAAAATATCATAAACCATGTGGATTATAAACAACAGAAAGCTATTTCTCACAGTTCTGGGGGCTGAGAAATCCGAGAGGTGCTGCACATTTGATGTTTGGTGAGCCTCCGCCTCCTGGTTCATGATTATTCACCTTTTCGCTGTGTCCTCACATGGCAGAGAAGTAAAGCAGATTTCTCAGGCTTCCTTTATAAGGTCATAAATGTCATTCATGAGGTCACCACCCTCCTGATATAAACACCTCCCAAAGACCTCACTCCAAATACTCTTACATTAGGGATGAAGTTTCAACAAAGGAATTTTGTGGGAGACACAAACATTCAGTTTATAGAAGTTTTGGAATCAGTTTTCCTAGGGGATAATATTAAGCACCTTATTGGGATGCTAATTAAAATGCTGTATGTAAACCAGGCAGAACCAAAGCTAGCCCATCCCAGTCAATGAATGATTGACCCACTAGTTAGTCCTAACTTACAGCTTAAATCTGCCATGTCTTTATATGATTTAGGAGACTGCCACCAACAAAACTGACTGAGACACCTTCATCTTCTTCTGGTTTAGTCTCACCTTATTTTCCTCCAACAAGAAACAACAGAATAAAAGCCAGACCACCAAGATGAATGACACTTAGCAAAATATAAAAATTCAAGAAATCCAGTGTGTGAGAACTCACCTTCTGGTTCTCCCAGGCACCTTTTCCAGTGTCCTCATGTGGCAGAAGGGGTAAGGGTGTTTCTTCCGTCCTCTTTTATAAGGGCACTAATTCCATTCATGAGGACCCCACCTTCATCACCTATAGAAGATCAATAGAAATGGAGAAAAAGAAAGGTTACAAATATGAATGAAAGAAAAGTGAAGATGAGTGCAACATCCCCTAGGAATTGGTGTACAATATAGAACAAACAGTGCTGAATCCAGTTAAAGTTTAGTTCAGGCAGGGCATGGGGAACACAAACCAGATGAACCTTCCCTTGGGCTTCAACAGAGCTCTACATATAAAATCGAGGGAGACTGTGTTGAAAGGATTAAAGCTAGAGACACCATGTAAACATACAAGAACCAAAGGATCAAATTGTTATTTACCATCCTTCCTGGAGAGAAAAAAAAAATCATTTAGTCCCCCTGGTGGGTGTGCTAAAGCAAATACCCGTGCAACAAACTATTCAAAAGAACATACTTTTGTTTTGATCACACGATGAGGCTGGAAGCTGCATTTTTCTGATTACACTGCATCATACCTACTCTCTTCTCCATGCCAAACCACATGTCTTGTCTATTAAAACAGAGGCTATTTATTTTATTCTTAGCAGCTTTTCTTAAAAGTATTTTGTTCTTTTTCTTAACCAGTACTCAGTTTGAGTAAAACACTTTTTGATATAAACTCTGAGAGTAATGTTAGGCCTTCTACAGTTGGTAAACCGATGCTTGCCCCTGAAGCAATGCTGAGTATAGCAATCTGAGCCAAGAGAGAACTCCTTCCCAATAGCATTAGGGATCTGATAAGTTAGCCAAGGAAGTCTACCCAGAGAATGAAAAAAAGAAAAGAAAGAAAGAAAGAAAAACTCTAAACTACCTCTGCAGATATTTAGTGTGGCCCTTGTAACCAAATTTATTTTCTCAAAACAACTATGGACACAATGAATGGCTAGCAGGTGTGTATTCCTTTCTTTTGAATTATCAATAGTTATTCAGAATGCCACTTCATGCAGAAAGCAGGACAGGTTCTTCAGTGAAAAAGTGATGGTCTAGCATTTGCAGTACAATTGATTTTTTAGAAGAAAGCTGAACTATAAGGCAGAAGGAACAGCACAAACAACTTCCAGTTGAAATTTCTGTCCCTACATGAATAAGAGATGAAAGAAGATCAGTAAGTAATTCTATCAAGGTGTCATCCCTGAAGCGCACCAACTGTGGTATCTTCAGTTGTGATTCATGGGTAAGGATCTAAGTAAGCAGAAGAATGGAGCATAAGCAGCATCAGCTAGCACATATATGGAAATAACAATGAGCTGATACTATATTGAGCCCTTTACATATATCATTACATTTAATTCTCACGACAGGTAAGTACTATTTTTATTTTCATTTTAAATAAAAGGAAACTGAGGCACAAAGAGATTAAGTAATGTGCCTCCAGTTACACTACTGGCAAGAGATTATGTCATTCTGAAGGGCTGTTAATAAACATTTCAGTTCTCCTCAAAGACCCATAATAGAACTGCACTTTATCCCCTTTGAAATTAGGCATGGCCATGCGACTTGTTTTAACCAAAGAAATTTGTAGATAAGCCCGTAAATAACTTCTAGGGGACTTGCTAAGAGTCAGGATTCCATGCATCATGTTTTGTTTTGTTTTGTTTTGTTTTTTGCCTGGCCTGATGATCACTGAGGCAGATAATGGGAAAGAGTCCCATCAGCCTATGTTTCTTAGTGAACATGATGCATCCAGGCCTCCTGCCAACCTGAGTAGGATATTTGGCATGAGTGAAAATAAAACACATCTTTGCTGTGTTGTCTCTGTAACTTTGAGGGCTGTTTGTTAACAGAACGTAGTTTAGCCTATCCTATCACAGAAGCAATGCTGGGATTTGAACCCAGGCAGTTTATCAATACAGTCCGTGCTCTAAACCACTATTTTTAGAGTAAGTGAACAGTAAGTTCAGAGAATGGAAAGATGTAGGTAGTCAGATAGTTTGGGGTCCAAGCCCATTGCATTGGAAGTATGAAAACCTCATTCTAATTATCTTAAAGACTTTGGTTTTAGGTTTTAAATTGCTTGGAATCTAAAGTAGAGAAAATAAGAACTGAGCCACCGATGAGCTAAAAGCATACCTGTCTGTTTTCTCAGAGGTTAAATGTACTCTCTTACCTCTGTTTCTCTCAGTTTTTCTTCTCTCTGTTCCTCAACTGGACCCCTTTGCTTAGCTCAACATGACTGTCAATCTCACATACCAGATTCACCGCTACCAACACGAGACAACTGTACCACTTGCCAGGCTATTGAGAGACAGAATCTGCTTGGTTTAACTGGTTTCCCTTTGGCCAGGCATAAACTTATGGTTCAATTAACTGGCAGAGAGTCCCATGCTTCCTAGGGCTGTCTAAGCCAATTGCTTCAGCAGAAATGATTTCAGAGAGCAAGTACAAAGAAAAAGGTATGTCGTTAATAAAGAAGAGTGATTTCATGAAAGAGGTAAAGATTTGACTTAGAAAAGCAAAAAAAGTGTGACCAGGACACTGTAGGAGGAAATAGCACATATATAAACACATAAATGTTCCTGCTTATATAGGCAATAAGGAAACCTATAACAGCTAAATAAAGAAAGGCCCAGGAGTAGGAGGTTGGAAACTTACGAGTCATCAACAGATATTCATGACTGCCCTTTCCATCTACCTAAAGTTTGTTTTATAAGTTTGATTAGTTCTGCAACTACTCTTCTCATTATTTCCAAAACCTGTGCTAGAATCTCCAAGTCAAAATGTCAAAATGTATATGTCCCTTTTCTGAACTATTATTTCTTTCATCAATTATCTCTTATACTTTATAGAAATTAATAAACATTTCTTACACCTTCTATAAGACAGTAAAACACCTTGAGAGGATTGTGCTTTATACCTATTTCACCTAGCTCAACTCCCTTCACTTAACAAAGTTTCATAAATATTAGTTTAATAATTAAAAATAAATAAATACCCCTTGCTGCTGGAAGAAAAAAGAGCAACACTGACTTCTGTGAAAATACCACAAAGTCTTAGAGGTCTTTGAAAAGCAAATAGCCTGTAACATCTTAGGAAAGAGAGTTATAAATCTCTAACATGAATTTCCAGTCATCTTTTTTTGGTTGTGACTAGTCTGGAGGTGGTGATGGGACTCCCACCCTGCTCCCCCAAATTAATAATCTACTTTTTAAAATAATGTTTTCAATTTTAAGTATCTGAATCAATTTCATAATATAATAATATAATCGATTATTACATTATCAGATCATATGTTGACATATTAGCTGAAAATGCTCAGAGTTAGTAAAAAACCAGAGACTATCAAGCCATGATTTGAATCTACCTGATCTTAAGTAAGTTATTCTACTTCTTGGAGTGAAAATAATGATAGACTATTACTTATCTCATATGTATGATGTGAAGATTATGTGAACACATGTGATTCCTTAGCCCAAAGGCACACAGTAGGTGTTAAGAAATACTAGTTCTTTTCCTATTCTCCTCTTTGCTTTGAGGAGAATTGCCTTTTGCTAAACTGAGCAATGTCACATAATTATGTACCATACTGCTCTTTGGACAGATGGACCAGCTGCAATTTAAACTGCTGAATAGAACCCCTGGTGCTAAAATTGTACAGCCACTCAAGACTCGATGGCCTTTGATCTCTCCAGAATGCTTCATCTTCTCTGGTCACTGACTGTGCCTCTTCATCACTCTGGAATAACGAAGGTCAGCTCAGGGCCCCACACTATTGCAAGTGACAGACTATCGGAGGCACTGCAATTTGGCTCATTCCCTATTATGACAATGATGGTAACAAGAACTGAAAATGGCACAACACAAAACCATTCTTGAGACCAAAATTGTAATAAAAATGGGAAATTTTACAGGAGCTGTTATTCCAAGGACAGGCTTCTCACTGTAATTGTGTGGATTCTTTTTTCTTAGTTTTTATATTCTGTGTTCAGATCTTGGTACTGGCAGTCAATAAAAATTGTTTGAGCATCCAGGAAAACAATAATGTTCATCTAGTAACAAGGTTGTAAAATTTGAATAGACCCAAGCAACAAATGCTGAAAATAGTTTCCTTTGTAGAATTAATTCTCTTGCATTATACTTTTAGTAAAATAAAGAATAAAAAGTTAAACTAAGATTCAAGTGAATAAAATTTGCAACTTCTTTGACAGACATTCTGTTAAAGCAGTAGTTCTCAAACAGAGCATTTCTGCACATACATACCCCTCCCTTCAAAGGGATATTGGCAATATTGGGAGACACTTTTCATTAACAGTTTGGCAGGGTAGGAGTTGCTACTGGCATCTAGTGGGTAAAAGCCAGGGATGCTGATACACATCCTATAGTATGTAGACCAGACTCCTACAACAAAAATTGAATCACTTCAAAAAGTCAAAAGTGATGCGGTTATAAAACTTGTCTTAAAAACCCCTCAAACTTCTTGCTTTGCTTAAATCCAATATCTTGACATTTAATTATTAAGTGTCTTTGCATCTCATTTCCTTGGACTCACTAGAGGAATTTTTAAAGGAAAATAGACAAAACGAAAATGTGTAAAGCAGGAACTAAAAAACAATCCCAAACTATTTGGAAGCCAATATGAGCCATAAAAGTAAACATTACACTAGAGTCACCTTTTTCATTAGCATACTCCTAACACTTACATTCCACTCTAAAGAATACTTTCCATTTAAATTATCTCGTTTGGTCTTCATAAAAGCCTAGTGGGGTAGAAAGAATTATGTACAATTTAAAAGGAACAGAATAAGACTCAGAGAGGCTAAACACTTGTCCAGTAAAATATAGGTAATAAGAGCAATCTGGGAAAATGAAAAAAAAACAAAAACAAATGTCTTTGATGACGAATGTGGAGCTTCCTAAAGCCTACTACCCTTGGCCATCCATGAGTCCTTGTTTGACCTTGCTGAACTCAGTTTCTCCAGCTCTATAATGGGAATGGTGACAGCTCAGAGGGTCACCATAGGAATAAATGAGGCCGTAGATTTCAAATAAAGAACCACACATGGTGTGTGAAGAAATGGCAAAATGCCCAGGCCAGCTATTCTGATTTCCAAACCAGTGCACTTTCCTCCATCCCACAAGGGCCCACTATGTGTTTATAACACCACAGGCATTTGAGGGCACTAATTTCAGAGCAAATGTGTATAGCATACCTGAGGAAAAAGAAAAAGGAAAAAAGAAACACCTCAAAATCACTTAGAACTCCTTTACTTTCAACTGTATTGCTCAAAATTGTCAGGAGATTTCTTTCTCAGTCAGGACAAGATAAGCAGAAACTTTCCATTTTCCATGATTAAATCGTGTGCGTTTTTGTGTGTGTTGGGATGTAGGGAGCAGGGGAATGAATGCATCGCAAAACAGTCTAAAGCAAAAAGGAACTTAATCATCTTCACTGAAATGAAGAGAACATGCTTTTATTTGTTCAGAGGAATCTCAGACTGAGATATTTTTCTTAAGCATCTAGCAAATCATTTTGGGTCTGAACCAAAAAGAAGTAAAAAATTTTTTAAATATATATTGACTTAGTAATTCGACTTCTGGGAGTTACTCTAAAAAAAAAAAAAGGATGTAAGCATACTTATATACAAACACATGTAATTTTAACACTTAATACACCAATTATATTATCATTAAAATAATTCTAAAAATTGAGGAAGATTTGATAAATTGAAAAATTAAAACCAACAAAAAGAAAATGTATATGCAGTCATTTCAAAGTCATGTTTATTAAGGGTAGTATAACAGCATGATTACTGCCAGCTTAACAGTAATTAGAAAAAAAGCAGACAAAATCACAGATAGAAAATAACTCAATTTTGTTGTTCTGAAGGCCTAAATAATCTGGTATAAATGTTAGAGTGATAGGGTGTGCATTCACCTTTTTCACCTTACTTACTTTGTTTCCCAGTTTTATAAAATAAGCATAACTCATGTTATAATAAAAATAAAAAATAATCACGAAATTAAGAGTGCTTGAAAAAAGGAGTTATGTTGGAAGGATACATAGACTTTTGTGTGGAGAAATTGCTGCAAATAAAATACTTCAGTAAGGCAGGGGAAAGAATAACTTGATTGTTATACCATTGCAAAGCCCTTAAGACCAAATTCCTCTAGCCCATCAATTTCACATTGATTTCATCTTGACATGTAACACGCCCCTCAGATCTACAATAAAGGAAACCATGACATATCAGTGGTAACTTCCAGAGGACACATATCCACATGTTGATTGAAGATTAATCTCTCAGCACGGTGGTTCATCATCGATATTCTGCCTTTTGTGTGACCACAGGTCAAGTGACCTTAATGATTATTAAAGGGACCTGCTTTGAGCTGTCTTTAAGTTTCTAAAAAGTAAGAGTTATTCTGAAATAAAACATATAGGATGCTCTGGTGTGATTATGTATTTTATATACAGCATCACAGTCTGATTGTGAGATTGACAGTCTGAAAAGTCATCAAAAGCTCCATTTATATGAAGATTGGTGATACTGTTTCTAAATAAGGAAAATATTGCTGGATTTCAGAACTATTAACCTATTGGCTTAAACTATGTCCCATGAAAGACGTTTTCCCCTCTTTTTCTTTTCCTTAGCCCACAATTGCCCCGCAAAACTTTTAATAACATGTTACCTTTGGGCGAAATGGATTAGTTTTAATCAAATGTGTGTCAGGGCTCCATGGAGAGGAGAGCTGAGTTTACAGGTTTAAGAGTATAGACTCAGAGCAGCAGAAACATCAGGACCACCCTGACAAGAACAAATGTAAAAGTGCCTTTTGATCAATTGAATGAAAACAAGTAATTGGTACAAAATACCTAACTCATGCCAAGGTTATATAAAAGACCGTTTTGGGTAGACACATTATCTCACTTTCTGACAACTATTTCCCCACCCAGAAAAGTCATTTCTACAAATGTGAACTTACTCTCTCTCCCAGCTCTGCAGTTTTTTTCACCCAGAGATGAACATCAGACCAAAATTAAGTCAATAAAATACGCAATTATATGAAGTTGGAATTGGGATTGAAAGTCAACCAGTGACTTGCCTCAAGTGACTTTATAACTAAAGGATATAAATATAGTCATCTTCTGCTGTGTGCTTGAAAAATAAAAAAAGTCTGCATTAAAGTAAATGTGCAGGTGTCCCCTGGTGATATAGCAGATAAGTCTGTTGCCTCCAGCAGGCACAGCCCATGAATACCCCAAGGACTGAGTTCATGTCCTAGGGCCAGGAGAAACAATCAAGATGAACAACTAAATAAAATAAAATAAAATGCTTCTTCCTCCTGTCTGCCTACTTACCTTCATTCCTGTGGTTACCTTTCCTTTAAAAATAAATACATAAATAAATGTGCAAAGAGAAGAGATGTGTTGAAATTTGAGAAATCCTAATATGAAAACCTCTTTTTCCTACACAAGGAAGTTGTAAACCAACAGAAAGGTATAGGATGCATTTTTAAATTAAAATACCTCCTTTATCTGTGATGTAACTAGAACATAACAGCTTGAAGTATGGAGCAAAACTGGCTTCCAGATTAGGTGGGTCCACCCTCCTTATCACAGTCAGTGTTCATTGTTCAACCAACACAATTTATTCACGCAGGCACTTTGTTGGCATCTTAAAACATGTGCGATTAAGAAGTAGAGCAGAATGTATGTTCCTTGCAAGCAGACAGATCCCCCAAAGAAGGAAGAGGCTGAGCCAAGCATGTCAAGTTTATTCTTCCACATTTACCAACTAAAAAAGTCACCTCTTCCCAAAGAAGAGTGAAGGAGGGGGGTGGAAAGTACGCAGGAGTCCTACATGAACAGAGGTCTTTCCACATGGGAAGAGGTGATGGTTGGAATAAGAGCGTGGACTGGGTCCAGCTATGTTGACCTGAACTGTATGAGATACCCTACTATCCTTCTCATAAACTTCCCTTTGGCTTAGATTAACTTGAGTTGGTACTGAATTCTTGTAATAAAACTCATGCAAAGAAAAGTGTCTGTGATTAGTATTGAGTGTTAGTGTACTAAAGGACAAATTCATTGCTAGCCTAGCAGTAGTTAGTCCTATTCTCTCTACCTTTTGTTTTCATGTTAATGGTGAAAAAATAAGATCCACAGAGATAACAGATACCTGGACACATTACTACTTACTTCGGGCTTTAATTACCACCACCATTTGAAAGATAGAAGTAATGTTGAGTCTCAGGAAAGCTCTCACTTATAACCCATTAGTTGTGTTACACTGGACAGAAACAGCAGCAGAAAAGAGTTGATGAGGCAGAAGTCCAGAGCACAAGATCCATTAGCAGATTGTGATGAGAGAGCACATCAAAGCTCTCATGGGGCCAGGGAGGGGGTTTACCACTGAGACAGTTGTTCCTCAGCTGCTGGTGATGCTGGCAGCTAACAGCTCACAACTGAGTCCCATCCCAGGATTCCCCTTGATTGAAAGAAAGCTGCTGCCCCCAAGTTATACCTCTTCTTTAGGTCGGGAGCCAGTATCTAATGACTGTTGAAGAAAGGGGACAGAGACCTGGCCCCCTTATCTCAATTCCAGATGTTTCTGAAGGGTCAACTCAAGTTCAGGGTTGGGCTGTATACTGAGACTTTGACTTTGACTACTTCACAATTCTTCAACCTTTCCCTTTACCTAATCCTGTACCCCTCTCTCCTTTCCAGATCTGTTCCCAAGACTGTTCCCCAGCCATTTGCCTGAGAGTACCTTTCTGCCTTAAAGTCTATTTCTTGAGGGATTAGATCTATGAGTCAAAATGTCAAAAAAATAATAATCCTTATACCTATGGAAATGTTTGATAACTGTGCTATTCAATATGGCAGTCACTAACCATATGTAGCTAAAATCGAGTATTTGAAGAGTGCCTAGTATTACTGAGAAAGTAATTTTTATTTGATTTAATTTAAATTTGAACATCAACACCTAATTTTAATAGTACTATACTGTACAGTAAAGGTTCATAATGTCAGAGCAAAAACTAGGAGCTCAGTGGCATGCCATGGTCACCCCTAAAGTCTATAGAAAAGAAGTCAAACATGGTATGAAAGAGTCACCAAGTGCTGTGCATGTAGAGGTGCAGGGAAAGTTTCCCATCCTTCTGAGTTTCCTCTCCACTGGTCAGGCATACAAATTAACATCAGTAGGAAATTAACATCACTAGGGAAAAGGACCAAATTTAATGACACACCAATACAGAATTTACATTGTTCTAAAGCCATTCTAAAGTCAAAGCGACAGACCAAAAACTCATATCCTGTGCCAGAAAATAGAAGAAGGGTCTGAGGAATCACAGAGAGAGAAGGCAGTTTTCATACAAGGGGGTGACTTCATATGACAAAATGATGCCTCTGGATATTTGCTCTGCCTTAATTTAAGAGAGGTTTCTCTTACAAGAAGGTAGTTTCTTGAGATGACCCTCAATCTTTATTATTTAAGGTAATGGTAGCAGCTTTTCATAGGACCTCACTTGACCTTATCTGCACAAGCCAAGTTGAATGTATTGCACAAAGCCTGCTCTAGACATCTTTGAAAAAATCTGTTGAACAATATTGGAGAGACTGATCCCACAAACAGAAAGGAGGACAAAGATCCAGCCCTTGAGGAAAGATAAAAAATAATAATAAGCATAATAATAACTACTGAGTACCTGTAGTACATTATATTATCCCCCTTTTTCAGATGAGGAAAGTGGCTCAGAACTTGCACAAGGTCATACAAGGATTAAGTAGAGAAGTCAGAATCTGAAAATCTAAAGCTCATGCTCATTTTAAATTGCTCAAAATGGGATATGTGATGGCAAAAGCAGCAAATAAGACCACTAGTGAGCAGTAAAAGCCTACACATATCTTTCATCTTTCTTATCTTGTTTATGATTCTGACTGTGCATAATTATGTAAAAGGAATTATGTAGGAGGGGCGATAGGCATCCAGTGACTCCTAGCCACCATCTGCTGAATATCTACCATGTGCTGGATACCTGGAGCCACAGATGCTGAGATGAGTAAGAGTAAAGACATGATTGTAAGTGTTGCTAAAGAGTGACTAGGATTGCTTTCTTCTTGCTGACTGACCCCACTAGAGCCCAGAGACACCATCACTGCTCAAAGATACTTTAGGCCGGTGCAAACAGTGAAAACTGTGGTTTCCAATTTGCACGCACACTCTTTCCTTGGAGAACTGACTATCTCCTAGCACAAGAGTGACCAGTGAGGAGGAAAAAGGCATAGGAGCCTTCCCAGTACACACCATTTACAGTATATTCTATGTGAATGACACCCTGACACTGCAGGGGGTGGCCCTGCATGAACCTCTGCTTGTGTATGATTTTCCAACTCTGGCTCCTGATGGACTATTTTTAAAGAGCAGGGCAGGGAGGACTCCTGGGCATAACTCAGCAAATTAACAGCACAGAAAATGTGATCAAAATAGAGACATCCTTTAAGCTTGGAGCAACCCAAAAAGAAAAAAGCAGAAGTCAGCATTTTAACTGCTTTCTGGGCAGTAAAGTGGAGAATGAAGCCTTCTGTCTCTGGCCATAGGATATATGGAAACACACAGGTCTACATGGGGCTTCAACTTATGTCCTTCACTAGCAAAACACTTTCACCATCTGGGCCCATACACTACAAATGTGCCAAAATGGATTCGTGATCCCACTGACACAGCTTTATTGCATGTTCTTCAACACAGCTGAGAATTGGCCGTCCAAGCTTTAGGCAAACAGCACTGAAATGGATGATTCAAAATCTGCATTTCCTGACTTTGTGAATATATCTCTAGATTGATACTGTGGACGCTATAGGTTTTTTCTACCCTTGGCATTTTGGTCTATAAATCATGCTATTTATATCCATTTGCCCCTAATTGTCCAAAGGAAACTGTCCTTGTCACTGGAAAAGAAGGATGAGTGGTCATACAGTGGCAGAACACAGGCAATCACAAGTAGTCAGGAAAACAAAAACTAGCAACAAGATGAATGTTCTGGAAACAAGCATAACAAAGAGTGGGCAGTGAGCATGGACCATTGCTTCAGCCATGCAGTCAGTGCCTCTGTGCATAAATGCTTGGCAGACTTCAGAGGGAGAGCTGGAAATAAGTTTATACCTGAGGCCAAAAAAGACTGTCAAGTTAACTTGAGGGCAGCAAAGGAACAGGTAAGGGGAAGGTAGAAGGGACTGGCAGGGGCTACTTGACATTTGCTGCATCACATCCCAGCCTGTGTAGTTCCTCAAGGAGCACCAGTTTCCTGACCACAAGCCAGCATGTGAGGCCTTTTGCCTTGTCTCCCATGTCCTAGATTAAAGGCAGGAATTGTGTATGAAATAGCTGTGTTAAGACTTAGGGCTCAGGATACATGTGACAGACCACAGCAGGGATTCGTGTTCCCTTGTCATGAGTGCACCTACTAGGGAGGGGAACAGAGTTCCCCATACTACCCACCAAACTGCTGCTGCCAAAATTTAACCTGTTTCGAATCCAGAGAAACTTTGATGTTTTCTTGACACAGGCAGGCGCTTCATTAAAGTACTATGGAGTATACCAGCTCTGTTTCCCCTGGGGTGAGCTGGATGAGATCCAAGCTGGGATACCAGACACACAGGCAAATTATATAGGCAGAGAAGTAAACCTCATTATCTTCCCAAGACACAATTCTACCTGCTTTAGTTAATTGTTGTGTTTGTGCAGGGAGGGGAGTCACTTGATCAAAGACATGTGTAGAAAGATGTGCTGTGGTCCACAGTTTGGGGACTACTGTCCACATCAGAGGCTGACAGTCTAACTGGAGGCCCAAGCGTGACAGCCAGAGGGACTGGTTTCTCTTTGGACGTAGGTGAGGTCACAGAGCAGATTCAGGGTCAATGCAGGGAAATCTTTTGTGCCTTCAAAACAAATCATGCAAAACCAATTCCTTCGGGATAGACAATGTATCCTATTTGAATTAGGATTATTTGACCTCAAGCTTGTTTAAATCCAATGGATAGCTGTTGAGGGGGTGAGGGGGCCGGTCACGGAGGAGTGGTGGCAGGAAAAATATTCTGAAGTCAATGACACATTCCCCAGGCATTTCAACGACAGAATTTTTATATGAAGAGTTGAGTCCCTACAGGGACATAGGATTTCATGTAACAGTACTCATTTGTTTACTCATTCATTACTTCTTTTAACAAGTATTTATTTTCCACATGTCAATCACTGTGTATAGGCCTTAGGGATATGGTAATAAACAAGACAAGTTGTAGTTCTTCTCCTTTTATTACCTAGCCAGTTAAACGTGCAACAATTTTATAAAGGGTGATATTTTGCAAATGAAAGAGCATGTGCAGGGAGCAATGTATACATACAGATGAGAAGCCAAACCTATTTAGTAGAAAGTGGGAGTCTTCCCCAAAAAAGTATATCTTCAAAGCATGCTGGGTTATGCTGTGGTAACTAACAATCCAAAAACTCAAGGATTTAAGACAACAAAGTTTATTTCTTGCTAACTCTAGATGTCCATTGCAGTTTGCCAGGGGCCTCTGCTAATCATGGTTACTCAGGGAGCCAAGCTAACAGAACAGCTAGCTACTAATTCCAGTGGTACTAGATGCTAAGCCAGAGGGACAGAGAGCTCTGAGGATCTAGTACTAGCATTCAACCTACTCTAGGTGGCACATATACTCTATTCACTTCTCACTAACTAGGACTACTCATGTGACCCCTTCCACCTAGGAATTACAATCCTCTCCAGTCCTCAATGATGACTTGCCCAGCAAACTCTGGCTCTTCTAGGCCAGGAAAGCAGGGTGCTAGTTAATCCCATGGAGGTCAGTAGTGGAGGTCAGAGGCCTCAGAGAAAAAGGATTCCAGACATTCCAAGATAATAACATGAGTGAAGGTCACCTAGTTTCCTTCTGTTACACAATTAATTTGCATATTTGCCTCTAGGCTAGACTATAAATTCCTAAATCCACACTTCCTAGCACTGATACAAAGTAGTTGCTGCTCCTTACATGTTTGGAAATAAGGAAAAAAGTATTTCCTTCTGGGTCATATAGTTATAATCAGAAGTTGTAATATTCCTTGTAGAGTCATTACCACCTTTGGGTCTTGAAGACTTCCTTAAAGAATTTCCTGATCTGCCTACATCCCTCCCCCGCTTAGAACTGACCCCCCCACTCCTTTTTTTATTTTTCCTTCTCTCCTCAGTTATAAAAGGTATTGATAACTTCCCAGGACCTGCAACACCTTCTTGAACACTTGTGTTTTTCTCTCACACATCCTACTAGACATTGAGGGCAGTGTCTTATTTTTCTGTATACCTGTGTATAGACCAGTGTCCAGCATCTGGTGTCTGTTAAATGTCAATGTAATAATTAAATGAATTTGAATTAAAAGGTATCAATAGAAAGGTGGTTGGATAACAATGGAAGTGTGGAGAAATTAAGTAAGTTAGACATGTCTAAGGAAGAACAGACTAATACAGATAGAACTCCCAAAACAGATATGGATGCTGTAGGTTATCATAGCCTGGACTGAATTCGATTAAATCATACTAATAACTTCATCTGTTCTAATGTCATAGACATTGGAGATAGAATGTGCTATTGGCTTACATGCACCTTACAGGCTCTTAAATAGTTTTCTTTCCTTTTTTTGTTTTCTTAGATGCTGCATTTCTACCAGAAGCCAATCCAGTGATAACCATAACAGCATCCACCTTGCATTTGTGTAACATTTGAACTTCGTAAAATGATTTCAGGTCTCTTATTTCACTATCCAGAAAGGCAACTTTGTGTCATCCACCCATAAATAGTGATTTGTTATTATCAGAGAAAGAAAAAAAAAAACAGTGTGCTGTTTTTCACCTTCCTTTCAGGTTTGATTTTACAGAGTAGCTGAAATGCTATTCGTTCTCCTTTCTCTCCCAGCTCTACTGGTCTTAGTAACTGCTTGAAATAGCAGGGCCCCGGGAAAATATTCAGGCTTATGACCAAAGATCTCTGAACAGCATGTCGATTGCCATGCATTCTAGGAGAACCAGGCTACTCTAATCCTCAGGAATTGTATATTCTTCCGGGAGACCTGCCCCCACAGCAGCAAAAGCAGCCTCTTATTGTCACCACTGTTGCTCCAGGAAGGGTTTGTGAGCTGCAATTTTTCACAGCATTAATGTATTGTTTATAACAAGGAGAGCGCAGATGGCAATCCTGAGATTGCATTAGAGGCTTAGGTAAGAAGCCTAGAGACCTCACCATGGAAGAGGAAGTAAAAGGTGATCACCGGGACTCTACCAGCTAACTCTGCTGGAAGCCACCACTGTGTATGTGTTTATCAGAGCTATGCTTCTGATTGTAAATGAGGTTCCTCACAAATGGAAGGATTTTTGTATTGCTGCACTGTAGTGGGACTAATAGGGTGTCAGCATCAGCTTTCGATGCCTTTCCTGATGACCCATGCACAATAGCTTCCTGTGCATGGGTCTCAAGCATCCATGACTCACTTTGCAACAGACACTTGGAAACGCTAGTCAGTGAAGAACTCTACACACTCTAAACTTCTATCATGAGCCCTATGTTATTGTCAGTAATCAAGAGCTTTACTTTCCGGTTATACCGCCTGGATTCAAACCTCTATTCCTCCACTTCCTAATTGTATGATTTCGGATAAGGGACCCTCTCAAAGTCTCAAATTCCTTATCTTTAAAATGAGGATAATAAGAGCAACTACTTATGATGAAGATTAAAAGAAGTGCACACAGTGCTAGCACAGTAAATTATAACTAGTTTTGCCTTCTTTTTTATAGGACTCATGCTAGGGTTTCACAAGGTAGTAGAATAATTTTTTTTAATAAGGAAAGGTGCAGGCAAGATAGTAGGCAGGTAAGCAGGCAGGCAAGCAGGAAAAGAGAGGAGGAAGATGCACTTTATTTTAATTTAGTTGTTCATCTTGATTGTTTGCCCTGGACCCGGGCCTTGAACCAGCGACTTTGGGATATATGCAGACTGCACAACAGTGAATTAAACCACTAGGCCACCAGAGCACACTAAAAATATTCATCTTAATTTGAAGAAATTTCAGGAAAAGAGATGTAATGAGGTAAGACGTAGCCTGCACAGTGTCAAGTGTTGCCATAGAAGAAAGGCCATGCCTTTCATAAATATTTATTAAGGACCTACTGTGCATGAGCCTCTAGGATCCAGGTAGATGAGTTGTCTATTTCTGGATATGTTTTTAAAGTGCAGAACAGACAACCACTTGGTGAGAACAGGAGCCAGCAGAGTGCATCTTCCACCCCCAGAAAACCAAACCCAGCTACTGGGTTATTGTAGGGCAGGGAGAATTTTAATCAGATTTCCAAGCTGAATAATCAATTTGTACCCACTTGAATCAACCCAAAGTGTGTGTGGGCCACTTCATCCTGATAGGTGTCTATACTAATAAAGAAGGATAAAAGAGAAGGGGGAATGGGAGAACAGCAGGAAAATTACATAATTGCCTATTCCAAATTGCTTGAAAGTCTTACCTGAAGAAACATACATCATAATTAAGGTCTCTGGGTTCCATTTAAGAAAATGCTGGAACAGCTCAATTGCTCTGCTCCCTGGCACTCAGAATTTAATTCTTGTTGTTGCAATTATTATTTTACTGAAAAGTGTTCATCATTATGGTAGGCTCTTAAGGATCACAATATGGCAAGGGAAATCACCTCAGTACCTTGAACTTCCTTTTCCATTTACACTGACACTTGACAGGAGAGGTGGGCACAGAAAAGGCACTGAGTAGTGCTTCCAGTAGGCCAACCCCTTCCATCTGACAAGTTCCCAAAGCCCTCCCTAAGGACACAAAAAACCTGGAGAATGAGCAGCTGCTAGGCTGAGGAGGTGGCAAGGCAAGCTGACAGCCCAAGCAGAGCATGCGGTTAGTGGGTGAGAATGTACCCGAGGAAGAATACTGGCAAAGAAAGGAGAAACTGAAAAAGGCCCACAAGTTACACTCTGAGAAGGCAGCCCACCCCAACAAGCACGGTACAGTTTGCTCCCAGATGTCTCCTGTATGTTATTTAGCAGCAGCCACGATTCTCAAATTTGCATATGCACGTGAATCACCTGGAAATCTCTGTAAAAAGCAGATCCTGATTCAGTAGGTCTGGGTTGGAGCCTGAGAGTCTGCCTCTCTAATAAGCCCCCAGAACCTACAGACCACACTTATAAATGGAAAAGTACTAAATCAGGAATTTGCAAACTATGACCTATAAACCAAATCTGGTGAGTCGCCTGCTTTTATAAATAAAGCGTGCCTGGAATACAGCCAAGTCTGAATCTTCATGTTGTCTACAGCTGTTTTTGTGCTGCAATGACAGTTGAATAGCTGTGACAGAAAGCTTCTGGCATATAAAGCCTTAAAAATATTTTACTATCTGGTATGCCCTGGTAGAGTAGTGGTTGGGTCAATCACCTCCATAGGACGCAGGTCACATATCCCTGGGTTTGAGTCCCGGACTCTTGGGAAACAACCAGTGTGAACAGTTAAATGAAGAATAAATAAAGTGCCTCTTCCTTTCCTCTCTGCCTGCCTACTCCTACACCTTCATTCCTGCCTGTACCTTTCCTTTAAAAAAAAAAAAAAAAGGTACTATCTGGCCCTTGACAGAAAATGTTCTGATGCCTGTCCAAGAGAATATTTAGTACTGAAACTAAGAGGAAAAATAAAAGAATGGTGTTGTGTGGGGCTAAAGGGACTTACAAATTACAATGAATAGGAGGAAAGATCTTGCTTCGACACAGAATGAATCAAAAGAGAAAACATTCCAGAATTCTGTTGTTCGTGAGGAGAGACCCTAGTCCTTTAGAAATATTTGATATGATTTAAAAAACTAGGAAAATCTTGTGCACTGTCCAATTTGGATCAAAATTTTGTGGTTCACAAAAGCTTACAAAAACATCACAGATCAGTTGAAAATAACATGCTTCAGCTCTTCACAACTGCAGCATGATTTCTTTAGTTGCTAAGAATGCTCTTTTTCTTCAATGGGGAACCAACAGCAAAAATTCAACTTTAATGTCACATGATGCAGCATCTTTTCAAAACTGTTTTTCATATGAAATATAAAGTTTTGTCTTCAAAGTACACTTCTACTATAAGTAGACTAATTCAGTTTGATGCAAAGAGGCAGTGATTTATTTCATCTCTCAATGAACTTACAATTAGACAGTCATAGAAATAAACATCAGCATATGTAATAAATGCTAATGGAAAAGTAGAAAGGAAACAGATATGGCCCAGAGAAATACATGGGCAGGTGGGGGTGACTGCCATTTCAGAATTTACCAGATAGGTTTATTTACTTGAGGGAATGTGTTGTAAGGAATGAGAAGACTGTAGTCACAAAGATGTACACACAACCAAAATTTGAAAAAAAAAAAAGTCAATGGTAGCATTCTATGGAGATGGAAATTCTAATGAAGAATTTTGAAGCTCATAATCCATACAGATTATTCCTTGAAGGTATATTTCATACTGAAGTCTTCTAATTCCAAGCATATGACTTGATAATAGATTTTCAAAGAGAATTTTTTGCAGGAGTGATGATATGCCATGAGATTATAATGACAGTTATTATGATAATGATGACTAAAACTTAGAGTGTGTTTTCTCTGTGCCAAACTATGCCTTTCAAAAGACTAACACCAATAGATGGATGTCACATATTAGAAGATTTTCACTCAATGTAATTATAATCTTTCAAATCTTTGGAGCTGTCCAGAAAAAGAATAATCTGTTTGATAATGAATTCTCTCTTTCTTAAGGGAAGTGCCTACACTGAAGCTGAATCCACAAGAGTTTTTGCAGCAAAAAATTAGACTATATTTCTAGAATCCCCTTCACCTTCTCTCTATCTCCTCCAACATAACCAATGGATTTTCCAAGATTGTATTTCCCAGTTTTCTTTCCTCTACCTCCTTCTTCAATGGGACTATTAATACCAACTGAAGATGATAGGATGATTGATAATTTCAGCATTATATTACTAAAAATGGAACGGAATGGAGTTTAGTAGTTAACCCTATGAGGGACTTAGCCTAATTTGAGCAACTGGAAAATTTCCTCACTCACTCAGTCATTAAGATACCATTCTCCAAATACCTTTTTGTGTACCAGTTAAAACAGTTCTGGAGTCATTTCAGGTATCACTCAAATAGGATGCCTAATGCTTAGGCTATATTTGATTGCTCTTTTCCCCCTACTTCAGATACCATTAAACATAGCATCTTATATCATAATAAATCACTTATGGAATATGTATGAGGAAGTGGAGTTGAGTATGAAACAAACTCAGTGAAACCCCACTCTTGTTTTATTTTATAGCATCTTGTGATATTTTATGAAACCACAGACTCAGTCACGTGTTTTCTTTATGGAATAACCTATCAACCCACGTCTCTACATTCAACATAATTTAAAAAGAACTTACTGTGGATCTAAACTCTAAGCCTAGTGCCCCAAAAGGCACACAAGTGAGAGAACTCTATAATGAATTTGCTGTTGTAATCTCAAGGGGTTTTACACTCGTGGAGACGTGCAAGCGCTCAACCAACTGCTAGAGAAACATGCAGGCCCTTCTGAAACAGTGGACTGAAAGCAACAGAACAGACAGCAAGTAGGATATTCAATATTGAATAAGAATTTTAATAACATTAATTTTTCTGTTTCAGCCACATTATAGATTGACAAGAATACCCCTGATAATTAATTTATTCTCTCCTAACAGCAATCTATGGGTGCATCAGTTGTCCCACCACGTAACTGGTATAAAAGAACCGTGTTCCATTTTAAATCGGATTAGCTGGTCTGCTGTGGCCACGTTATGATTTTAACCCCCATTCCCTGTAATGCTTTATAATGCAAAATCTAATGATTTTTTCTTTAACCTGCATAGTCTCCAGAGGTAGTGCATCTGATTCAGTCTCTAAAAGTAAGGTAAACAGTGAGGTTTGGAGGTCAGCACAGCAGGTTAGAAAGCAATAGAAACAGCTGTGCAGGTATAGAAAGTACTTAAGATTCTTTTGAAACTGACTTTAGTATTTAGTATTTAGCCAGAAAAAGTGACCTCAAAGGTACTGGTACTCCTCACCCTTATGCTAAATATAGATTTCATAAATTAGTCAAATACAGCTCTAAGAACTGGTTTATCTTGAGGTTAATCTCAGACGAGAAATTAATGTTTAATTAATTTTAGTCAAGTTAAGAGGTGGCAGATACACTCCCTTTCTTTTTATTTAATTGGAATCTAATTACAAAGAGGTCATTCATTCATTCCTTTACCCACTCAGCAAATATTTGTCTAATGATCTGAAGCCCTTTTTTTTACACTAAAACCAAATTCACTAGAAAGTTCCATTTGCATGTCTTTTCTTAATTTTAGCCATTGCTTAGCTCCTCAGTGAGACCACCTTTGCCTTGGGTGAACATTTCAGGAAATTTACAGCAAAAATATGTGCTACCTGTAATCACTTTCTAATTAGCAAAAATGATAAACCTGTTGGAATTCTAATGACTTTGTCATAATGAAGGAGCATTATAGATTCATTTACTTTTAGTCTTTAGAAGACTTTCATCAAGTAACAAAATGGTTTTGTCCCTAAATTGCTCATGTAACCCTCTTCCTATCCTACTGTTATTTTTGGTTATTTCTCAAGATCAGCGGTTCTCAATTATCTGGAGAACTTTAAAAGTAACCAGTACCTGAAGTTCACTCCCAGAAAGACCGATTTCACTGGTCTAGGATCTAGGCCAGGTTTTATGTAAGCATGCAGACATGCAGCCAGGATTGAGACTCACTACTGCAAATGAGAACACCAACACCTGATTATGTCCCTCCTTTGCTAGCAAACTACCAGTGGAGTCAACAGCCCTCATGACCTCTGAGTAAAATCCAGAACCCCCACCATGGGTGTCAGTACCCTCAGAGATCTGGCTTCTGCTCTGCCTCATCTCCTCTTCCCAGCCCCTCAGCAGTGACTTCCCAGGCTCCAGGTCTTTGACCCAACCACTGTCCAGCATGCTGATTCTTGGATAAGCTGTTCCTTTTCCCAGAATACTCTTGCCCCACTTCTTCATCTGGCCAATTTCTATTGCTCTTTAGTTTTGGGGGATTTGTCACTTCCCCCTGACTCTCATCCTAAAACAGTATTACCTGCCATACCTTATACCTGACTTGTCCATTAAATGGACACTGTAAGGGCATTGAGGACAGGAGCTGTGTCTACTGCTATTTCTGCAGTACCTCACATAATATCTCATATAATAGGAGCTATTTGTGAGCAAACCAGTCAGGATTCAGTCAGGAACAGAAAACCACACTAGGAATTTGAATAGGGAAAAACTCACAAAAAATTCTTAACTAGTAAAAAACAATTAACTGTTGAATGGGTTAAAGAGGACTCACAGAAACTGTTCAAAACAGTTTGACTGCTAGGGGAAAGAGAGTACATAAGAAAGGAACTGAAAAACTGGAAGAACACCTACTTACTCCAAGGCAGAGAGCTAAACCTCACTTGAACAAGTGTAACCTGCAGAGCAGCAGAGAACCTCACTGGGTATCATGGGCCAGAGTTGATCTGCAGGAAGTCAGTCTTATATTGGGAATTTGGGAGGGGGCTAGGGATGGGATTAAGCTGGGTGCCAAAAGAGTGTGGCTGGTCTGCAGAAAAACTTCATCTCAGGTACTGGAGAATCTCACTACACATTAAAACCACTAGGCTGTCCATTCACTACAGCAATTGGGCAGCTGAAGAAAGACAAGCACAGAAGAAAAGCCCTTTTTCAATGTCTGCAATGTCTCTCTTGCGTCCTCTCTTGACAAAACCTAACATTGAACCAGCTCTCAAAAGTGAAGTGTTTATGTTCCAGCCTCAGAATTTAGAACTGAGGGACAATCGTTGGAAACTCACATGAGTAGATGAACGGAGGATGGATGGATGGATAGAATAGATAAATGGATAGTAGATGGACAGATTTAAAAATATAATACCAGTAAAAACAAGAAAATATGAACTGCTTAATAAATACAAGAAACAACAGCAAGTTCAAACAAAAAAGAAGAAACTTTGTATTCACTTTCTCCTGCATTTCTTTTTCTATTCACAGAAGTGAAAACTATATCATGGTTACCATTTCATCCATCCATATTAAATTTGTACCACTCTAAGGATCTGAAAACTCGGACAAAGAGAAATGACAAACCTTGAATGGTAAGGTTTTGCTTATTTGCAAGATGAACAGTAAATCCTTTCAATATCACTTTCCAAGAGACTCTGGTAGCAGTGTTGCAAGCAGTCAGAAAGTGTAAACTAGAGAAAAAATAAATTAAACAGGATATTGCTTGTTGTACTTTCGTATCATTAAGGATATTTGAGTATCAAATGGAAGATTTGATGCAAAAATTAGAGCACAGAATTTCAAGATTCTTTTGATCCTTGATCAACGCTTATAATTTCTGTAGAATATCAACTGTGGCAAAGAATCATTAGTCTTCTGCTACATTTAAACGTCTGCTTTATTTAATAAGCAAGCAGTAAAAATAAAATGCACATAGCAGGAAGATGATCCTTAGCTGGTGTCAGCGACTGAATAAATAAACATTCACTCTAACCTCGCCCTTCATACAATCACGTACTTGACTCAGAATCAAATAAATTATGAAAGCAATTAAATTTACTTAAAAACACTCATGCATTTCTGAGGACACAACAAATGGCACACCACTTTTAGGATCCTCTCTAAAGAACAATTAAACAGTATAGATAAATAAGGAAAAACTCAGATTTACAGAACAAGCTTTATTCTAAAGATATCTTCCATACAATATTTATATGTTACTCCCATACCATCAAAAGCAACTAAATGATCAACGATAGAATTGAATTACCATCTAATGATAAAGACATTCATACAGGCATTAAAATGAAATAGAAAAGACTTTGAGACAGTGCAAGTAAATAACTACTGGATAATAATCTTGTGTTAAATGAAAGTGACATAAAATCATGTCCCTTGTATAATCACAGCTAAAAAATGCATGGGAGAAAGCCTAGAAGGAGTCTCTTTATCTTTCCTATGGAATGATTTTTAAAAAGAAAATTTTAAATTGCAAAATTGTCCCACAAAAAAAAAAAGTTACACCACATTTACTTTTCCACTGTGTTTTCAATATTTTCTACATGTTGTATAATGTACACAGATACTATTTATATAAGGAAAATAGTTTTTAGATTTTGCTTTAACATTTTCTGAGTTCAGTTTTAGAGACCATCTCCATTTTTTGATAAACTGAATAACTGTCTACTTCTTTTACAATTCCCATATTTCCTGAGAGTAAAAGAGCAGATCTGAGATACCAGCTGTGTTTAACTCACTGTATTTAGTTGAGCAAGTATATGTACAAATTGCTAAATGAGAAGCTGTGGGGAGAAATAAAAATAAGTCAGAACTGAATCCTACCTTTAAACAACTCACAGTCTCATACAAATAAACAACTATGAAACTAGGTAGATAAATGCCCCCAGGAAGGTAAAGCAAATACAGGTGTTCACTATGACTTGGGAAGTATATAGGAAGGCAGCAGCAGTCATCACTCTGAACAGAACCTGAGATAATCTCTTGTCAGAAATGTAATGGAAATCCTGGCAGAGCCTGAGGGCTGCGCTTCTACACACAAATTTTTTTTTTTTTTTTTTTTTTTTTAATGATAACCCTCTTCGGGGACATTCAAATTCAGGAGCCATTTCTATTGTGTCTCAATCACAGCATTGCATTTGCTGAGCAGCTATCTGGCTCCAGACATAATACTTCACTCTAAGAAAATACATATTAAATACAAAGATAAAGAAAATAATTTTAAAACAACAATGTTCCTAATCTTAAGGTGCTTACACTCTAGTGAAACATCCAGATAATCAAAACTCAGAATACCTGAAATATATGGTACGCTTAATGTCTTTTAAAATTTATGAACTGTTTTCTAATAGTTGTGTAGTTACCATCTTGTTTTGAATTTAATTTTCCCTAAAGACCAAGGATGTTGACCATCTTTTTATGTACGTATCCCTTGATCTTATTTTGTGAGATGTCCAAATCTTTTCCCCATTTCCTTATTGGGTTGTTTTTGTTTGTTTTCCTATTGCTGTGCTTTAAGGAGTGTTGATATATTCTGGATAAAAATATTTTTCAGCTGTGTTTTACAATCATTTTCTTCTTATGTCTCGCTGATTTATCTCTTCTCATTCTCCAAACTTATATGAAATGTTCCCAGCAACCTTATTTGTAATAGCCCCAAAACAGAAACAATATAAAAGTCCATCAGAGGCGAATGCATGAACAAGTGTGGCACATCCATACAACAGAAGACTACCCAACAATAAAAAAGAATGAACTATTGGTATATGTACAACAATGTCTCCAAGAAACTATGCTAAGTGAAAGAAGCCAGCCCAAACAAATCTTAAGTTCCCTTGGTTATTACAATTGCCACCTATCAATATGGAGTGTTCTGCCTTCTTCTCCAGGCTTTCCTGCCCTCTATGTTCTGGGGCCAGTTTCACATTACCCCTGACTTGCAATGCAACAGCCATTAATTATGAATTCAAATTTTAGAGCCTGTGCTCATGTTCCCTAAAGGCGAAAGTATGTCTTCAAGCATACTCTGCCACTCTCAGGCCATGGCTCTTGATTTTTCTCTGTCTCAGCTTTCTACTCTGTGAAATGCAGCTGCAGTGAGCACAGAACAATGATTTAGCAAATACATGGAACCTAGCCCTGAAAAAAATGGGGTGTCTTCCCTCCATGCCAAGGAAGGTGCTAAGGCTTGGTTGAATCTGCTGGGAAAGCAATGGTGTTCCCTGTTTACTAACACGCTGCTGCCAGAGACACTCAGAAGTACCCTCTTCTTCAGGTTATTACACACACACACACACACACACACACACACACGTTCCATTAAAATGTGTGAGGTAAAACTCTCCTGTTTTTATTTTTAGAAAAGCAGAGTCTTCACTATTTGGTCTGTCCTCTTTGAGACCCAAACAGAGATTTCCTTGGGCTCTTTAATTGCAGAAGCAATTCTAAACTCTGTCAACATCAGCCTTATTAACCCAGATGGTGTTAATTTACACAGTTCTCCACCTAGCTTCGATGTTTCCTTTGCATTAAACAGGAGTTGTTTCCTTATTCCAAATCTTATCATCATCGTCCACTCGGAAGATACACTTTCTACTAGTGACAACCTGTATGCTATGTAGACATGAATTGAAATCCCTCAGGAGTTGGAATAATGTAGTTTAAAGAAACCTCAATCCCACACATCTGCCTGTATCCAGAGGGCTAGGGCCATTAAGGAACATGCAATTCACACTGTGTTTCAATATTGCTGTGCTTCTAGATTGCTTCCCAGTAAATATAACTCCTGACAGTCACCTGTAATTGATTACCCTGCCTTGTCCAGCAGTTTCTATTGTTTTTATTTGTAATGAAACTGAGAACTCGATGCTCAGCAACCTTCCAGGGTCTCTTAGAGGCTATTTTATAAAATTAAAGTTTTTGTCCTATAAAAAAACTTCTTCCCCTGAAATACAAGGGTTTGAATCAAGCCCAGCTTAGTAATTGACCAGGAGGCATTAGGGTATATGCATTTCAATTGTTTAATGATGGAGAGAAAATAAACTAACATTTCATTAGCATTTATTATGTACAAGTCCTGTTTCAGATCATTTTATATGTGCTCTTGTTCATTTTTATTCTTTTTTATTCTACACCCAAGCTCAGAGAAAGGTGCTGCCATCATCTCAAAGAGGTTACCCCAGCACTGACCTAGTAGGAAGACAAAGTTTAGGAGCAAGTTTAAACCTTTGTTCTGCTGCTTACTTAGCTATGTCACCTAAAGCTGAGAGTGGGTTTCCTCATGCCTAATGTGCAAAGACAGAACGTGCACAGTAGGAAGATTAGTTTAGTTAATGAATGCAGAAGTACTTAGCTCATAGGTAGGTAGAAGATCCCTTGCTCAGGGATCTATCTAAAGCTTGTGTGTGTGTGTGCGTGCGCTTAGTAGAAATGAGTTTGAAATCACTGTGCAGAAATTATCATTCATGACTGACCTCAAACATAAGACCTGGGCAGATCTTTGAGCTATTTTTAGTTCTCTTCCTCTATATTTGAGCATGTTCCTCTCCCTGCTCTTCCATATTTTTACCCTGCCTTTTTCCCTCTCCTCTTCTCTGCACTTCGGGCTCTCCTCCTGTCCCCAGTAAATGCTTCTTCCTTCCAGATGGCCAACTGAATCCCCTCCACTGGGGACCCTGTGGAAAGGGGAAGCACAGTCGCATATGCAGTCTTAACTGTCACAACTTTGGAGGTAATTTTGCTTCTCTGAAACCACTTCATTTCATGTATATGACAGTCCATTCAAAAATGGACCCTACTAGTTAGAGATGAAGATATCTTATCTACATGACTCCGTTTGGTCCACCCAAAGACCACAATGACAAGACCAGTACTGATACCCTGAGGGCAGCAGATAATCACACATGTGACTTCTTCTGGTTCCGCTCAATTACTGCAATCACCTTGTTTCTCTGCCTATCGACATGGCAATTTTCCATGCCTGTTTTCCTTTCTTGGTCTTCGTCTACTTATTGGCTGGAAAATCGATGTATGTACTCTAATCTTGCACCTCATGAATCTGAGAAAATTGAGGAAACTAACACTTCTGTGGCACAATTCCCTTAACTGCTGAAAGGTTTAGTCGCAATCCAAACACATTGTTTACCATGACCTTGTTTTCGTTTTCGTCTCAAATGCAACAGGAATAATGGCAAGCACCTGTGCAGTGCTGTGTGCTAGTAACCACGCTAACTCATTTTCATAACCTTGAGAGGCTGATGATATTATCTTCAATCTATAGATGATGAAACTAAGAATAAACAATCTTTTGTCAAATATAAATTGAAGGGAATGAAATATCTTCTAAGAAACACATACATGAGTTATTATAATGGAAAGATCATGGACCTCAGACCAAATCATCATGAGCTTAAATCCCAGGCATTCATCGATACCCACTGAATACCCAAGGGAAATCGCTTCAGCTCATGAAACCTCAGTTTTCATATCCTAAAATGGAAATAATAAAACCTACTACATGGATTATTGTATGAATTGCTACAGGAGTATGAAAGTTAGTATACAAAATAGAGTCTGGAACATAATAAAATGTCTGCAAGTGTTTATTACCTTTCCTCCTTTATGATTTCCATGAACACACATAGAGAATATGAAATACTGGAGAGAGAGAGAGAGAGAGAGAGAGAGAGAGAGAGAGAGAGAGATTTTGGCTATGTTATCATACAACCAGTCATCTAATGTTCCAGAGTTCTCATGGCTATGTGCTAACCAGTTTTGAAAATATGTATTTATTACCCAGACACCCTTTAGGACCATTATAATCTCATGGAGATCTATTTCAGCTCACAATCCATTGGCCCAAGTAATCATTAAAGGCAAATAAGAATGTGCTTTGCCAGTTCTGTTGTCATGTGTGAACACTAAGTCTTTGCACTACAGATCTTAATGCAACATTTTTTCTAACTCATTACACATTCTGCAGTGAATTTTTAACTTATTTTTGTTGTTCTTTTGTTTGCTTTTTTAAAAGTGAGTGGGTCAACCCCCAAAACCCCCTTTCCTCTGTAGTGACTGGATTATCTGTATGAGCCAACCCACACCACACAAACATGCCCTTTATTAAAGTGATTCCTTGGTGAAATCTGTATGTTCCAGGCAAACTCACACCCTTGAAAATTATGGCTTAAAATAGGAATGCTGACACCACCTTAACTCAAACAGTACAAATGCAGGGCTGTAATTTTCTATGCTACTTAATCTCCTGGTACAAAAACCTCTGTTGCTCAAGGGAATTTTTCATCCAATCCAGAGGAAAAAAAAAAAAAAATTCTCAAGAATGTAATAAGTTAACAAACCAAATTAGCATGTAGTGAGGTTTTGTGGCTCTTATCATCCATATTAACCTCAGGGCTCTCCGAGGCTAATATCTTTAGTTGTGCTGGGGTTTTTTGTAAGGTTTATTTTTTTTTGCTTTTGCTTGCTGTCTCCAGACCACTAACCTTATTTCTCTACGGAGAAATTGAAAGCTCTGCTCTTTGCAAATCTCCCTCTGATTTTCATTCTCTCTGGTGGAGCTAAGCCTTCAGTTTCCAAGGTCAAATGAGCTAAGCCCCTTCCTTCAGAGAAGCTTACTTCTGACTGACAATAAGGGGCTACTCTTTTTTAGCAGACCCTTGCACAGGCTTCATTAAAACACTTCTCTGCCATTTGAAATGCAACTTTCCTCTACACACTCCTGGGCCTCCGAAAAGACACATGGATCGACACCGCCACCTGCTGGCTTTCCTTTAGCTGCAGCATATTTTTGCAGCCCTGTTGTCTTTGAGTCTGCTTTTGCTTTAAAGCATGAAAACTATCACCCACATGCGGGTTGAAAGTTAGAACACCTTTAATATCCTTCCTTTTTATTCTCGTTAACGATATATTTTATCTTTATGGCCTAAAATTTGAGTGGAGAGGGAAATGGGAAAACCAAAATTGGAAATATAAAAAACATTTTTTAATTGATTCTTGATGGAATCTTCTCCCACTCATTCTGGGTATTCCTCAACCTATTATGTGTCATAGCTAATAAAGGACCTATTTTCAGAGTTGACATTATGGCATGTGATCAGTTTTGGCCTCTCTATCAGAAAGGCAAAACAATGGTCTAAAAAAATCACCTTTACCTCATACAGAGAAGTCTGTTTTCCCTTCATTGGCAGGAAATCTATCTAATAAATATAACATGATGACAAAAAGTGCCTCAAAAGAGAAACCGCATGTGACACTATGGATGGTATAGTAATCAGTCAGATCAGCTGGTTGGTGCCAAAGAGGTCAAGGTCATGAATCTAAATCCAAGGACAAGTCTAGAGAAACTAAATTCCATAGGGAGGGAGAAGTGCCACTTATCTATAGAGGGCTCCTTCATGCACTTATTCTACCAACTAATCAATGAGGAAGGCATCACTATGTCCATTAAAGACAAAGAAACTGAGGTTCCAGAGAGAAGGTAGCAAGCCAGTAAGTGATAGTGTTATAACCCATATCCATAGCTGTCTAAATTTAGACCTTGTGGTCTCCATATCACAAATATGCCCTATGTCTGCCTGATTGTCTTATAAATAGGTTCCCTCGTCATAGGAGGAGCCTCTTGAAACATGTTTCAAAGCTTTGTCTAATTTTGCAAAAACAACTCCATGGACCTGCTCCCAAGTGATAAAGAGCATCACTTTCATCAATAATATAAAAAATAAATGTGAGCTTTAGCAATGGGAGTTATAATATGCCTGTCCCAAAAGAACAAAACAAACAAACAAAATCTCTGTGATGCATTCCAAAACGCAAAATAACATCACTTTTCCCTACCTACCACTCACTCAGTAGACCACATAATATTTTTCATACACAGAAAAACAAAGAAATAGATGTTGCACAATCTCAAGACCTTGATGTAGAAACCAAGTACGCCTTGCAGACACTAATTATAAACCCACCAACAGTCAGAATTGCCTCTAACATTGGATTGAAACAATTCTTTCAAGACACCAAGGACCTCCACCTGTCAAATCCACTGGTCAGTTCTCTATCCCTAACAGCTCAGAGAGGAGAAATGTACCTCAAGATCACAGCATCCAGGTCTGAACTAGGTCTCCCCTTTTGTGCCTATTGGGCAGCACACTCTCTGCAATAGCAGAAAGGCTTTTGGATACCTCATTACACCCTCTCCACTATATTTTAAATATATTTTATTGTTCACATTAAAATAAAATGCATATATAAATGTCAAAATTGCATGCAGTAAATGATAAGGGCAGACATATAAATCACCCATAAACACATACTCCTACCATAGATGACCATTTTAATATTTTGGTGTATTTCCTTTATTTCCTGGGGGGTGCAGGAGAGAATGAGAATTTTTTTCTATTTGAGATTTTCCTCAATATGCATATTCATACGTGTATCCCATTAACATGCACAGCAACACTGAAAAAAACATTTTAGAGTTAATAGCTAACACCACAATTCATGTCAAGGGCAGAAGTAACTTGGGGGGACAGGACTTGGTTAAGCTCTTGGGTAGGAAGTAAGCTCCCACTCCTGGGTACTCAACAGAAGAACTGAAGTTTAGCAGGCACAGGGGCTCAGAGAAGGAAAACTGTACAACAGAAGGAAGAATTTGGAGCAACAGAAGAGTGTTCAAAAGAAGGCAAGAGCAGGATATTGGGCAGAAAGAAGAGGACAGAATACTACACCATGCAACAAAATCAGCCAACACTTTCCCTAAGTCTTGTAAACTGTGATTTGAGGGGATGAAATTTGAGAAGGGGATGAGATTCTCTTGCAGAACAGGACAGAAGTCATGCGGAAAAGTCAGACCCCAAAGAACTGAGGTCAGGAAAACAGAATGCTTGGAGTATGGCAGAAATTCAGAGGAGGGCTTAGGAGTTCATCAATCTATGGTACTGAGAGATTCAAGGCAATTTAATTCACATCTCAAAAGCTACAGGAACCTCAGCTAACATCTAAGTTACACATGTCTGGGAACACAATTTTTGCAGATTTTCTGTGTTCCCATCCAATCATTTCATATAATCGCTGTTGCATTGGTGATCGCTGTTTGACTACCTACCTAGCTTTGCAAGCCTTCCAAGGAGATTCCAAAGACCCTCCACCTGGCTACTCCTCTTTCCTGAAAAGCCATCTCTTGATGGCTCTGGTCTAGCATGGAGTTATGGTAGGGTTGGCAGAGACAATGACTGAACTTGCATAAAGCAGCAAGTTGTAGACCAGGGAATCCAGAATTTTGTAATCTATCAAAGTCTCAGGAAAGAGGCTATTTTCCCCTCAAGAACCAAATAATATCCAGATGTTTTTCCATCACATGTGGGTTTCTGTGTCTGTGTCAGGTGAGTGATTAACAAGTACAAGCTAAAGTAATAGGTCTCTTAGAATATCTCTTGTGAAATATACAGAGCTTGAGTTAGGATATACAATAGAAAAAAAGGAAAGTGAGTTTAAAGGATATTATAAAGGAAATAGAACTCTGTGAGTGACTATTTTAGAATTACACAAAATGAAAATTGGAATATTATTTGATATTTTCTATCTTGTGAGTTGAGAATGAGAAAAAGAAGAAGGAAAGTGACTGGATAGAAGAAGATAAATTTGTTTTATGATTGCTGAGGTTCCTGGCTAAGGCTTGTCAGGCCAGTGGAAATGGCCAGTCATTAGGTGGACGTTTGGGATTGAAGTTGAGAAGAAATGTCAGGGGCAGAGCCGTAGGTTTGAAAAGCATCCACATGGGTCAATTGAAGTCAAGAGAGTGGGTAAGACCTCCAAGTGAGGGAGTATAAAGTCAATATACTCCATAACACAGTGTGCTTATTAGAATTCATTCCTTTTCTCCCTTTCAAAGAAGTATTAGAAAATGGAATGGAGGGTTTTAGGAGATTTTTGTTTTACTTTAGGTGAAAGCAGTCCAACTTCAGTTTATGGATTTCTAGAGCACTTGATTTAGGGGATGCAAGTAACTGGATCAAAAATGTGGGAGGACAAATGGAGAAATCTTTAAAATTCAAGCTTTAGATCTTCTACCAGAAAAAAAAAAAAAAAAAAAAATGCCCCTTAGCAGAAGCTAAAAACACCGTTTGGTGCCCTAGCTTCTGATCCAAACCTAAAGAAAGAATTTAGGTTACAATGAAGTCATTTGTTCTTTAAGCAAATGGATCTTTCCAGAATCCGAGTCAGCTCTCTTTGACCGAAATAAAAGAAGGGTAAGAAAAAGGAACAGACAGATGGAAATGGAGATGATCAAACATAATTAAAATAAAGCTTTAGAACTTACTGAATGTCATGAAGACTTCTGAGAAAATAAATTCAGAATGCTTGCTTTTGAAGTTTATGGGAAAAAAAAAAAAAGTGTCTAAAAACAATAGCTTGGTTATAGTTTCTAATTCCACTACTTTGTATCAGTGTTCTCACAAGAAAACTGCATATGAAGTTTATTTATTCACATATTTACAACTACCTTTCCCTGAGCTTTTTTCTTCCTAAAAAAGAAATGGCCTTGCACCCTTAAAGTATGTTACCAGATAAATTACTTCAAATGTGGAGCTCCTGAAATAGAACCCCTGGGATGCTTACTTAAAATATGCATTTTTAGGAACCAAAAAGGACCTACTCATTCTATGTTTTCAACAAGCAACTCTTTATAAATGGGCTCCCTTTACAATTCAATTTTTATGTGAAAAAAATCCTATTTTTTCAGTGACTCTGAGCCCCAATATTGATGGGAAATTCATTTTCCCTTAGTCCATTAGTCCAAACTGGCATAATATACATTAGCTACTATACAAAGTTACAGAAACAGAAGAAATTAACAGGCTATATTTCTTAGATGGGGTAGATATAATCTTAGGTCTAGAAAAATCATGTAATCCTTTGATTGGTCAGGGTGTTCTGTTACGGGATGGACCCTGCCAATGAAATTCTATAAAAAACTGATTTAATGTCCATTGAAATACACATATACAGAGAATAAATACACTACATTTGGGAAATTTTCTATTTAATGGTGATGATGGTGGTGATTTGTATATACGTGTGTCTGAGTTACTTGTTATTTTAATAAGGTACAACACATATTGTCTTATTTTTATATCAGTTCCTGGAAAACAGCAAATAAAGGATAATTCTGAGTAAGGGACACAGAAAAAAAGGAGGCAGATAAACCATTAAGTTAAATGTCAGCATTAGACATTTTCAATGCTATTGTACAGGGGAAAACAAGGTCAATGCAGTCGTCTTATCCTGGTCCCCACATGCACACACCTAACAGGTTACCTAAAGAATATCTGTTTCTATTCATTTCCAAACCTACAATATTTATGATCATTTTTAAATTTTACTTAAATCAAGACTATTTTCCAAATAAGGTAGCTTTTCATAAAACTCTTTCTCCTCCTACATCTATATTCCCAGGGTAAGCAAGCCATAGAGGTGGCCATTTTCCAGAGCTGTCATTGTATTCTGTAACAAAGCACTCTTCCCTTTAAGTGAGCTGAACACTAGAAATACATTCACGTTCTCAGAGAATCTAGACATTACCTTTAACTGTGGGGTATGAGGCAATTTTACTTTTTCTTGGTTGAAGCTCATTTCAAGCTCATAAAACATCAACTATAATCCCAATTCTCCTTAAAGAATTCTGGAAATTATAAAAAATGTGTCACTTGATTCTTGGGGTATTACTCCATTATGTTTTAGGACATCAGTAGATATAGAGGCATCTGGAATTCAAGGAAATCCAGTGATGATGCAGCAAGGCAACGAGATCAGCAGTAGAAAATCTGGATCTGCCATCAGAGGATTCCTAGACTGTATCACTTAAAAAGTGACAACATGTTCAGCAATAACCAGATATAGACATCTGAGCTTCTTAACTCATTGACAATAATGGGGATTAAAATGTCAATATTTCATAATCTCTGTCTCTTGCCTTCTCCTGTCTATGACCATGTGGTAGTTTTTATAATTCAAAGTGCTTTATCAAATTTCTAAGACTTCAGTCTTGATAATTATTTTGGTAAGCATATTTAATTTTATAATAAAAACTTATGCCTGATGAGGTACCAGGCACTGTGCCACACATCAGGGATTTAAATAAAAGAAGCATGTATAATGTATCCACAAGTAACTAGCAAGTTAGTGGGAAAACTAAAATCCTATATGAACCTCCAATACTCAGCTCAAGCATCACTCTCATGAAAGGTTTTACTTGATCTCTAGCCAGTAGCAGGCAGAATTCAAAGATGGTCTCCAAGATCAACTACCCTGCCATGTCCCTCCCCTTGACTGTGGACAGAACACACATGGATCATGAATATGATGGCATGATACTTTGTAGTTAGGTTATATTAACCTAACCTGCTAAAGGTAAAGGGATTTTGAAGATGTAATTAAGATCCTAAATCAGCTGACTACAAATTGATCCAAAGGGAGGTCATCTTAGGTGGGCCTAACTTAACCAGATACAACCCCTTTAAAAAAGGGATATGACTCTTTTTGAAGGGAAAGATTTTCCTTCTGGTCTTAAAGAAGTAAGCTACCAAGTTGGGAGAGGACCACATGGCAAGACTCTTTGAGCAGCCTCCAGGATCCGAGAGTGTCTCCTAGCTGACAAACAGCAATAAATAAATAAATAAATAATAATCCTTAGTCTTAAAACCACAAAAAAACTAAACTCTGCCAACAAGCACATGAACCTGAAAGAGGCTCTTGAGCTCCAGAAACAAACACAACCCATTCAACATCTTGGGAAGCTGAGCAGAGGATCTGGCTAAATTGTGCCAACACTCAACCTACAACAGCAGTGAGAAAGTAAATGGGTGCTGCTTAAAACCACTAATATTGTAGTGACTTAATACACAAAAATAGAAAACTAGTACAATTCTCAATTCTATTTTTAAAGTAAAATATGAATGAGACAGAAGATGAAGAGCGATAAGGCCAAAAGAAGGAGAAGGAAGGACACAGGGTGGAGAATATGCTCACTAGTGATCAGGAGACCTTATTTCTGCTGCTGACTCGCCACTAATTCAATGAATGATTTTGGACAAACCACTTCACCTCTGGGTCCCAAGTTTACTCACATATAATATGATGGAGTTAAATTCCAAAAGCCCTCCAGCTGCTAACATTCTTGTCCTCTATAGACTGAGTCATTCTGTTCCTGTGACCCCCAAATGGTAGTACATGATTAACTGCCTTGAGCCTCCACCCCACAAAAGAGGTGCTCTTGAAGCATGAGATTTGGAAGAATAGAAGGGAAATAGCTGTCTTTATTTCTCTTCAAATGTCTTCACAGTGGAATAAGAACAATGCAGAGAGACCTCCAATTCCACAAAGCCTAGGAAGACAGAGATTACACGGAACTGCAAATATCAAGGTCTCTAGTCTCATAGACCTCTCTCAGTCTCTATACACCTCTTTCAGAATCAGAGGCAAACTAATCACAACTTTATGCAATGTAACTTTTATGTCTTGGATTATATTATAATAACTACCATTTAGTAAGTACTTGATATTTAAAGCACTATTCCAGGTTATTTATATACAATCTGCTACCCTGCCTGCAACACAGGAGGGCTTGAAGCTTAACTATTCCTCCTTTAGACATTGTTGCTCTTTGATCCACCTAATACCTAAATCCCCTGAGAACAACTTAAGACTTCTCATACAGTTGTTATTGCTCTGTTGTCAGACTCTAATCCCAAACCCATTAAATCTCTTATCGACCTAATAGCAATATTACAATTCTGATATAGGGCTCTTAGACTTCTCTTGAAACTTCACCACTCTCTATGCTGGGGACAATAAAAATAAACAGGTTAGGTTATTGACTGAGGGAATATTGAATTTAAAATTTACATTATCCATCATGAAATGTGAACCTGGTCTTTCTGCTTCTAACATGGAATTGACTAAAGGGGTCCAGGGTTCCTGTGAGGTGAACTTTGGAGCCCTTGGCCCCGGTGAACAACAGGACCAGCATTTCCCTGGGATCTGGGTCCATCCTGGGTTTCAGAAGCACCTGTTTTTTTCTCTCCAAATTTGCCAGTTGGATAAATTACAGCCTCTCATGTCTCTATAAATAAAGGGTTGAAGGAGAGGCAGGAGTTAGACCACCTGATTCCCCTCCAGTTCAAGGAAACATCATGTATGGCTACCAACCACAGCTCCAGTCAGGGAGAGTCCTTGCTCTGCTGAGAGGAGAACACTCTTCAGGATGTTTGAAAGGGGCAGGGGCAGGGGTGGAGTCAGACTGAATTGGGGGTAAAAACTAAGTGCTGAAGGATGAAAAAAGGAGCAAAGGGAAAGGGATGGTAAGATGGTAAGAACTCAGGGAAGGCTTTTCAGACAGGCAGAAACCCAAGCAGAATGAGAAGAATGAGAATAATTTGATAGCACAAAAAAACGGTGGGGAGGATAATGTTCTTGAGAGAAAAAGCCAACAGAACGGAGAACTGCAACATGAAAGACAGTGAGACTCAGACAAGTGAAGGTTAGAGGGTCACGCAGTTTCCTCCAACCCCAAAAGTTAAGCTTAACGCAGGAAGCAACAGGAAGCAGTGGCGGTTACTTAGCTGGAAGTAATTGGTTTACACTGATGTGAATGCATTTGGAAACCAAAATTCCAACTACTTAAAGCATTTGGTTAAATACATAATCATACTTTGTATCATGTGTAGAGTTTTCATATCTATGCAAATCAAAACTGTGGCTTTACTGTCTCTAAAAAGGAAAAGAAATGTTAGGGAAAACACTTGTCACATTTCTTTTCCATGGAAATTAAAATTCTGACAGGACAAAGCTTTATTTGGGTGTGTAATATAAAGCCATCCTTGGTGCTCAGCAGGTGCTCCCTGATGAAACTCTCTTTGGCAGATGTTCAGAGTGGCAATGACCAGGGAGGCAGGAGTAGAGAGCTGCCTGCTGAGACAATCAAAGATGCTCTGTGGGTACAGGGCTCTCGAGAATCCCTCAGGAGATGCTTCAGGAGATGCCAAACTCTCCCAGGCACAACTTACAGGGCCAAAATTTCAGGAAAAAGTCCTACGGCATGAAGCATTTTTCAAATTCTACCTTCTTTAGTCAGTCTTGTAGAACACTTTTCAAAGTGGAATATCGTCATCCTCTCCCACTAGAGTTCAAGCAATACTGTGAGAGGGAAAAAATGATTGCTCCTGACATGTGACTACCACCACAGCCCCTTCTTTCAGAGGCGGAGAATTGTCCCACCTTTCCCTCATTCTTCCCTTTCATACCCTACCTCAGATATTGTTTTGATGATGACTGAGAATCACTCACATTTGACACATTGAGCTTTGGATGTATAATGAAGGTTTTTTTCTCCATGAAAGAATTTAAGCCCTGGGGAAGCTGGGGTCTGAAATACCCATAATGAGCTTTTCATAACTTCTGACATTACTCCCAAGGATAAATAGGTCCTGACCCCACCTCCAGTCTCCACCCTCTGTGTCCTGTCAGGTACACAGCCTAGAGGGCACCTGTTCCTTCCAGGCCACTCTGTCACCAGAGGCTGCATTTCTCTTTCCACCTCAGGGCAGGAACACTTGCTTTGATCTGGAAACAGCATTCCACCAAAGCTGCAAGTCATTCCTGGCCCTTTTGCTTTGATCTTTTCCTCACAGACTGTGTGAATGCCTGAGGATACCTCTGCTATACAAGACTGCAGGACCCTGCTGAGCAGCAGAGTCTCAGCCTTGTCTGTGAGAAGTGAGAGGGCAGGGCAGAGAGAGATGAGGAAAAAATGCTCAGATACCTACACCAGCTTCCTGTGGAGAACTCCAGGACCAGCTTAATTTTCTTTCTTTCAGTTATATTAACATAGCATTGGTTTCTGTCCCTGTGTAAGTTTCAGGTGTGCAGTTTCACACTTTATCTGTACATACACACTATCAGAGGGCTAACTTCCCCCTACTTCCATCCAAGAGACCCCCTTCACTCCACTGCAGCACCCCTATCCTCTTTCTCTCTGATAACCAACATTCTATTGTCAGAATCTAAGGATGTTTCTGTTTTGTTTGTTTGTGATTGTTACTTTATCTTCCACAGGAGTGAAATCATCTGGTCTATGTCTTTCTCCATCTGACTTATTTCACTTAGCATTATCTGCTCAAGGTCAATCCATTCTGTCACAAATGGCGAGATTTCATCGTTTCATAGATGAGATAGTATTCTATTGTGTGTGTGTGGATGTACACACACGCACACCATCTTCTTTATCCATTCATCTGTCAATGGGATTTAAGTTGTTTCCACATTTTGTCTATTGTGAATAATGCCAAAATGAACATAGGAGTGCAGGTATTTTTTCAAATTGTTGTTTTGTATTCTTTGGATAAATGCCCATACATTTTATTCAATCAATAAATCTAACAAAAACACTTAGATAGATGGGTTTAAAATATGGTATCTGCTCTCCAGAACTTTGGTTACCAGAATTTTAAGATTAGGGCTCTCAGAAGCCATCTGCCTAAATTCTTATTCACAACAAAAAACATCTTTCCAAAGGTCTGACAGGCATTGGAACAGAGGTAGCCTATTTCCCCCATGGACAGTTCTAATTCTTAGAAACTGCTTTTCCTACAGTGAACCAAAATCTTCCCATATGTCAATCTATTTCTAATGTCTAGAGACAGAGCCTATTCTCCATAGAAAGTCCTTCAAATATTTGCACAATTCCTTCTTGACTATTCTCTTTAGCAGCATCAACACCTGCTAGTTGATTCACTCATTCCTTACAGAGAGCTACTTCTGACACTTTCCCATCCAAGCTGTAATGCTGGAGATGTTCTCTGGTGTCTCATGCCCCAACAAATGTGGTGGCCAGTCTGTAGATAGTGTGCCAGAAGTGAGTTACACAAACACCCAGGAGCTTGTGTTGTCCCTCAGATGCAATTGTGCTTCTCTCTCTGTATCCTTTAGAGACTTACTGATCAAGAGAGGCAGAGCTATGCACTGCTAAGGACAGGGCTAAGGACTCCGAGGCCAGAGATATCAGGGTTCTACACTCTGTCAGTTGTGACAAATCCATACTACATGATCTTGAACAACTCGCAGATCCTCACTAGTCCCGGTTCATCACGTGTGAAATTGGGATAATGATGCTTTCCTTATCAGATTATTTTGAGAAATATGTGAGACACTGCATGTAAAAAATATTGCACAGATTAAAAGAACAATTACTAGAGCTATTATTGTTGTTAGTACTACATATGTATCCAAAGGCCAGATTGGACTGGAAAAAATAAAAGATCTATGTTGCTTTTTATGGCTTGCTCTTGTTCTCCTCCTCCAGCAGAGTTCTAGCCATCTGGATTTAAAGCTGTTCTTTCTGTTCCCCTGCTGGTGAGAAGGGAAAATAAACATCTTTCCCTTGGCTTAAAAGATTTATATCCTCTGGAGAGCTCAGTCCCTGCCAGGGACTTCTCTACAAGTGAGAAAGCTTGTCTGTCTACACCAGGATCCCAGCTGTGCTCACATGGAGGATTAGGGGTCAGACATGAACACAGAGGAGCTGCACCGATCCTCAATGTTTCATCTTCTGCTGTTTCATATCCACATCCCCATGGTCCTCACGTATCTTATTCACAGATGAGGTCAACTTCACAACTTCCATCATTGGTACCAGTGAAATTCCTTCTCCTTACCTTCAGCGACTTATCCCTAGTCCACAAGTCTTTGTTAAACTTTCAGGCACCAAAATGTTGCTAGAAATTTCTCCCTGGAATCAGAGAAAGTCACTGATAAATTGGAGACATGATTTGGTATCTTCTGTGTCCCAAATGACCCATTCCCTGAGACTCTGAATTTGGAGCGAGATGCAAAAGGGTCAAGAAACATAAGGAATTCCTGCAGGTTCTTTGTTTCTATTTATCAATCCATCTGTCTAGTTGCCCCAGTAGGGAATTGCTATTCTGCATGTCAGAAACTGGAGATGAGATAGGTACTAGAGGAGAGATCATGGGCTGTCTTTAGGACTGATTATTCTATTCCTCTGGGTCTTCTCAAATCTGGATATAGCAGAGTTAAGGTGATTGATTCTGTGACTGGGGCAGGGAACCATATCTTGTAAATCAGATTCTCTGATTATGCAGTACCCTCTGTTTATTTCCTTCTTGCTTCCCCACAGTCTGCATTAAATATTAATTGTGACCTAGTCTTAGGTCTTGCCTGGCTTATTAAAGAAAAGGGCATTTGTGCCAAACCACAGACCTGAAACCCTCCTAGAAAGAGTCATAACCCCAATAAAATTCTGTCACCAAAGATTCAGGGTTTGGTTAAATGAAATAGTCCTTCCTCCTGATTGCTTCTGTTTTCCTCATCTATTCTCTAACTTGTCCAAAACTTCAGTTGGGAGTGAGGGCTAACAATGATTCATTTAATACTTTTGATCTCTTACAGATAAATTATGTTGAAGAAAAATTTCACCTCAGAGAGAAAGTCATCCTCAAGTTACCCTTTCTTTACCCTGGAACAAAGCCAAGAGTCCCTCCCCCTCCACCTCCTGCCTCTCCTTCCTCTCTTTCTCTGCCTCAGATCAGACCTTGTATTTCCCATCTGCCTTTCTGCTAAGCCTCCTAGAAGCATTCGTAACCACTGTCTCTCTGTACTAGGCATATCAGTCCACTGCCCACCCCATCTAGTGGGTTGATGCCAGAGTGACTCACATGGACTCTCAGGCAAAGTCAGAGAGCTTTCTCAAGGCACACAGTCCCTTTGGGCAAAGCACCAGCTCTTGTTTCCTGGTGCAGGCAGCTTTATCTCTACTGCTGTCAAATACTGCCAACAGTCATCTCAGTCCCGCTCTAACTAAAACCAGCCTTGATTTTGGCATCTTTTAGCTCCTCTAGGTTTTGTAGGGCTCTCACCAGGCCTGTAATTTACCTTTTCATGGTGTGATTAGGTGCCCTACATCTGGACATGAAAATCTAGCACTACATGATTCATGACTCCAGGTTTCCAGTCTTCACATCCTCTACCCCCACAACCCGCAAAGGCCCACTGGCCTCCCCTGCAGCCAAAGATTATCTATCATAGATTGGATCATAGTTCAATCTGCTGTTTTCACTATCATAAGAAAAAATAGGGGCAAGGACAGGAATTTTAAAAGAAGAGAAGAGGGAAGGGAAAGGAAGGGGAGGAGAGAGGGATGGGAAGAGGATGTTGTGCTTACAGGAGATGAAGGATACCAGGCCCTATTTCTGAAATGTTTCCTACTATAAAGCCCCAAAGGAGCCCCAGGCCCTAGGAGTTCAAAGAGGGAGGGAAGGACCCTTGCAATTATAGACAAGACTGCTAGGCCACAATCTTGGCCGCACCATGAGATAGTAATGCTTGCTTATTATTTCTAATTCTATATTCCTAGCCCAAAACCAATATTTCCATCTTTTCTGCCCCTGGAGGGGTCTTGACTACTTGGGACCTCACCCCCACTCATCACGCTGTCAGCTCCTCTTGCACCCTTTCTCCCCAGATCACTTGGCTGCCTCTATACTTCAATTGTGTTTCATCTCGGGAAAATCCAGATCTCCACAAATCTCATTCGGTCCAAAACACTGGTCCAATTTCATCCCAGTATATTAGACCTCTGCCAGTCTTCCTAAGCCATATTTTTAATCAGAAAAGACAACTAGAGATGCCAGTCCCTGCTGGTGGCTGTCAGGTTGGCACCACAGTCTGGTCAGAGGCAAGCAGCCAGTGGACTAGGAATTGGGGATTGATTTGCTGAGACCCGACAGAGAACAAAAAGGGCTTTTTTTCTTTATCTCTTTCTCACTAAATTTCACGGCTTTTTGTTTTGGGTTTTTATTTTTTAAGTCTCATAACCCCTCCTCCCCCCACCCCCACAGTGAGGCACATAAAAGAGAAGTTCATTTAAATTAATGTGCAGGTATGTATGTGTGGGCTCTATAGGTAAAGGTGTCTGACACAGGAACCCTGGAGAGCAGTTCACAGACATAGGGCCATAGGGGAATATTTTGTGCCCTCAGGAAATGCAATCATTGCAACTGCTCCTACCACCATGCTTCCCTTCATTCCATGCCAAGATGTCTGAGTTCTCACCAAATCCCTTTACCCAAACATGGATCAACACAGTCCCTTCCCCATTTACACCTGCTTGAGTGAAAGTGACTGGTACTGACCGCCAGGGCAGCTTCTCTCATCAGTCCTTCTAGTTGCTTCCATTTTTGACAACACTTCCTGGCTGGATTGGCAATCTACCTTTGTTAGACAGTTTCCTTAAGGCCCAGTCTTATCCCTAAGCTGGTATATTCCTTTAACTCAGAGATGTAGCTGACCATGACCCTCTACTAGCTGAAATGGCTAGAATTTGCAAAATCTCCACAAGAATTTCCATTTACATCAAACCATTGACTAAAGACTGACTGCATTCTCAAGAACAATCAAGGTCAAAAATTCCACCTTTACTCTTCAGAAAAAGCTGATATCCAGAGATCTTGTATTCTTATTAGCACGTCCAAGAACAATATTTACTGCTGAAAAATGGTTTCTTAACCTATATCCAGTGTCTTTTTACTACAACTTAATTTAAACAGCCATATTTTTTTTTTTATTTCTCTCTTACCAAGAGATTTTGTTTTTAACTCTCTGGAAGTCCCCTAGTAACTGACCCTAGCCTCCTGAAAAAGGATAGAGCAAAGATTTACTAAACAGAGTAAAAAAAAAAATCTCAATTAGGTTGCCCTGATGAGGGACTAAGAATCTCTAAAAGCCTTTTTTCATATATCCAATTCCTACTTCCTCTTTGGTATCATCCTAAAGCATTCTCTAGTTGTACAGACATTGTAGTAAAGAACATTTAAAAGACAGAAAATCCCCTATATTCCCATTACCCTCACAAAATTTGTTTTCATTTTTCTAATTCTTTTCTATAAAACAACAAATGCATACAATTGGATGTAGCTTTAATACAGTATCTGAAGGTTTTCTTTCATCTTATGTTACATTTTTCCACTATGGGTACAAAGTCTTCAATTATAACTCCTAATGGTTAAAGAACAGTCCACTGATTTGATGATCTTAACTTATTTCATGCCTTCCTAATATTGTACTTTCAAGCAATCTTCAGATTTTCTCCAAAACAGACAATGCTGCAACAAATATCACAGTGCATAAAGCTTTGTCCTTTTTATCAGATTATTTCCCTAAGAACAATTCCCAGGAAGGAAATCATTGTATCAAAGCATAAACCTTTTATGGCTCTGAAAATATTTTCCTCTCGCTTTCCAATCAGATGATATTCTTGTCCCTTGACATTGCAACTTATAAACACAGAGCCAGGGAAATATCTACCTGAAAACTTTTTGTTGTTGTTATTCAGGGGTAGGGAGTGGATATGACATTTACCGAGCCTATCCACATGAGTGGAAATTGTGTCTGGACCAAACCAAATGCTTCCTACTATAACTTCTGCCAACAAAATTACTATCCAGTTTAAAAAAAAAAGTAAACTCAGTCAAAACCTACTACTTCAAAATCAATTATCTTCTTTGAAGCCACAGTAATACTTAAATATGGTTAAGACTAGAATGTAGAAATCTGGTTGATTGGAAAGCTGATTAATCTTCTAACTGGCTCAAATAAGATCACCAATAGGCAAAACTGTGTTTTTCACAAAGATGCAGTCCACCAGAATCACTGACGCAGGACAGCTGTTAAAAGAGTATTTAGAGTCCTGAGATCATAAGAAATCTAAGCATACTTTAGATTATCTTCTGATGTCCTTTCTTCCCAACCAGAGATTTGTGGATATGTGTAGTGACATCATCACTAGCAATTGTAGCTTAGATGAGAGAGTTCAATTCTTCTCTCTACAGATAACAAGTGGTAAGTACGGAAGGGTAATACACTCTACCTTTGAATCCTCTGATGTACATTCTGTCAATTCAAGCACCTGTGTGGTAAGGTACTGTACGATGGTCACACTGAACACAGCACAATGGAGCCCACATTCCCACTGTCCTGGATTTCCAGTGATATTGAACATGGCCCACAGGGAATTTGCAAGCCAGTCCTGTCCTCAGGAAAACACCTTTGTCCTGGCCTATCTGGTCCTTCCCAGCCTTGATGCTGGCCATTGAGGTCCACTGAAGCTCAAACGAGCAAGCCAGAGAAAGGGCTAGATAGATACGAAAGAGACCTCTTTGCCTACACGTCTGTAAACCACAATTCAAACTGCCCGTGTGTAAACAAATTCTTGAAAGAGATGAAAAAGCTATTTCTTTCTCCAAAACAGTAATTAAAGATTCAAACGCAAGCTCTAAATCAAGGCGGTTTCAACTGTCCTCAGTTTCCCTCTTATCCTTATTCATGCAGATACTGTCCTTTATACCTTTTGGGTCACTTCTGCATTCTCCCTCCATTATCCAACATCACAAAGGCAGCACACAGTTGTTCCCACCACAGACGGGATAACCATAACTGGCCCTCTGAGAACAAGCTTTTCTGGGCGTGGGTCTTTTTTTGTGCTGAATTTTCATGCTACTAGTGCTTACTTTCTGCCAACATTAAATGAGTTTTAATTAGATAAAAGTAGATTCCTCTCTTTCTTGGTCCTGACCAAGCTTCACTTTCCAATTGCCCTGACAATTTGATCACCTCACTAGGCCCATGATTTCCTAAGATGAAACCACTCACCTTATAGATTTTCTATCTACTTCAAAATCTAGTGCCTGACTCCCATCATATTTCATATCTTCCTACCTGAAAATTTTTAAAAGTGTCTTTTCAAAAGGAATAAGAGGGGACTAAAAACATTATTCAAACATCCAGCAAAAACATAAAGCAGAAGCATTGTATCAGAAAGAAAACAATAGCAGCAACAATATTGATACCTTCCCAAGCTCCCTGCCAAGAAAAAGAGATGAGTTGCCTTCCCTCAACAAAATTAGTGGGCTTAAATAAACATTAGGTTTCTATTTAATAAATGTCAGTTTGTGCAGTGAGGCAACCATGAGCTAGTGATGCCTGCCAATTCCAGCAGCCCCAGAAAGTGGACAGTCCTGGAAAACTGACTGAAAGCATAAAGTCGCCTGAGTGGTGAGTCTCCACAAATACTCTACCATCAGTACGTAGCTGATGGGAAGTCAGAAAATCAAAGGTTTGCTGGTGTGGGAGAAGGTTTGTCACCTCCAACCACAAGTCAGTGCTTAGGCAGTCCTTGGGAAGAGGTAAGAGTCAAATTGTATTTCTAGATGATTCCAAATCATGGACAACACACCACCTTCAAACTTCTGGCTGCAGCTACCCAGGCTGATTAAACAAATAAGAAGAGACCATGATGGTTATCTGTTTAGTTTTTCTTTTCAACCCATCCATGTTAAAAAATAATTTGCCCTTTTCAGTAGGATTTGACTGGAATGTGGCTAAAACATACCAAAATACCTGTGCTAGGACTTAGGAGCAGGGTAAGAAGATGTGAATATAGACTTAGTAAAGACAACAATTGCCAATAAGTGTCTACTACTCTCCGCTGGCCTTTAACTCATGAACACTACTCACTGGATGAGCCAAGGTCGAATCTCTGCCAACTCTCAGCAGGAAGTTCATTTGCCCTAATGTTAAAGACAGATAGTGATCCCTTTGATTAAAAACATATGGATTTTTTCACTTAATGTCTAGAAACTTACTATTTGAGAAATTTCAGAAATGTAGAAGGGAAAGCAGAGAAAAGAAAGTGAGGAGCAAAGGAGGAAGGAATGGAAAAAATAAAGTAGTATTACTCTACTATACAGCAAATATTTTACCTTTATTATATCACTAAAAAGAAGGGTGTTTAAAAAAAAAAAAACACATTACTATATAAGGAAATCAAGACACAGAGAAGATAAGTGGGTTGTTAAACCGTATACAAGTAAGTCGTATTTGATCTTGGGATCGGTGTCCCTCTTCGTGCCAGACAGCTGACTCACATGTCAGAAGTCCACTGAAGTCTAGAGCATAAGCTACACTGAAGAACAGCAGCATCATAAGAGTAGGGGCCACATACATGTGCAATTAAATGTTAGCTATTATTATTAGCTTGACATATTCATTTAGTAAATAAATAAGTTCTGATTCCCAATCAATTTTAATCCATTGTAGTGACAGCTACTATTTTTTTCACCTTTATTCTGCATCAGAAAACATGTGAAGTGCTTTAAATTATTTATCTTATTTAATTTCCACAATATTTCCCTGGGGTAAAAGTTATCCTATTTTACAAATGACATAAGTGAGACTCAGAAAGGGGGAAAACTTGACCAAGTTTAGAACACTAACCTTTGGAACTAGTTTTCAAACACAGACTTCTGCCTCTAAGATCTAGGCTTTTGATTATTTCCTTGCTCTGCCTCCAACTCCATGAAACTTTCCCTATAATCTATAAACCAGAACAGATGAGGTAATTTAAAAGAAAGAGAAAGAAGAATGGGGTGAACTTCTTCATATAAACTGGTTCTCACAATGAAGCTGCTCCATGAGGATCTTGGAGCTGGAAAGAGAATGGGGATAGATTTTCAAGGCAGGTAGACTGCCTAGCATAACATGGGGTTCATTCATGTTCTTACTGATGACAGTGCAATCTGGGCTACTCTGAGATCATCTGGTGAGCTTGAAAAGCTCCCTGACCATCTAGTCAGAAATGGAGATGAATTTGCCAAATCTGAAAGCAGGAAGCAAGATGATTTCAAAAGCATGATGCGCTCATGGAGGTTTTCAGATCCAAGTAAAAGGAGAACTCAGTCTCAAAGGAATGAATTCTGAGTCCCACTGACCAGACAGTTTCAGAACAATGACCAGAATATCAAGTTCCCAGAAAGGCAGCTTGGAAGTAAGGAAAAATTTTCCTTCAGGGGAGGAAGGCAGGAGGAGAGGCACTCTGCATTTTCAGTGAGAAAGGGCCTGTATGTTACTGTCCCATGATCTGTAAATATAAATGCCTATGTCCCCAACCAATACCTTTGTCAACTGAGAAGATTTCAAAGGTCCAGGATGCAGATTAAAAATCCAGGGCCACCGTGCACCTCTGAAGGGTCTTCTGGAATCACTGAAGAAGAGGAGCTCACAGCCAGCCCATCCAAGGCAGGGAAACTGGGCTGAGGGAGAGATGTGAGGGCAGTGTCACTCCTATCTGGCAAGAACTGAGAACTGGAAAAACAGTACTAGAAAAAGGACAGAGAGCAATGTCACAGAAGTGCTTCTGGCAGGTGTTCCTGGGGAAGAAGGACAGGCCAAAGTACAAAGGAGAAAATGTTATAGCATAATGCCAGCTGTCCTCCAGCCCAAATGTCACATCATTATACCAAAGGAGGGTATAGCTGCATGAAGTTTAGTACAGCTGTTCCCTTATTTCAAAAGCAAGCTTAAGTATTTCACTAGAATATATAGATCTATATGATAAAAAACGTAGCATGCCCTGACATTTAAATTTATTAGCTGACAAACATTGTGTTGTACCATCTGCTCCTCTGCACCAAACTTCCTGTAAATAAAGATGCACAAACCCTAGAGAATAAGCATTAGGTAAAATAGATTCATTTTATATAATTGAACATAATTGTGCATGTAATGTTTTAATGTAATATTACTCAACAGCTGTGCAAATAATGGAGGGGTTATTCACCATAGACCATATGCTGGCAATGAGATATGAAGGCAGCACTCTCACCGTCCAGTGAACCCACAATTTCACTGGGCTGATGTGATAGCTTACTTTAGAAAAAAATTTCATGATGGAAGCAGAGTACCACAGCACTCAAAAGCAAAGGGGCAACATTATCCCCTGACTCCTGTTATAGAGACAGGACAGTACCTCTAAGTTTTGTCAGCTCTAGCTCATGCCACCTCTGTTCTTCCCCAAGTTAGATTTTCTCTACATGGCCTCTCTCTTTACCTTTCCATAACTTTTATGATGCTTCTAATATTCTTTTACAATCATGCATGAATTAACCATAGGTGAACATGCCTTTTCCTGCTTTCCATTGTTTTAAAATAATATGGCAAGTAAGTTCTAAAATCAGTATTCTAGATCCCTAAATGACTAATTTAGCATCTCATTAAACTTTTTCAAATATCTTCATGTAAGTTATGTTTTCCCCATTATCTGGGCAGTGTTTGTTACTTCAATTTTAGTGATGAAAAACTGAGGGTTAGTGTTTAAGTCAAGCAATTAATGTGTGCTGAGTATCTAGGATGAGCCAAGTTAAAAAATGTCATTTACCTACAGTGGTACAGATTTATAATGGCAAAGTAAGGACTTAGGGGATAATACTTTTTTCTTTACATTTGTTCTTTAATGGTTCGCTGCCTAATGACTTTGGATAAATTGCTTACTATATTTATGACACACAATCAACATGTATGAAAGCAGAATAACAACACAAACTAATCGAAATATATCTACACATAGCACTTTGATCAGATATCAAAATTTTTAACATCTAGCCAGAATCAGTCCACTAACATCAAGTCAATGTATTCCATTTCAGCTCTTGCTTCTATTAATTCTATTCTATTGTTCCTCTTAAATCTTTGATCATTTATTTTTTTTTTAACTTTTATAGTTTTGGTGGCCATTTCAAGTATGTAGAATAAAATGAGATATATATTTTCCAATTATACTAAGAAGTGTCTCACCTACAGGCTATCTATTATAAATTGCCTCAACATTCACTGTATTATACATTTTACATTGTTCTATCTATAATATTAAAGCTTGGTCTCTTGGAAAATATTATAAGGGAATTTAACTACACATAAATATTAATAGGTGCAATAAAATAAGAACAGCATAAAAGTATCTCAGTAGTAAAAGCTAAATGCTTTTGAGCCTAAAGAGAATCTTTTACATTTTTCTTTTTGTAAATGACTATAACCTCACATAAGAGGATGAAATTATAAAAATGAAAATAACAAAGTACAAAAAATATTTATTACAATATATTAAAGAGAAGAGTTAGTGGGTTGGAAAGCCCCAAGATGACAAAGAAAGGTACAATAATATAGAATTGAAACAAGTCATCACAATTGCTCAAATATCATTCTCTACCACAATGTAATGACTTTTTTACGAACACTCTGACAAATATAATAATCTCAAACTATTTTAAGGTTGAAAGAAGGTTATGAGAGTTACAGAAGCCAATAAATATCAAACTTGGAACTGACATTTGGTCTCAAATCCCCAGTGTTTGCAAGAATATCAGTACAGGTGGTAAGTATAATCACCGTATGTTCAAACTAGAGACATCTGCAAAATCAGAACTGACGCTATCAACTTAAATGCATGTTCTTTTGGTAAAGAAAGAAGTTATTTTAAGATACAGTGAGAATAATTTAGCTTAATCCCAAATCACTTGAAAAACTGAAGATAACCCAATCTATCAAGTGGTATTCTGATCAATGAGTTTCTTTCTAAGCACATTCCAAAAGGAGCTAAACAATTTGGATGAGCGATTATGGTTAAAAATATAATTAAATTTAAGAGAGAGATTTCATAATCCCTTAATCTTTCTAATCTTCACTTTTTGTGAATTCAAGAACTAGAAGCTGGGTTACATCACTATAACAATTCTAGAATTACCTGAAAACCATGAAAGTCCAGATAGAATATAATTCTTTCAAGTTGGTTTCACATTTACTTGGAATGAACACACTGGCTTTAAAAAATAACATATGACCCCCCACCCTTTGCTAGATCAGTTTCAGAAGACTCTACTAGAGAACTAAGTTACAAAACATATCAAATCAAGTTGCAAAAATGTCTAAAATCTGACTACCATCACAACTAAACTGTCCCAAACTATAGAAATAAACAGATCATCCCCACAGCCAGAAGCTCAGGCAGCTGCAGGTACAAATTACGGAAACTATGAACCTGAGTTTGAGACCCCAGGCTGAAGAAAAGAAATGAGCAGATGTCATAGTATCCTAATTACTTTCCCTCTTTCCATCATCACTTTCTGCAATTCATTCTTTATAGAGTACCAGAACAATCCTGGTTGTAACATGTATCTGAAGGTGGCTGACCATCTATGACCCTCTTTGACTTCATTCTGCTTCCCCCTACTCAAAGTTAATTGGCTACTTGCTCCAAGTTGAGTCAATGAGGTTCTATATTTTAGCAATCTGGGTTCAAGATTCCTAGTCCCAGATCATTCTCTGTTGATCATTTAACATAAGATGTATTAATCTGTTATCTTTAGAAGTGTCCATCTTCTACCATATGTATAAAGAAGGGTGGGGATAAAGTCAACCTATGGGAAGAAAATATGTAGCTGATGATTAGAAAGAAACAGAGACAAAAGTTCATGCTGAGAGAGAAGGAGAGTAGGAGGGAAATACAGTGAGAGATTAAAAAAAACAAACAAACAGCACCTTTGTTCCTGAAAACTTGCCAATTTAGAATTGCACACCCTTGCTGGGGCCCAAAGTTCCATAAAACACCTTTCTATACTTAAAATAAAATTCCCTTTATTTATCATAGTGACTTGAAGCCCAATACTAGAAATGTAGACGCAGTATCTTTCCTTAGACTTCATCCGCTTTCACAATTGAGAATAAGCAGCTTCCTATTATAAATTATTTATTCCACATCACTTATACTCTGCTACCTGATTGAATACCAACTCATGCATGAAGGGTCTACAGTTAGACTACCTGTTTCCTACATTTACTAGCTGTGTGACCTTATGGAATGCACTTCTGGAAGCTTCAGCTTTGTCATCTGTAAAGTGAGGATAATCCTTCTTTATAGGACTCTTTAGAGTACTGAAGGAGGAGTTATACTCAAAAAGTTTAGCTTGTAACAGTAAGTACCTTTATCATCATCATCATCATCATCATCTACATTATTCTAACAAGCCTGTATTATAAATATATTATGCATCACAAGTTGAAGCTTACTTATAAGAAGTTTTACTTGCTGGTATGCTCTTTTGGAGAACATTTTAGAAAACAGAGCTTAAATGCCAATGTTTTTCTTTATCCTAAGTCAGAGTCAGCTTCTGCTTTGTTTAACAAGAGGTAATACAATCTCCTAACATATTATCTTTTTAATCTTTGAAAATTTCTCATTTTGGAAAGTTAATATCCTAACAATAATTATGCTCTACTAGAGCTTCCGCCCTGTGTTTTATATGTGTATATTTGTCTTTGCTTATTCTTTAATTTTTCACTTATCAGGTGACACCTGAACCAAAGGGGGCCAATACAATAACAATGAAAAGTGCTGTTATGACACTCTTGAGTCTAAAGCAACAGCAGCAAATACCGTGTTTGCAAGGGTCAGCCAAAGGGCAATTTTCAGTCTAGTAAATGTGTCAATGGGTGGTCAAAACTTCTCTGTCAGTGCTAAATGGGCCAGTGGTCTTACACATTGCCTCTGAGGAAGTCAACAACACATCCTGTGTCACTTCAACCAGTGAGGCAGGTTTTGTGCAGTCCCCTTTTGAAGAAAGTATAACTCTGGCATGGTTCCAATCCCACAGAGGTTGTCCTCTATTTTGAAACTCATGAATTTCACTTTCCTAACCTGATGAAAGTTCTGTGTTGGATGACACATGGATGCAGCATGATTACACAGGAACCATCAGAGAGACAAGACTGCCTGCTCTTATTAGATTTGATGGCTAGGCAAGATATATGCTGCTGATCTATAAAAGCTATGAGGACCAAAAAAAGCTTTAAAGTGGGTTAAGGGGACTTAAGGCAGAATTTAAGATGCCAGTTGCTTCAGAAATGAAACTATGCTGACATTTCCTCCAAAGTCCCCTCCAGGGAAAGAAAGAGGGCAGATGCTCAGACCACAGAGACACACCATAGCATCATATCTGAAGATTGTACAATAAATAGAATGCAATGTGAGGAACAGGGTCAAGAACACGGAGTGAAGAGGGTGAACAAAAAGTGAAGCCTGAATCTCCCCTGAGAGTAGGGGAGATTTTAAGGTACATGACTGTCACCCCATCTATGATAAAGTCATCAAAACATTTCAGACACTACCTAGTAGAGAAACATAATATGCTGCTGCTATGAAAACAGGAGAAAAGAAATCAGGACTCTATTTACTTCACTGAACATGTACTGGGGTCCTACTCGGAGTAGAGCACTTGAGTTCAGCACTCTTGGGACCAACATGATTAAGACTTCCACATAAAAGCGTGTCTCAGAGGGATCCAAAGTAAAGGTCAAAGTTTTGCTCCAAGAAGGAAATTTGAATCTGTTATGGCAAGAAACAAGCTGAGATTCTAGAATGTTGGTCCTTGTTATAAAAAAGGTCTTTGTGTCCATACAAAGGGAAAATTCTATGAATATGCCATTTCTATCCTAAGAACTTAGCCTCATCATTTATATTGTCATTCAAATAAGCCAATATTAAAAGTAGACTGTATGTTACAAATGAACTTACTGATGAGAAGGTTTACCTACTGGTATATTCTTCTGCTGAACATATTAGAAAACAGAATTTAGATCCTATTGCTTTTTCTTTATACTAAGGCAGAATCAGCTATATCCTGACAAGAGATGATACAACATCCCAACACATCTTTTTAACACTGGAAAAGTGTTCTTGGATGACTTTCTGCAGACTTGTATCCCCAAGGATCTCTAATGCTAGCAGACATTCTAGTTGGAGGACGTTGTTTGTTTCCAGCTACCTTCTCTGCAACTCACATCAGTCTGTCACAGTACTGACTGAGCTCTCTATGCCCGGTCACTGTGGCACTCCCATTAGCAGTCGCTTCTTTCTGCGTTCTCCTTAACTTGCCTCCAAGGAGACCGGGACCCATGGTGGAACAGTGTGCTCTTAAACCAGCTAGTACTAAAACTGTGTGGCAACATTCTCAGAAAACACTTTGGTATTATAAGCACACATCAAACAGAAACAGCGGTGCAGCATGATGAAGGCTGAAGTATTTCCCACAATCTATATATAACAAGATGCATAATGCTAAGTAAACAAATCCTCTCCATTTCCTTGATGCAGTCTGCAAAACTCTATCTAAAAATGAATAAAGTTTATGTTTTCATAGTTAAAATATGATAATTGCTAAAATGTCTTCTTAACATAGCTGTTTTTCTCCATCCTAAAGCAATTATTATTAATAATTTTATGCAATTCCCAATATTAATACAGCTTGTTGTACGTGTTTTTAACACAGCTGTTACTGTTTTTCATTTAACATTAGATGAGAAGTAATAAATACTCTTTTCACATAAAATTCATTTGCATTATTTTTAAATCCTTTGCAACCCTCCATCTCTGTTGTCCATCTACAGAACTCCAAAATTTACCATAAAGAGAACCTTTTCCTCCCTCTTCTGTCTCCTTTCTTCCTTTTCCATCTTCTTTATCCCAATGCTTTTTCCTCTTTTTAATAACTCACATTTTTCCGTGGAGAAAGTGATCTCCATTGTGAGTATCGAGGACCGCTAAGTTGAAATTTAGACTTAAAACTAAGGAGTTCTGTTATTAAAAACATAAAAGCTTCTTAACCTTTCATGATTTTGGAAAAATAAGCATGAATAGCCCCAATAATAAATGTCTCTTCCAGCACCGGTATGACAGTGAGATGGCAGATGTCTTTTATATTCAAACACTTAATTTCTTATACTCAAACACAGCACTCTGAAGTTGGTAACATAACTCATAGTGTCTTATTTTGGGGGTCTTGATTCTACCATAAATTCCAATATATGGGGATCTTTTTTCCCCACAAAGCTAATAAGTATCTAACAGCATCTGGGTGTCCTACAATTCAACTCAATTCTAACGCTATCTACCTAGAGATGACCTCAGATCCTACAAGTTAAGGGTCCAGTCCTACTAAACAACCCCGTCACCCTCCTTCAGATACCAATTGCAAATCCAGGTTGTTACCTGTGTTTCTGACTAACTGGCTATAAAATGAAGATTCCAAAGGCCTCCTACTACAGTTCAATTAATTTTGCTAGAGATCTTGAAGACAGTAAGAAAGTTTACATTCTAGATAACCAGTTTATTATAAAAGGATATAACTCAAAAACAGCCAGATGGAAGAAATGCAAAGGGCATGGTATGGGGAAAGATTCAGAGAGCCCTCGCCCTCACCCTTACCCTAGCCCCTATCGCCATATGTTCACTAACCCAGAAGTTCTCCAAATGATGTACCTTTGGATTTTTAAGGAGGCTTCATTACATAGGTATGATTGACCATTGGTGAAGCGTTCAATCTTCAGCCCCTCATCCACCCTGGAAATGAGGGTGAAACTGAAAATTACAACACTAATCACATGGCTAGTCTTCCTAGTAACTAAGCCCCATCTTTAACTGTGGTCTAAGTCTCCTCACTGACATAATAAGACAACTTTGTCACTTGCAATCACTTAGAAAATTCTAAGGTTTTTAGGTGCTCCTTGCCAAAAATGGAGACGAAGACCAAATGTCTATTCTATTATAAATCACAATATTACATAGGAACACAGATATAATCTTCTTTATGAAGTTAATCATTATTACCTTAAGACAGTATTAATTTTTCATTCCTGAGTATATTAAACAAAATTAAGCACTTTGTTATTAGTCATCAAAATGTATTCTACCTTATTTTCCTTATTACACTTAGTTCTACCATGTATGTGTGTGTGCGTGTGCATGTGTATGTGTACATATTATGTTTCATTCATAAATAATCAATGAGTGGAGTCATTCATTCATCTGTGGAAGTGTAGAGCACTGACTATACTGAGTTGATAGGTAAGACATAGTTTCTGGTCAGAATAAGCAACTAAAGCAATGTTAAATAAATAAATATCCATTGAAACAATGCAAATATTCATAGTAAACAAATACTGGCTTAGGTACTAGAAATAAATTGCATTTTATTCTTTCTCAGGAAAATATAGAATTGTCTCTGCCAAATGATAAGAGACTTGAGCTTAAAAATTGAGCACATCTACTTTGTGCAGTCAGGAAGCACCAACTTCAATGCTTTCTCTAACCCGGCGTTCGTGTCTAATAAAGCCAATAAATTAAGCCCTATTGGTAAGGTAAAATATCTTGAGCAAAACTCAGACTGGGGAGGTAATATTAAACAGCAAGCCATAAAATAACTGTAAACCTGTTTATGAACTACCTTGAAAGTAATTTCAGGATAGTAGAGGAGGAAGTGATTATCAGAAACAATAGCTGCCAGGATCTTTTACACCAGTTCCTTATAAATGGGAGTCACCTTAGCAATCTTCATCAGCCTCCCACTGAGAAGAAGTGTAACTTGAATTTAAAGATTTATAGTATCTACTGAAAGGTGACCTAAGATAGAATTTGCTACTTTTTTAATATCCAACTTCCCTAGGTCCATAATCATTGTGATACAGTGAATTTTACCAGCTAATCTTAAATTGCCTTATAAACTGAATCAATAAATTGTCTTTTGAATTCTCAAGGCCCGCTCTAGTCAAAATCCCACTGATCCAGGTTCTTGACTTAGAAGGTTTCTGAGACACAATCCCAGGCCCTAGAGATTTAGTTACCCATTTCAGGGTTAAAGTAATTATGTCTCAGTTGCATATAAGCCAAGGCAATGGCCTAATGACTAATAAACAGCCATGATGTTCCTCAACATGCCAACAAGATGGCACTCTACCGTGGCAGTGACTTCCCTTTATATAAGGATAAGCATTCTGTTCAAAGTGGGCATCAGCAACTCCTTCTCATTCTCCCTAGAAGAAAAGGAGTACAAAGTCCTCTCTGGGGAAATCCATAGTCACCATTTCCAAGACATGTCCAAGTTAAAAAAAGATCCTCCAACATTCAGATGGTTTACAGCTAAGACTCCTTTACAGCTAATTATTCTGTCTCCTCTGGATTCGACAACATATACTATTCAATCAGACACCCTATTGATTGGGTTTTATTTTTGTTTATTATCATGGTAAAAAATTGGAAATACCTTCTAAAAATTCCCTAAGATAAATACATCATGATCATGCTGTAATATAGAGCAAAACACTGGGACTTCATTGCCTGTTCAGATTTGTGTTAAAGGAGGAACAGCTTTTTGAGGAAGATTTGCAAATTGATCATAGGTGGTCTAAGCTGCACCTCTAAGCCTGTAGGATGTTAGCACCCATTTAGCAGGTGCATGTGTTTCGTCAGATTTCTGATTTTTTTTTAATGGAGACTTGATTCTTTCTTCTCCCCCACTTATGGCCTAAGAACACAGATCTGCCCTAAATACAAATAATTGCAACCAAGGCACTTGGCAGTATTGACAATCATGTTCTTTGCTCTTCCATTCTTCCCAGAAGCTCTACTGCCCAAAATCATTTTTGTGAAAGATCCTAAAGCACATTCTTGTATCCATAGCATCAAATATTCTAAAATTTGCCCTGAAGTCAAGAGTTCTCTAAGTCATTAAAATGTATTTCAGAGTTATGTGCTAAATAAATAAATACAATGTGGGAAAGACTGATTGAATAGAGCCTATTATACTAATTATAGGCACCTGGTGACATTAACCTCCAGGCATTACTATGGCAATACACAAGTCCCAATGGACAGGAATGACCCTGATGGGGAAGAGTAAAAGGAGGAAAAATATAAAATTCAAAATGTTCTCCTATATCATCACTGAATATTATAGTACTATAACTTAGCATGTTTATCTAACTCTTCAGAGTCTCATGTAATAAATATATAATATGGAGATAATAAAGTATTCCTCACTAATTTCTAATGAGAATTAGAATATTGAGCAAAAAGGATATCTTACCTCAGTGTTATAGCTAAGGCTACTCTGATCAATAATCTCTATACTAGATTATTTTTCATGATCATACTATTATTTTTCTTATAACAATTTGAAATTACATATTAATTAGTATATTTGTTTATTATCTACCATCCCCAATATATTTTGAGTTCCATAAGGTATGCACTGTGCCTGTTTGTTTCATCATTTTAGACCTAAAACCTACAATGCCTTCAATATTAAGTAAATGGTCAAATAACTGAACAACTAAATAAATGAATAAGTTAGAGTATTAACATTTAACATAAGCATTAACAATAACTGCTTTTAATATTTTAGTATTACAAATTATGGCCATTTGGCATACATCTGAGAAAATTTCAGTGATTCTATTTTTTGCTAAAATATTGGGCCAATAATTTGGAACATGAAGATCAAAGTCACCTGTATAATAATAGTTGTTATGCATTTCAGTCCACACTGACTTGGACTGTTTTATTCCTTGACATTAATATCACTTATATAATATATGTATATATATTACTAATTACATATAAACTGAACTATGTAGAAATAATATTTTTATTAACACATGTTTATAACAAAATATTTTACGGCACTAATTATATTCATATAATCTTTGGATATTTTTTTCCTATTGTGCTTACCTTTAATGCCTTTTCACCTATAACTACCAAGGGTTACTTATACATTTAAATTCTTAATTCTAGACGAAAAGCACTTATTAATTTAATCTTACAATTGTTCAAATGAATACATTTTAACATGCATTTGCAATTTACAATATATTTCTCAGAGCTTTGGGGTCATCACTCTGCATTTCCTCCATACTAATCTCAGTATATTTCTTAAAAAGCAAAAAAGTTTCCATGTTAAAAAAAAAAAAAACCCTGGATAAAGACATTGGATTCACATGAAAAGAGTCAGGATTCACTTTGATCTCAAGATCATAGGACTTACTCTGTGCAACTTTGTTTTATACAACACTTCAAGTCAGTGGTAATCAATTTGGCTGAGGGAAAATGGTGGATTTTTTTTTATCCAAAACACCAGAATCAAAGTTTGTACCACACAAATCCAAAGTCCCACCTTAACTGTATCATTCCTCTCAAATGTACTGGTGATCAAAGGTAAAAGTGATAGCCATGGCTTTCTGGGAAAGTACTCAGCACATTGACAAGGGGTAATCAATTAGCAGTAAGAAAAAGGAGATGTAGTATTGGCAGATAACATTTTATTGAGTAATACCATCTAACAGAAACATGGATTAGCTCATTTAATCCTAATAAATTCCTCCTTAGATGATATAGTCATTATTCCCATATACAAATGAGGAAATCTGAGGCCCAGGAAATGAAGAGAACTTCCCAGTGTTTCATAGTTAGTAGCAGAGTCAGGATTAGAATGCAAGAATTTGATTCAGTAACTTGTGCTCATCACTGCTATTTTCTACTTCCTCCTAATTTTATTGAAACCAACTTAACTGAAGATACAAATAACCTATAAAAGAATGCCAAAGTTTCTACATACCACTACAGATTTTTCTCTCCTTGAAAACAAATACTTCATACATACTCACCATCATTATGTTGACCAGATAATAGTATGAAATTTTAACATCTGATCCTCCCTGAACTTTCACCTTTTCTTTCAAATTGGTAGCTATTCTACTCCCTTGATTCAAGAAAAATAAAGGGCTCAAATACCTCAAAGACTAACCTGTTGAGGGAGTTTCCAGATAAAACATCATATGCCCAGTTAAATTTCAGATACAATGACAAATCACTTTTTTAGTATAAATTATGCCCCATGCAATATCTGAAACATATTTACATTTAAAAGATTCATTATTTATCTCAAATTCAAATTTAATTGGGTATCCTCTTTTTATTTGCTAGACCTGGGCTAGACATTAACCTCAGAAAACTTGGATAGTTTATGGAGGAAATAACAGAAGAGGAAATATACAATATGTAATATCTTAGAAAAAGCAGGGCTGAGAGTGTCTAGGCAAACAAAACCATAGCAATCTGGGAAAAGATTCTAGTGTCCAAAAATAGCAAAGAAGGAACAGAGGCTGCCAGTTCTGATGGCTGTCCTGCCAGATGACCTCTGAGAGCCATTTCCCATCTCCTGTTGATCTCTGAGCCAGTCTACAATCCAGGTTACAAAGCTAAGACACCAGAAGCATATTTCAGATGGCTAGGCAAAAACAAAGGCAGTACAGATGAAGAAAGCTATTACATAGGACAATATATAAATACCCAAGAAGAAAATTAATACTAAACTTCAATGTAAATGGGCTAAAATAGCTTAAGAATATCCTCTTCTTCAGACATGACCATCCCAGAGCTGAAGCAAAATTACATCTGCAGGTAAAGGCTTCTATCAGACCAGATTTTAAGCAATAAATATGAAGTATTATTAAGTGAGTGCCATGTGCCCAGCCCTGAACAACAAACGAGGGATACTAATATGAGAACAATACATAACCCCTACCTTCCATGCACTTACAGCCTGTGGGCTGTAAGAGGTAAAGAAGCGATTTCAACACTAGAGTTTTCCTTAGACAATGAGCCTTCAGAGAAGAGCAAGATTAGGTATCTGGGAAGTGACAGGGAAAACCTAACAAAGAAAATTGCTCCAAAGAGAGATCTTTAAAGAACAAATTGGTATTTGCCAAGAGAAGAGTGTTGAGAAGGACTATTCCTTCTGAGGTATGTTTGACATTTCTAAAGCACAGAATGGTCAGAAGAAAGGAAGACAAGTAGGTTGAAGGCAGGTCATAAGAGACTACAACACACAAGTACTTCCCAAACTTTATTGTGTGCACCAATAATCTAGGGATCTTGTTAAGAATACAGGTTTCTGTTCAGTAGGTATGAAGGAGAACCTCTGAGATTCTGCATTTCTAACAAGTTACCAAATTGGGCATACGTTGCTGGTCAGAGAGTCATACTTGGAGTAGTCATGCTTTGGATCTTGAACCTTTTACTGCAGGCATTGGAAAGTTATCTGTGGCTCTCCTTGCCTGAAACTGAGGAAAATTCAAAAAAGCTAAACATAGGTATAAGACTATTACTATGGTCCAGGAAAGAAGTGCATAAACTGAAAACAATGAAGATAAGGAGGATAAATTTCATATACTGAAAACTTAAAATTCATTAGAGTTGGTATTCAAGGAAAGCACAGATTAGAGAAACAAGGCAGGAGATGATGGCTAAGTAAAATGACTATATTTCCTTGAGACAAAAAAGGGACATTGGGAAGGCAACAACAGGATGTGTTTTGTGCAGGTGACTAAGGGGAGGGGAGGAGGTAGAGAAATCCATGCAGGAGCAGAACAGCCAGGTCAGCAACAAGTAAGTACTATGCAAAACCAATCAACAATCGCAGTAATGCCATGGTCCAGTGGAATTCAAATAAACGCCAGGGCCAGAGCAAGCAGTTTTGGTACCAAATTAATTTGGCACTCTTTATAAGTCCTGTTCTAAATGTTCTGCCTAAAACACATACTGTTTTAATCAGCCTGGTGCCAGAAATGCCCAATAATCTCCACAATGGCAGAGACAACTCCCACACTGTTTACCTCTAGCACCACACTCTGCAGTTTTCTACTCCCTTTGAAGAAACAGGGACAGTGTGGGGAGAGGGAACTCTCTTTTCATGGGATTCCTGCTTCCTCACAGTGGGTGGGAATAGCAGTAGCAGCTGCAATCCACCAGTAAGCACTGGCAAGGGCCCAGCTAGCTGTAATTCAGGGCAAAAGGGGCAAGGCATGGGGCAGCTCAACTGCCCCTTTTGCTCCACGTTAAAGACAGCCCTGGTTTATTTAAAATGGGACAAAATTGTTACATATTAAAATGACAGTCAGGAAATATGAAAAAACAAAACAGTACTATCCCATTTAAAATGGTATGTATGGCAGTCTGTAGCTATTTTTTTCACAATTATATGATATGAGTTATGCAACATGGTGCCATGATTAATTGTAACACACTTTTATCCACAAGATCTGACATTAAATAAGGAGTTATGTTTTAAATATGGGTCCAGTAACATTGCTTTAAGTTTATTTCTGACATAAGTCTGTTCTTCCAGATAGAGTGTACATTCCTCTCAGACAGGAGTTGGTTTTACTATGTTCCCCAGCACTGATCATGTGTCTACCTGGCACACAAGGCTTCCTCTCTGATTGCACTTCTATTAGTATGCAACTATCCTATTCCTGATCACTTTACTTCATGAATTCAAAAGCATGAGAAAATTCCAAAACATCAGGCCCCACAGAGTTTCCTCAATTATTTTCCCTCTTCTAATTTTTAAAATCTGAAATAATAAGAGACTTCAATGCCAATACAGAAAATGAGAGCTCATTTTATTTCACAAGTTCCGGAATAACATCCTGAGGTACCAATCCCAATGGTCCTTTTTAATGACTGATTAGAGTTCTTTTCTTTACCTCCTACTGATGATTACTTGTTTTGGTATCACAGATTGCTTAGCTTGTTGACTTAGCACCTGTGCTAATTGCTTTATCCTGTTAGATCTAATTTTCAGTGTACTGAAATGTTAAGATATGTCAGTGGTTTTTAGCCCTGGCTACACACTAGAATCAACTAGGATCTTTTTGAGGTGCCCAGACTCCACACATAGGGGTTCTAATACAACTGGACTGAGATGGGTCTCAGGTATCAGTGTTTAAGAGTTTCCCTGGTGGTTCTAATATAGAGCCAAAGCAGAGAACCACTGACTTCAGTAAACCTAATGGGGGGTTTCCCTGAACTCATTATCTAAAGCTATCGCTCTCACACCACAAGTCTAGCTAAGAAAATCTAACTATCAGGAGCACCAATAAAGGATGAGGAAGGGATCTAAGCCACTGAACAAGATGCTATGAAGTCTATACAAAAAGGTACTAAAGTAGAAAGAGCAAGATTGAATGGTTCAAAACAAAACAAAAACCAGCTTTACTATTTCACTGGTTATGTAATATTAAAGAAGTTATTTTCATCTATCTATATACGTAAATCTTTCTCATAAAGATGTTCATTTTAATGAAAACCTATATTAATATGTTTATGAAATGGTTTGCTCATGTTTCAACTCCTTTTGAGATTTCTACATTACTTCTAGGTATGTTTTTTTTTTTTTCTTTTTTGACATATTCCTGGCATTTGATCATTTTAACCAGAGCATTTTCCACTTAATTTTATTTTTCTAATGAGTACTTATCACATGCATAGCATCCCAAGAATGGTGGCACTGTTCTGTATCTTTGTAGGTACCTTAATCTCGTTTGCGGATTACACTTTTTTCGGGCAAGGTCTCTGTATCAACAAGGAAGTACTGACCAACAAAAATATCTGAGACATCTAATATTAGTACACAGTGTTATGGACCAATGAACACCAAATATCACTGGGGAGAATGATCATTTGGCAACTGACCTGATGAAATGGTTTTATCTTTGAGGAAGTGAGCACCTGACTAGAAGACCCCCCCACCACACTAACCTAGTGCCTAAGTATGTGTGCTACAGAGGCAGCCACACAGGGCTAATTAAGAAAATACAGCCCAATGTCCAACAATAATAGGTCCAGGTTCTCCAGAGGCACAGTACAGTTTAAATGGGTAATGGGACACAAAATTTTTTCACCAATAACAACCATAGACAAGTTATGAAAGAGCATGACTATTCTCTCTATAAAATAATGAAATCCCATCTTTTAAAATTTTGTTCATTTAGTCCTCTCACAAAAATATAAGATGTACATGATTTTTATAGCTCGAATCTGGAAATAGAGAGCTTTTCTCTTTATAACTGAAGTAATTCTAGCCAAGCCCTTCATCCTCCCTAAAAGAAAACTGAACCTGGTTACTTCCAAGTAAACTCAGCCACTTCAGAAATGTCTTAGATATCTCAGTGTTATACTCAATCAAAATAAGGACGTTCCCCTTTCTCTCTTCTCTCTGAGGTTGATTCTAATTCAAGAGTTTACATAATAATGTAGTTTCTAAGAGGATCTATCTCTGAAGTTGTCCAGAGTTGACACCCACTGATACATGCAATCATAATACTTGATTCTTAGTGTTTCCACCCTCTAAATGAACTTCCACTCATCTGGTCTCAGAATGAACCGTCCATGCCACCACTTAGAGTTGTATCCCTTTGTCACAAGACCCCTTGAAACTCCTTCAAACATCTATACTTGTCTCTCTGCTAAAATATACATCCTTATTTAAGACATACAGATGGTTCAGTTGCTGTCCCTTATCTCCCTGGAGCAATGGGACAATTAGGATCTTTGATAAAATCCTCTTTACCTCTGATGCTCTATGAAGTCATTTCTACTACTCCCATGCTGAGTAGCATGAGAATCACTGTGATTTTTTTTTTTTTATTTCTTCCAGTCATCTATATGGAAAACAGAACATTTAGCCTACTTATGACAGAGTAGACTATGCTGTGGTAATGAATGATGCCCAAAAGATCAATAAAATTGTATTCCTTATTCATACAAAGTCCATTAAGAGTCTAAAATATGCTCTACAACATCTGTCTTTTATGTGTAGACTCAGTCTTCCAGAATAGCAAGAGAAGAAATAAGTTGGAAAGTCTAGCACCAGCAACTGGATGCTTCAAAGCTGAAGTGACCCATCACTTCCATTAATATTTTATTAGTCAAAGCAAGTAACAAGGTCACAGCTCTCTTCAAGAGAAGAATAAGTTTAATGTTCCACATCCTAGTAGAAGAATGAGGCCCAAATATTAGCATACTGTAGGAATGTCTTCTGCAGCACTGGTTTCCTCTATCTTTACACTTACCAGGGGGTCTTATATCTTGTAATCTCTTTGCCTATTGCTTATAACTTGGGACTTAGCCTAAAATGGTGACTTAATCCAGTGTCCATTTCTCTTTATTAGTTCCCAACTTTCTTCCCTTTATTCATTTGGAGGCATCTTTATCTAATGAGGGAAGAGGGACAGAGAGGAGAGATCAAGGATAAATATGAAAAGATGATTAGAGACTTCTTAATAATCAAGAGGTTGTCCTCTTGAAGACTTCTACCACCTATGTATTCCCTTCCCTCTCCATGTGGAATGTCAGCCTCATAAGACAGTGAAATAGACCACAGTCAAGAATTATAAGTCAAGAGAGGTAGGTGAGTACCAATTAACACTTCACAGATTATCTCTCCAACAACAGCCATGTATTACTGTTATGTATTGTGTTTTGTAGATAACATGAGTATGTCAATAGAGGCTGGCTAAAAAATAAAATATATTTAACTTATCAATACATAGGTTAGAGAACGTATCTGGAAAAATGTTTCCTTAAGTGTAGTGATAATTCATGAAGAGGTCAGCAGTTATACATGCATTTTGCTGGCACTTGTTGAAAATGAAAGGAGGTTAAATGGAAGTAAAAACACATTCAATTTCAGACTAAGAAATTCCATACAAAACTTTTAAAAGTGATGCATTCTGAAAAGCATAGAACTTGTCTGAGGCTCTACTATACCAAATCACAATGCAACAGCAATTTTTCCTTTATCATTGAAGGTGATTCAAGAGATGGGGTACCCACCAAAGGAGGCTTTTCATGTGGAAAAGTCAGTGTATTTTAAAATACATTTAATAGGATTTTTTTTATTTCCACATTGCTCTATTAATGATGAAATTTCAGTTTTATCTGTCATGGCACTTTTTAGAATCATAAGTTTTGAGATTACCATTCTTAAACTCAGGATGATGGTTACAACATCTACTATAGCCACATAATTAAAATGTGTTAACAACCATAGAACTGCAGAACCATACAACAATGAATGTATATACTGGCATTCTTGGAGGTCAACTAGGTTGTTTACATATGTGGGACCATATGGTTATTAGAAGATATAGATTGGCCTCAACTAGGGTGGATTGGAACATTCTACTCTAGTTCACATTTCCCTCTTTCTCCTTCTGGGATAGAAATCTAACCTGAGCATGCTCACATGGCATTAACAAAGCACAAGAGTAATAGGACAAGCCAAGTCGCACAGTTATCAAGTTTCTGCTTCCAACACATCTGCAAGTATTCTAGAGGCGAAAGTAAGTCACAAGACTAAACCCAGCTACAAGGCAAAGAACAATGCAAAAAGAAGTAAAGAATCCAGGCCACGTCATGCTATTTACCACATCTAGGACACAAGTATCAAGGATACCTGGACAGTACTGGAGCACTGATTGGCGTGGGCTTCTAGAAAAATTGAGAATGAAACTTAAAGTAGAAAGTAGCTCCTAAGTACTCAGAGAAACTGAAACAAAGTAAAGGAATGTGGCACTGAGATTTATGAATCAAAACAGAAACTCAAAAACTTTTCATTTCAGAAATTAAAAGAAGTATTCTTCTAAAAAATCAAGAAAGAAATCCCATTCACAGCAGCACCATTTTGAAAAAATACCTGGGAGTAAACTTAACAAAGGAGGTAAAAAAATCTATATATTGAATACTACAAGATGTTGATAAAAGAAACAGAAGACATAAAGAGATGGAAGACTATCCTGTGCTCAAGGATTAGAAGAATTAACATTATTAAAATGGTCATCTTACCCAAAGCAACACGAAAATTTAATGCAATTCCTAACAAAATTCCAAGGACATTTTTCAAGAAAATGAACAAACAATACTGAAGTTCATATGGAACCACAAAAGACTACAAATAGCCAAAACTATTCTCAGAAATAAAATAAATGAGGAATCAACAGTCCTTGACTTCAAACTATACTACAGAGCAATTGTCATTAAAACCGTATGGTATCAAAACAAAAAGAGACATAAAGCAGCAAAGTAAAACTGAGAGTCCATAAATGAAACCACACTTTTATAGGCAGTTAATCTATGATAAAGAAGACATAAACATACACTGGAGGAAGGGAAATCTGAAGAAATGAAATGAGATTACTCATTAGCTGCCTACAAAAAAAACAACTAAAAATGGGTCAAAGACCTGGACATAAGACCTGAAACCATAAAATACCTAGAGGAAAATGCTCTATGACATCAACCTGAAAAAAGTCTTTGAGGAAATAACACCTATGGCAAAGGAAATTAAAGTAAAATTCAACAACTGAGACTACATCAAACTAAAATGTTTCTGTACATCAAAAGAAACAATCACTAAAACAAAAAGGCAATCCACTAAATGGGAGAAGATATGTGCACAACATAGCTCAGATAAGAGTTTAACCTCCAAAATATATATAGAGCCCATACACCTCAACAATAAAAAAGCAAATGACCCACTCGAAAAATGAGCAGAAGAACTGGACAGTCACCTTTCTAGAGAAGACACAGAGATGGCTTCTAGCCACATGAAAAATTAAAAAAAATAAGTCCCCATCATTCACCATTAGAGAAATGCAAATAAAAACCACAATGAAATATCAACTCATACCTGTGAAAATGACCTTTAACAAAAAGACTAGAAACAAGTTTTGGAGAGGCTGTGGAGAAAAAGGAACCCTCCTAAACTATTGGGAATACAAATTAGTGCAAACTCTTTGAAAAGCACTATTGAAATTCCTCAAAAATTCCTATTAGATCCAGCAATCTCACTCCTCAGCATGTATCCAGAGAGCACAAAAACTCTAATCAGGAAAAAATATCTATAGCCCTATCTTCCTAGTAGCATAATTCACAATAGTCAAGACATGGAAACAACCCAATGCCCATCAACAGATGACCAGATAAAGAAGCTTGATTGATATGTGTGTATGTATATATAGATGCATAAATATATATGTGTGTGTATATATGTATTATATATGTATACCAATGGAAGTGATATATACTCAGAGGAATTCTACGTAGCTGGTGAAAAAAAAAAAAAAAAAAAAAAGATGAAATAATGATTTTTGCAACAACCTGGATGAAATTGAAGCAAAATAAGCCACAAAGGAAAAGAGAAGTACAAGATGGTTTTACTCATGTGGAATATAAAGAAACAAAATGAAAAGATAAATCTCAAACAAAATTCACAGAACAGAAGACTATCTTCCAGGGCAGTGGGAGGTGTGAGGAGGGAACAATGGAAGGAAGGAGATAATACAGTAGTGGTAAAGAGCACTAGAATTCTACTGCTGGGTGTGGTGTGAAAATGCACATAGCCTAAAGCATGAATTCAATATCCTAAAACAATGTAAACAAAAGAAATAATAAAACAATAAAAAGAGAAAGAGAAGGATTTTGTTAGACTACAGAGTACTTTTCAAAAATAAAGAGTACTGTGCAATTTACAGTGTTTCATACAGTTCATCTTAATCATTTCTAATGACAGTACCTAAGCAGCATCAAGGTAGGTATTGCCACCCTACTTTAAATATGAGGATATTGAGGATTATAGCAGTTAAGTAAGTTATCCAAGGTACTAAAACTAGTAAATGACCTAGCTGAGACTCAAACACAAATATACGGGTTTTTTTCCCACTATATAATGAAAACTTCTCAAAAATAGACTTAGTAACAGTAATATTTAAGCACCTTCCCTATAATTCTCCAGCATAAAGGTCAAAGTACCAAGTGTCATCCAACGTAGAAAAGGATAAGCAAATTGGTGGTTGCTATGGAGTCACTTGAGAACATCTGTGCTTGTGAAGTTGGGGTTGACACTGGAGGTTATTAAAAGTTAAAAAAAATAAAGAATCATGAGCCAAAGTACTTATATATTTTCTAAGTAATGACAGAAACATGACAAGATTCACATGAAACTGGGGAAAATGGTTCAAAATGCTATTAGAGGTCAGAGGCTACTCAATGGGAAAATCAGAATCAATCAGCAGATAGAGCCTTTGATGGGAAAAGATCACTTTTAAAAAGGAAGCATTAAAAAAAGTGATAAATCATGAATATAGAACCAAATAGCATGCATCACCAAGGAGGAAAATCAGAGATGGCAAAATGTAGGTAGGAGACCTAAAAGATTAAAAATAAGAAGAAGATGTAGATCATTACTGGTCATGGAGAAGACAACAAATCAGCTTAAGCTTGCAGAATAAACTCTAGTCATTGATTATTTTTCTTCAGAACTTGAAAATATGTATTCTTGAAGGAATTCTTTAATGTCGCTAGATATAGTTCATGTTGCAAATCTGCTGAATAATAAACAGGAAGACTTAAATCTATCTCCCACTTAATATCAGAGTATTGCTTGTCTTTAAAAAATAACCCAAAGACTAGAAAAAAAAAGAAAGAAATTGAGGTTGATCTCCTTGCTGTGACCCAATATCTGAGAGAGGTCTGGTTTTCTTAGAAACCATTAGGTGTTAATGGAGAGATGGAATGTATGTCAAAAAAGTGACTAGAAGAAAACAATTCCTTATCAACTTAATTTGATAAAAGGGCCTGTGGAATGATAACATACTAAAGAATACTGAAAATAAATGCTATATTGTGAGGCCAAGTCTCACAGAAAGAGAATAGAGAGTGGACTCTCAAAATTTTAGAATCAAATGCAGCAAGGTTGTCGCTGGTTAAGAACAGTAGATTTCCAGACATCAGTAAACTTTCACTCTCTAGAGAAACTTAAGGATAACTATAAATGTAAAGGAGACACAGACTTTGCAAACAATTTTCATAATTACAACCCACCCCTGAGTTAGGCCTGTCTTCAGCAATGATGAAGATAAGTATCAAGAGAAAATACTGATCAGATTATTTAAGGAAATAGCAAATGTTAGCAAAGGTGTGATGAAAAGAAACAGGCCCAGAGTAGATGGAACTACTAAAATGAAAATCCATAGGGACAAGTGTTCTATGTTAAAGTTAGGTCTTAAAAAAAAAATTTAACACAAGCTGAGAAAAATATATAGGAAAATAAATTTAATGTTTGAATTGGCTGCAAGTTGAGTCAGTCTACCTTTAATACAAAGATTCTTAATCTCTTTGGGGCTGAGGATTCTTTTAAGAGCATATTAAAAAAAAATGCCTTCATCTAAGAAACAAGTCCATTTTACACTGAGTTTCAGGAAGCTCAAGGAGGCTCCATGGGGCATCACTGTATTAAGTTTGTAACACAGGACTTACTTTAAGCAAGTCTAAAGTCAGTGGATCAAATCATGTCCCCATCACAAACTTTCTTCTTTTAGTTTTTAGTTTCACGTTTCACTGTCACTTTTATTTTCCTCATCTTTAAAGGAGAGATAATAGCAGCAGGGTCTACCCACCTCTACTATCATTTTAAGAAATTCACAAGACAAAGCAGCTGGCAGTTTTTATTATTTTTTTGTTATACTTAATATGTTTATTATCTTTAAAATATTTATTTATTTTGTTGTAGGTATATTCGTTGTTTATATTATATATGTAAATATTCTATTACAAAAGTGAGTTGCTACTTAATTCAACTTTTTTTTTAACTCAATTTTTAAGAAACATTTAAATTTAGTGATTAGGGAAGAAGAGGGGATTCTCCGTCTGAGAATAATTACCACTTGGAATAATTACTAGAATCTTGAGTTCTGATCTGAGCATCTCATTTTAAGAGAGACAGGTTATCGACTGGAATATGAATGAGGGAGGTCAGTCAGGATGGTGAGGGCATATGCAACACAGTCATTTAAGACATGTAGAAGAACAAAGCATATTTAGCCTAGAAAATGGACTATTTTTACCAAATTCAAATCTTTTGAAGTTGATATTGTGGTGAAAGAAGGAGAATTGTTCTGAAGCTCTAGTGGTCAAAATTTGGACAAAAGATAATTTCAGCTAATTATAAGGAAGAATGTCTTAGCAATCAGAATGTGATATTTAGCACTAAGGGATCAACATACTCATTATTCAACAAACATTTATTGAGACCTTACTGTGTGCCAGGGACAATACAAGGTACTGAAGATGACAGAGATGCATAAGACACAGACTGCTGCTTTAAGAGGTTTCCAGCTTGAGGCAAGAAATAGATAAAACATAATTACAGCATAAGTGGAGATGATCCTTTTTCTTGGAGAACAATAAACCTATGGGCTAAGGGAATTGGCCTGATGGAGGAGGCAAAGAAGTTGAAACATAATGAAGATCAGTTAATCAGATGGGCAGGCATGCTAGGCAGATGGCAAAGGTACAGAGGTGAGAAACAGTATCATGTGTTCAAGTAATTCTGGACATGAAGGACAAGGCAAAAAGGAAAGGGAGAGAAGAACTTAGACATGATCCTAAAACCAGAAGCATTAAAGAATTTTAGGCAGAGAAGTGACTGGTTAGATCTGTGCATCAGTTATGGACTCATCATTACTAGCTCAGCAGAAATGAGAGCTGATGGTATAGAACCCATATTCATGATAGTTCTGTATCTCCCCATGCTCCTCATTTTTAACTGAAAAAGTTAAGAGCTTCACGATAGTTCAACAATTTTTCCAGTGGATTGTTTAGTCTTGTAAAATAGAAGAATGTTTCCTAGGATATTTGTTTTAGGTATTGATACAAGACTGAACATCTTAAACTGAATCTGAAGTAAGAATTCAATAGAGGTGAGGATCTGTATTCGATTTGCAAGGTGTGGAGGGATTGGGAGGTGAAATTGATCCTCTCAAGGGCCTTCTGAAGCTGGAACTCTAAGCCCTTTGAAACCATCACAAAATTCTACAGTAGTAAGCGACATGGAGACCATCTCATTCAGCATTTCCATTACAGAAACTAAACCCCATGAAGACAAAGTGGCCTTCTCACTTCCCCGTATAGCAAATCGATGAAAGAGGTAAGAAAAAGACAGGAAACCCAGAAAGGTACAGCATTTCACCTTTGATGCAGTGAGTGATCTTTTGTTCTACCATATCATTCATTTTCATTAACACTTTTTGTAGGAAATATACTTGTAAACTTAACCTATAAAAATAGGGTTCCAGGACCTCAGTAGTTTACCAAAAGGAAATCAGCATAGAATATACATGTTGCCAGGGATCATAGATGTCCTATGGAACAAGAACGGTCTCTTTCAACGTAGCAGAAAGAACACAGACTGATTGGAAGCTGAGTTCTACACAGAGTAACACTGAGAACACCACTTAACCTTTGACGCCTCCAGCTTGGTCCTGTGTAAACCCGCACCATTCTATAAATGCTTTGAGACTATGTATAAATTTATGATAATTTGAAGATAACTATTCCGACCTCATAGGTTTTTGTAAAGATTAAAGAAGTTAATTCCATGAAGGTGTTTCAAATAGTGCCTGACTTACAGGAAATGCTCAAGCAAATGCTATAATTATGCTGATTTTGCATGCAGTGAACCGGGCTATCATGTAGTTTTCCTTGTATCTTTATCTTTGTGATTAACCGTATCTCTTTTATGCACAACTTCATCTTTTTAAGAAAATAGTTGCATGCATTTCTCTTCAGACATAGAAGAAATTGTAAAGCTTCTTTTTAAAAGCAGTTAAAGTAAATGAAATGAATAGATTCAACTGACTGCCAGAAAGGGAGTTGTGAAGTCTTAATATCATCAATTTAAGGTGTTGGACTGATTTGTCCCTTATCTTTGCTTAGTAGTCCTCATCCCTCCTTCTATAAGCCAGAGGAACAGAGAAGCACTTTCTGTGGACTAAACACTTAGAAGGACTTTGTGAAGACAGTCAGGTGAGGGTTAGAACTGACCTTATCATACTCAATGACAAGCACAATACAGGTATCCAAACAGTCACTGAATGAGCCAATCAGTGATAGTCCCTTCATCGGAGCTTTGGTACTACAGGATTAATTCTAGGAGTCACCTCACATTAGAACTGAGAGCACAGGACTAAAATGGGAAATAAATATAGGTTCCAGGGTAAAAGAATAGAATCCTGGTTACATTACTTTTGTGGCTTCAGACATGTCATTTAACATCTCTACATCTCAATTTTCTCAGCTATAAGGTGGGGAGCATAATAGATGTACCTAGCTAGTAAGGTTCCAGTAAATTAAGTGAGATACTACCTATAAACTGTTTAGTAACCAGTAGGTATATTCAGTACATGTGACACGGAGGAAGAGGAAGAGGAAGATATGATTTCAATATAAAAATGACTGCGCTATATAACATTTAATGTTTTAAAAAGATTCATAAAATGGAGATCAGTGTGACCCTTGGTAGAGAATGCAAGTTAACCAGTAGGTAGATATTTCTTGGAGAAGATAGATAGCTTGACTTTAGAGAAAGGACAGGCTTAGATCATCAAAGGGCGCTCCCTTTGGGCAAGAGAGTCAGAGACTATAACCCTTGAATATGCAGAAGATACAAGAGTGACTAAATGAACACCCAGAATTTTGAATAAGTGCCAGAAAAAAGGAGACATTTTAATGTCCAATGTGGGAGTGGCAGATAATATCAGAAAAAACAAGCCACCTGGGGATAACTGGCTGATCAAAAGCAATGAGCAATAGGTGAGCATAGGGTTTAGTGGTCAACAGACTGAGGTGTGAATTCTCAGATAAATGGCCTAACATTTTTAAGTCTCGCCAGCCTGTCTTTGCTATGGAGGTATTTTCACCTAATCTGTAGCATTTTGAGGAGGAGTAAATGCACTATTGAAGGTAAAACAGTCATCTCAGTGTCTGACTCAATGTCAGTGAGTATGATCATCTGGTGATAGTCCAACAAAAATAAACATTGAAAGAAGTTGTAAAACTTTACCTGGACAAAGACATAACCACAGGCAAATCAGGAAAACGTACCTTCTCTTCATTTAGTATCCTAACTTCATTACTGGTTTCTGTAGGTATTTCAATGTCTACAATAAATTCCCATGGGTTTGCCAGTGCTTCATTATCTCAATTTTTTTCCTAATGAAGAAGACAATGAGCTAAGCACCAGGAAAAAATATTTTTTTTTCTTTTTTTTGAGGAAGGGAGGAAAAGGAAGAGGAGGAGGAAGTACTTTTATTTATTTATTTTTTTGGTTGTTACCCCTGCTCCCGCCTTGAGTCTCAAACCCAAATCCTTGGGCTTTCCATGGTCTATATCCCAGTGGTTGGCTTAGCACCTGAGCACCAGTATGCACTCATTATCTCACTTAGTCCTCAAACAACACTGGGACAAAGATAATTTTATCTGTACTACTTTTTAAACTTAAAAAAAAAAAAAAAAAAGAGGCTTAGAGAAATTAGTCATCTGCCAAGCTTGAGATCATAAGCAGCAAAATGGAATTTGAATCAGAGCATTCTGACTCTAAAGAATGTTTGCTTTGTGTACCTCTATAGACCATCAGCAGACCATTCACAGACCTGAGGACAAGTTCTTCCTAATCTGTGGTCTTCCTGACCATGGTAGGCCATGCGGGCCTACTACCTGGATTCAGGGAAAAGTAGACATGATTAGGTATATGACTGGATAGAGAGTAGACTCTTGAATTTTTTATTTCATTCTGTCTTTGTCATTTAATTCATACCAAACAAACCCTTAAACTTAAGTGTGCTGCAGCTCAGTCTCTGCTGCAAAGAAAAGTGCTTGTTAGAGCTATGGTCCTAAAATGGCAGAGAGAAGAATGGCTCCAGAAACAGAATCCTTAAGAAATAAGTCTAGTTGTGCCAAGTGACTGCGCTCCTATCAGCAAGAAGAGTTTGCCCCATAGATACCACTCTGGGCCCAAATAATTGAAAGTCAGATCTGAGAACGTTATACAGAGTCTGAAGAGGTCTCAGTGAAGAGGGAGAAACAAGATTAAATTTTTAAATTATGGTCTCTCAATTTCATTTTCTTCTCAACTTGCTACAGTCTCCTCAGGTCCCCCAATACCAGTCTAAACAATTTGTTCCTAACTTCTCAAAGGGAGGAGGGTGAGACAGAGAGAATAAGAGAAAAATTTAAAAAGAAAGGGGAGCAAGAAGAGAGGAAGAATGAAAAGGAGAATCAGGGAGGCAGGTGTCTGCAGATTTGAGATCATTGTCAGATCAAGAAACAGACAGAGCCAAGACAGAGAGCCTGAAAATTAGAAGTTCTCAAGATTTCATCAAAGGGGTATTCTTGTATATTGACAAGGCACATAAGAATATGGGTTGAAACAAAAGTAATTAGAAACAAAGAAGTCAAAGAAATGTGGAAATGGTACCATCCAAGTTGTTAGCAGCTAAGCATTCATCAAGAAACCTTGTCAGACTCCTCAGGCACTCAGGACAACTCATCCTCTGGGTTCCCATGGTGTTTTCAGTGATACCAGGAAAGGGGAAGATAGACCCGGCATAGTGCTGATCCCAGCAAAACGTGTATTTACTTCAGTGCTAGACTGAGAGCCTTTGAAGCAGAGGGTATATCATATCCATATGTGCAAATAATTGGTGTCTAACCAAGGTTTGCTGAAGAGAGAAGAAAAGGAGGAAAAGAAAGAAAGGATAACAAAAAGACATGCAGGAAACAATGATTTCTCTCTTAATCAGCATGAGAAACATAGTAATTCTGGTCTCTATTTGTCATTTCACTCTTTCAAATCAAATGTATACTTTCCATGAGAATTAGAAATAAAAAAGCAAAATAGTTCACATCATATATTTTCACTGGAAAGTTTGAAAATTAGCAATAGCCAAAATTGTGAATAACTAAAACTCAAGAGCAGACAGTATGAACTTAATATACCATTTTCTCTAAAAATTAATTGTTCTGAATGAGCTTTCAAAAATGGTTTTATGCCTTTATGCCCCTAGTGTCCCACTCTAAAACAACCTCAACACTTAACATTTTACTTTTGAAATCTTAACTTCAGATCATTTACTAAAAATAGAAAATAAAATAGTAGCAATATCTTATATTCTAGCCATGTTCTTTCTTTTTTTTAATGAGTTGTCTTTGATCTCCTTTGATACAATAAGGTTCTGAGGTTGCTAGAATAAGTAGTTGTATCTTCAGCACAAAGTGTGGAAGCTTAAGAAAGAAAATTAATGGCACACAATAGATTCATGTATAAGTAAAACTGAAAATCTAGGACTCTGACTTTGAGCTTAGTTCTCGCTCTGCACCAGTGCTTGAAGTAGGGTCATTCTAGACCGTTCCTTAGATATGTCTTTTGAGCAGAGAAAATATTTCCCCAATTTTAACATATTAAACATTTAAAAAATACTAATATCTTTATTTTATAAGAGTTTTAGTGTTCTCAAGTGGCCGTGGTTGTTTTCAAACCTTTCTTAGCAGCAGAACCTTTTTATTGAAATGCCATGCCAATGACCTCTCTACAAGACAGATAATGAGCTTTACTGGTTGGAAAAGAGCAGACCTGAAAGAGCCCTGGTGATAGGGGCCAGTGGCCAGTCTCAACACCAAGCACGTGAAAAGCACAAACACAACAATAAACACAGACTAAAGACCATGTCAGAGAACACATTTGACTTTTGGTGGAGTGAGAAAAGCAAGGACTTCACAGTCCAACCAATTCCATTTTCAAGTCTATCGCTTAATCACTTCCTGCACTGAAGAGGTTATCAAGCTTTCTGAGCCTTGTTTTCTTCATTTGTAGAAGAGTTGCTGGAACACATGCCAGATGAGTTTGTGGTAAGAATTAACTCCAGCATCCTAAGTGGAGCATGACTCCAGTACCCTAAGTGGAGCATGGCCCACAGCAGTCAGCATGCTGTAGGTACTCAAGGAGTTTCCTTATGGAAGGACCTTGCCAAAACTACACACTTTTCTGATAAAACAGATGTGTTCTTGTTTACTCCGAGTGCATAAATCCCATTTGTTATTCTTAAGTCCAGCTCATGCCTTTAGCACTTGAGGGCTTGTACTACTCCCTCAAACATTTAGCATTTTCTATTCAGTTAGCACAACATCAAGGCTTTAAGAGCAGCTTGAAACTAAACTTGATTCCAGATATGATTTATAATGTCCCAAGCAACAGCTCATTTACCCAAGAAAGCTCCATCAATTATTGACAGATGTACCCTCGGAGGAGAAATAGCATTAAAACTAAGAGATGGAGGAAAAAGAATCCTTCAACCCCCTTCAGCCAATTACCCAAGGTGATTTTGAGCATTAAATCCTTAGATATGCTTAATTTACTGTCCTTGCCTGTAAGCACAGAAAGAAGTGTGAGGAGAGAAAAAAAAAAGAAAGAAAGAAAAAGAAATCTAAGCAATTTAGGACCACTTTTAAAAACAAAGAGAAGAATCGCATACAGGGAGAAAATGTATAGGAGGCAGTATGTGGGTGTTGGATGCATGTGGGCTCATAGATTGAGCATCCTCAGCCCTCACTTGGGCTTTCTCATTGCAGAGCCAGCTGCTCCCCACCTGTCTTTGTTCGGTACAGAAATAATTGCACTTACCTGCCTCTGACCTAATAATTACAGTAGTGCCTGATTTTATTCTCAGCATGTTTATTGTGGTCGATTTCCTCAATTTTCAGTGCAAAGGCCTTGCTAGCAGTATTTGCTTTAACATCAAGCTAGTGACAGGGCTTTGCAAGGTTCTGTAAAAAGCCAAGAGGTCAGTGTGAAACCAACCCAGGGGGCTTGTAATCTGCATTTGACATGCAGATAGGTGAAAACACTGGCAAGACGACAAGGTTTACATGGGAGAAAAGAAAGAGAATGCATGAGGCCAATATATTTGAGAAAGCTAGTATATTTCTCTCCTTTCTCTCAAAAGGAGAAAAATAGGGAAGAGGTTTTTTTTCCTCCTAAAATCCAAATTATATGGCAAAAGGTGAGCAATTATGCCTACCTAGTTTTAATGTTCATGTACTGAGGAGTGTGAACATGAGTATGTGCATTTGAACACGCAGGCATATGTAGGTAGGTGGAAGTAAGGAAACTTGAAGACATGGAGAAGAGGTCTAACCTACTTAAAAAAATTGGTATAAAGAGCTGAACATTTCTATATTGAGAAAATAAATCCTGCCATAGAAGACCTGAAAAATTACTACCCTGACTTAATATTAATCTATAGTTTAAAGTATAGGCATAGAACATTCTAAAATTACCTGCTTATACCTCATGACCTGACAGAATAATTATAGGTTAATTCTTTCATCTTTTTTTACACTTTCTTATTAAGAATTAAGAGATTCACTCCATCAGTTATTAAAAGCCTGACCTCTTACAGCATATATATTTATCCTATTATTAAACTGTATATATAAACAATAGTAACTCTTGACTTTTACAGCTTCTACTTCTAAATTTCAGGTTCGAAAATCTTTATTTGCATGCCAGTTGGGTGCCAGATACCATGAAAGTGCTTCCAAAAGCACTGTCTTATTGGAGCAAAACTTGGGTTGGTAAGCAGGTCTCAGGTTCCAATCAAGTATACATCCCACCAGATGACAGCTTTCTCCCACTGCCTTACCACCAAGTCTTTGAGGGATTTAAGATAATAGGGAAGTACAGAAGCAGTGGCAGTCTCATTAGCTATGTAGAATGATATATCACTGGCTTGTTATCAGAGGCAAATGTCTTTATTCTTTTGGGATTCCCATTTCTTTAAATATGAAGCTGAAACAGCAATAAAGAATCCTTAATCAAACTATAAAAATGTTGTCAAGGATCTTAAGTACTTTACACCACTTTGAGATTACTTCTACATTTAAGGCATTACCCTAAGCAAGACAAACATCAGTGAATGCGTATCCTTGGACAAGGGATGCGCTTTTGATAACTAGTTATTTTTTAAATGCTGTGATTACTTCAAATCTTGTAGGGCAGAGAGCACTCTGGGGCAGAGGGAATCCCTTCGAAATTACCATCATCCTCATTCTTAACATCCTCAAGGGTTCATTCTTTAAGGGATGTGTTTTGTTTTTAAACCTTTAGAAGCATATTTGATATAGGCAAATGTAACTCAGTGTTATATGAGTTATAAATAAGCTGAATAATCAAGTTGAACAATATTTAGCATCAATATATAAGATGTGACTATAAAGTAAAATAACTGTCTTGAGTAACTTGTAGAATGCTTTTAAATACAATTGCAAAAGTAAATTCCAAGACATTTTGGTAAGTGCATATACTTCTTCACAAGGTTCCTTCCTCAAAATGCTTAAATATTTAAAACAAAGCAAAGTTCAAGAGCACATTTTTCTTTAATAAAAGGTACAGGCAGGAATGAAGGCAAGCAGGCAGTCAGGAAGAGGAATCTTTTTTTTTTTTTTTTTTTTTTTAATTTAGTTGTTCATCTTGGTTGTTCCCCTGAGCCCGAGCCCGCAGTCTCAGGATGGAAACCTCAGTCCTTGGGATGTATGTGGGATTGTGCCAACTGGAGGCATCAGACGTAAACAGTATAAGGACATGCCTCAAGAATACATCTCTTCCATTAAATAGATGCAGAAACTAATCTGAAAATGAGCCAATGGCCTGGACCACATGTGTACCCATGTGTGCTCTGGAACATATGTATGTGTGCACATGCCATGAACAAATGGGGATTGCTATCATTAAAGCATCATCTATAAGAGTTTCCTAACCTAGTCTGTTCATCTGGACACCTGAATCGAGTACAACTGTCATTCCTCCTTAGAACAATTTAATATTTTCACATTCTTGGAAGGATTTTATCTCTAACTTACAAAAATTCAAGGAATTATGTGACAACTTCTACTTTGTAATTATAATTACATACTTTCAAAACAGTAAAACACAATTACATATATGATAAACTACATATTACATACAGTGTTCTGATCTTAACTTTCAACAATGTCTGCTAGGTAAAAAGAAATATGTTGATATTTTTAAGAATCAGAATCAAGAAGGTAAAACACCTTCTAGTTAGTGTATAGGAATACTTTTTGTAAAGTTTTCCTGTCCTTGAAAAAAAAATTGAAGCCAAAAATTGTAATCATGATGATGACCATTTAGGTAGTGTGATTTAGCACACATATATTATGCAATTTTAAAAACTGTGAATTAATACTGTCCTGTCAGTAAATTTGTTCTTCAAAGAGGTATGGGCTAGAAATTCTGAAACTGCTTTTGTCTTATCCAAGTGTTGAACAAAATAAGTAAATATATAGAGGACCCAGTTACAAATTAGGACAGAAGGAAGACTAATAACACCCAAGTAGCAATGAACAAACTTGTTACCCAGCTAAGGAACAAATCAGGTAAAGTCAAAGCCTTAGTTTCAAGATGTAGTACCACAGGTTAAAAAAAAAAAAAAAAAAAAAAAAAGAGTATGAATCCTGGTCATATTATGGAGCTAATGTTTTTGGCTTTTATGTGATATTCCGAGGATCTACCTTACTTTTCTACTCCCCCTAGAAGGGAAAAATAAGATCCCTTGAAACTTACCTTTGTTCATAAGAAACGAAGGGCTGATGAAGAAAAAAATAGCACTTATTGAAAGCTTAATAAGTGCTCAGCACTGTTCCAAAATCTTCACGTCTTGACTCATATTTCACACTAATCCGATTAAGTAAATAATATTCTCTTCATTTTACAGATAAGAAACCAGAGTGCAGAGAGGGAGAATAAGCACAGAAAAGGCATGTTGCTGCAAAAATATGAAGAAAATTAAAGCCCATCTCACTCCTTTTTATCATCTACTTACCAATCCTGCACTGGTCTGGTTTACCTATGTAACCCAGATACATTCAAGTTTAATTAGTTTCCCTGAGTTAAGAATATTTTTACTAAAAATAGAGCAAATATGGGGGGAGAAACTATATAGGAGAGATCTCTCCTACAGCCTTAATCACTAGTGTCTCCTTTATCTCTAGTCAGCTCATGATAGATAATGTGTTAAGAATGAATACCTCCTCCCTTTGACATCTCCAGCCCTCTTTTGCTGGACTGGTCACCTAAACTGTGATTCTCCACTCAGAAAATAAGTAATTACTTGCTTTCAAGCTGCTTACTCATTTCCTGAAAGGAAGCCGGCACATATTTTCCCAGTTTTCTCTAGGCTTGTTCTGGTTATGAGAATAAGCACAATTTACAACTATATAATGCTTTCGGTTTTTAAACTTCACTCATATACTGCACCTGATCTTCAAAATACCCTTTGAGATGAGTTCACATGTCAACAAATACTAATTAAATAAGCCTGCTATGTGTCACGCTCTAGAAATGAAACAGTGAACAAAACTAATGTGATCTTATCCAACAAAGCTCACATTACAGTAAAGAATACAACCCCCCAAAAAGTACAAAAATACATAAAATAAGTGTGAAGTATGGAGTTACAAAGAAAGAGGAACAAGAATGCAATAAAGTAAAATTATAAGAAGGCATAACATAGAGAAACATGCTTTAGAGAGGTGTTAGTTACAGCCTCATGAGGAGGTGACATGTGACAAGAAGCAGGGAGCTCTGTAAAGTTTGTGGAGTAGCCCCTCCCAATTAGAGGAATCAGCCAGTGAAAAGAAGGTGAGCGCAATGGGGACAGAAGAGGAGCTAAAAACAACTTGGCACAGTCTAGAAGCTAAACCCCTCTGGAAAATTGGGAAGGAGGGAGATGGAGGCCTGAAATGAGGTTATTAAGGAGAGCAGAAGCTAGATGATGTATACAGGGCTAGTGCTAACAGGTTATTTGAAGGATTTTATTCTAAGTGAGTTGGAAAAAGTTGACATTGCTATCATTTTATAGGTCAGTAAAGCTAAGTTCAGAGAGGCTAGTCTGAGTTCTTATATTCTCCATCCCAGGGCTTTCTATTCCTTCCTCCTCTCCACAAATATATTGTAAGTGAACGCTAAAGATAAAACACATGACTACTTGCTAGACATGATGGTCTTAATCTCAATTAGATTGTTTGGATGTGGGAAATGCTATGGGAACAAATGCAATGAAATATGACAGATACTATGTCCAAAAGTTTTTATAGAATATAGAGGACACTCAATGCTCCCTGGTAAACAGCAGTTAGGCCAATCACCTGGAAAGGAGCAAGTCATATACCCCTGGATTCAAGATGCTTATTCCTTCTCTTCTTTCCTTCCTTACTTCCTGCCTACTCTCCTTCATTCATACCTGCACCCTTCCTTTAAAAAAAAAAGGAACAATTTAGAGGAAACTTGAGAGAGGAGTTCTATATGGGAAGGAAAGGAAGAGTCAGAAATTTAGCATTAAGCTCTGTCCAGAATAAAATGTTTATACATGTACCCAGCCCAGGGGGAAGCAACCAATATGAAAATAACTAAATAAAAATAAAAGAGGTCAGGAAAATTCCAAGTAGGGGAAGCAACCTGATCAGATTCATTACAGCTAGTTCCCATCATCAGAAATGTGGAAGTGAATTATGACGGTGAGGGGTAGGTGGAGGGAACAGGAAGACCAGTTAAAAATGTGCAAGGTCTAGGCCAAATGGAGGGCTGAAGTAAAACTATAGATGTGGGGCTGAAGAGATGAGACTGGATTGAACAGGTGGTGAAGAGAGAAGATGCAGAACTTAAGACACTAAATGTTTTGAGTAAGGGAAGCAGGGGAGTTAGGGTGAATTCTGGGGATTTATGACATTTAAGTTCAATAATTTTGAGATGGAAAGTTTTTTCACCTTATATGGAAGCATGTCTTTTTCTTGCTACAGTTTAACATGTCTTCTCTGCCAGTTTAAGAAAAAGTCACCTGATATTATTCATATTTATTTTTAAAGAGAAAATTGTTTTGATAAAATAGTTTAGAAGACAATGAAACTCATTGTTTTGTTTTGTTTACCTAAAATGATTACCATAATGTCCTGTAATGAGATAAAGAACAAATTTCCACAGTGTCACTGACAAGACTGATTAAGAGAAAAAGAAGGGAAGTTTTAACATATGGGACTTTCCTGCAATTTAAGTTTCTATGAAAAAATTACTACTCCATTTAAGATAGCTAGCCCTCCCCCACTCACACTGTCTCTCTCGCATCCTCAGAAAATGTGAAACAGTAATTCTCTTTTATGTCCAGACCTGTCTTGACATGCCCTGCTACCATCATAAAGACAATCATAGAAGCTCAATTTCTATTCTCAGATGCTCATGAAATAACTTCAGATTCAACTCTGAGATTTAACTTGAAAGATAAGATTTTAACATATAGACAGTACCTGAAAACCAAAACATTAAAAATTATTTTTAAAGGCTTCAAAATAAATTGGCTCTCACATACAAATGCCAGTGATATTTATATATTAATTGTTCTAAAAGTTCACACAGGGTAGCTTCCACATAAGGCCCTGCCCTCACCTAGGTTTCCTTACTACCCCCTTCTCTCTTTCCCATTTCACTTTGTCATTCTTATTCTTTTTGAGAGGTATAAAAAAACACAACTATGCTTAGAGAGACTATCTGAGAATTCTGTTAGTTTAATGTTTTACATAGAATACCCTATGCATAGAAAGCTATCAAAAGAAGGGAGCTGAGATATCAAATTGTCTAGGTTGAAAACACCACCATTGATGGCCATTTGAGAAAGCAGATGCCAAGTACCTTAAAGTTTCAAGATTATGTTATTATCCCCATGGTCAAAATGAGAAAACTAAAGATTAGAGAGGCTAAGTAACTCACTCAACATCACATAGTCTGTAAGTGATGGAATAGGAATGGAAGTCTAGCTCTGTGACTCCAAAGCTGAGAAAACATATAGTCATTCCTAATTCTAGTGAACCTCCCAACACTAACTGGGAGGAAATTTTACAAATATCCTATAGATGGTTTTGTTTTTTTTCATAAGCACAAATGTGGAAAATAATTTTGATTTATAAGTATGTATCCCTAATTGGCTGTCCTGATTATTTATTTCAGAATACAGGGGCACATTTGGTTATTAAACCTCTGGGTATTTTCACAGATTGGCAAAGGAATCAGAAATAATGGATGGAACACTTCTTGCAGTAGTCAGCAATTAATGGAAAGGGCTCTCATAGCCATAATTAACTCAGTCGTAAACTCATATTCTTTCCACCTAACTCCAAAAGAAAATTTAAATAAATAAATGAGTTAATTTTCTCTCTGAGCTAAAGTAGACCAAGGAGAGGCAATTCTCTATTGAGCAAGTGGTGTTGGAGTTTGCTAATGACAATCTTGAAGTAGACTAACATTATTATGCCTCATATGATAAATTTCACTAACATTATTATGCCTCATATGATAAATTTCAGTTTCTAAATCTAAATTACAGACTACTAAAAATCAATCACTTAAAGGGATGGAGGTTGTCAGCAGAAGTATAAGGTGGGAAGGAGACATTTAGTATATTTTTAAATAGATTTTAATGTAATTAAGTCATTTTCCAAAGATACAGGTTACTTGCATCAAATGAGTGATTTCCCCAGCCATGCTTCCTACCTACCTGCACTTTGTGTGTATATCACAAAAGTTACAGGCTATGACAGGATTTCTGAAGAATAATAATAATCTTAAATACAACATGGAAGTTACAGGATACTAATGGATATTCCAATGAATAAAACAGAATGGACCAGGATTTAGGGAAACTGAATTTATATACTGAGAAATAAGACCAGTGAAGTGGATGGAACCTGAGCAGAAGAGACACCAGAGCTACATCTGGGACTTTCTCAATGGACACTGTATTCATTTCCTAAAGATACTACATATGATCACAAACTTAGTGGATAAAACAATGCAAATATATTATTTCACAGTTTCTAAAGGCCAAAAGTTTATGTGGACAGGACTGGGTCTTCTTCTTGGGGTCTCAAAAGAATAAAATCAAAGTGTTATCAGGTGCATTCCTCACTTTAAAGTGTTATCAAAAAAAAAAAAAAAGCTGCTTTCCAGCTCAGATTGTTGGCTAAATCCAGCTCCATGTAGTTGTGTGACTGAGGTCCCCATTGTTTTACTACTCAGTCTGGGAAGGGAGGGCCCTTTTGCTCTAAGAGCTATTCACATCCTTTCTCAGAGATGTTTAGCATGTAGCCCCTTCCAGCAATGACAGTAGAATCCCTTTCATGCTTTAAATTTATCTGACTTTTTCTGATGCTACATCTCTCTGACTCCAGAAAGTTCTCTAGTTTTCAGGGCTCATTTGATTAATTTGGACCCTCCTGGGTGATTAAGGAAACTCCCTTATTTTAAGGCCTAAATTTAATTACATCTGCAAAGTCCCTTTTGCCATTTAACATAACATAACTACAGCATGCCATCAGAAGTCAACATTTATGGAGGCCAAAATTCTACCTACCACTGGCATCAGTTTACCAGGGAACCTGACTCACAAATGCTTTGTAAAAGAACATGGCTTCCCAAACCACTAGGCTATGTTCCCAAATTTTGACAATGAGGAGAACCCTATGCAGAAGTATCTCTATTCAGAAGTTGACCAAATCAACTTGACTTAGACCAAACTGTTCTGAGCTCTGAAAAAAATACTTAAAACTAGTGTAAAACTTAATAGAAAATACATCTGTCTTATTATTAAAGAAAATAATTGATGGTAGGCTTAGTAATAATAGTAGTTATCCTTTTATTACTTTGTGCTAGATATTCCATAGTCCTGAATATAGGTACTTACAGACCTTCTCATTCCATTAGTCCTTTGATAGAACTGGACACTATTGTTCTTTTAGACAAAAATATATTTCAAAGTCATCTGTACTGTAATGAAACATGCCATATCAACGCAATAACCTCAGACAATATTTCCTGTGCCCATGGAAGCTTTCCACATGTGACTATGTTAACTGAATTTACATGTGCAAAATGTGGTGGAATGAGATGTGCATGGCATGGTTCATTGCTGCCACAGAATTGTTGAGCACTGCAATCACCAACTGTTGCCACAAATCTCAATTCTGCTTTGACATCACAGTCTGCAAATTATAGTCCATCAGCAGACACAGTTCACTGCTCCCTGCTCATTCATTTTCTTACACAATAAAATCATTTCCCAGCAAGAATACAATTGCATGAGAGTCACTTCACAGTAAGAAAAATCCAGCATAGTAGTTAAACTCCAGGGGGTTATACAAATAGAAATAAAGTCAGAAATTTTTTAATTCTGTGAGTTAATATTTAAAAAACCAACTTACTTAACACCTCTGGACCATCAAAATAAGAACCTACTATGTACAGAAATTCTTTATTCCTCTGAATATTTAACATTGATCTTAATGACAATGGTTTGTATTTTAGATCTAGACTGATCCTAATGAAGATGACTCAAGTCATTAACAAAGGTATTTATTTCTCTGGAATAGAATCCAGACCATACAGTTGTAACTTTAATAATTTAGGTGGTATTGTCTCTGTGTTTTGAAGTTACTTCTTCATTTAGGCATTAGACATCATCCCCAACATAATTTTCCATCTTCTTTCTAACTAAACTATTAGAGAACAGAAAGTGGTAGCCATAATAAACCATTCTGTATCTTTCCATGCTTTCTAATCTGTTCCTTGTGAATGACAACTTCTTTTGGAGACTAATACTTGCTGAACTTCAGAATGAGTTTTGGGTTCCAATATTTTTTATTAATATCCTTCTAGAATATTTCTCTGCTACATTTTTCCTAAAATAAAACTGATGAGAAAATTTAGGAAATCAAATATTAATGCAGTTTTCACTCTGATTAAAATTAGGAAAAATTAGGGTTTTCATGATTTTTAGCATGTCACCTTCCAGATATAAATATAAGACAGCATATATACATATAAACCTAGATTTAAATAGTGGATAAAGCATGTTATTTCTGTATCCAAACTCGAGAGTTTTATTCACTTTGAATTTAAGTCATTATAATCTGATTAAAAAAAAATTAATTCAGTAAAAATACAATCAAGTTTTATGTAAAATCTGCCAAATGGATGCTTTCTAATGGAAAACTGTGTGACCTTTACCATAGTTTAACAACTTACAATAAAATCTATTTCCTTCTCTGTTCGATATATTACTTCATGCATTATCAACCCCAGAAAATTTTCAATGACAATAATTTCATTGAAAGTGTCTTAATATAACCTATATTCAAATTCATTGTAAGTCATGTATCACTTGTACAGCCTCCTTCTTTGCATTATTTTCAAAATATTGCTTGCATCCAATCCTTTTTTGCACATACTCAAATTCATGCTACGGCTGTTATAGAAATATCTAATTTACATATAGATTAAAAATTACCTTGAAGCCCATTTACACCCTGATGAGTTAAAGACAAAGTAACTCGAAGCTGATAGCTGGCTTCCATTAAATCCAAGTATTATGACACATTAGACTAGTCAAAATAGAGGCGTCTGATTCATGGCTTAGATCCTAAAATGTCAGACAGGATGATGGCAGCTGAGCAGACTTAGTCAAATTGTGATATATTCCCCAATACTATATTTCAGTTTGTGGGACACTATCCCTTCATTTGACTCACCTGTTTGCTTATTCTTTATGTTTCAGCCACCAAGCATTAGCAGTAGTTGTCAAAAGTCAAATCAGCTACTAGGCCAAAGGCAATATAACAATTTTAATTAGAGTTGAAAAAAGAATGTTCTTTCATTTCTGACTGAGAAAGTTGAAGTTTGGTTAACTGCCTAATTTGACAGTCTTGTTCTACTGGCCTTCATACTGGACTTCAAAGAATATTACATGATCACTGTCTCAAAGGACAGGTTTTCTACTACTTAAAGCAAGGAGAAGTTCATTCCTAATAGACATGTCCTTCAATTTGCCCACTATATTCAACTTTCTCTTAAATTTCTCTCCTTGTCCCTATTTAGAGAAGGGTTAGGTCAGATTAGAACTATGTGACTCTATTTCCATCTTGGCCACAAGTATTGGACAAAAGATAGACTTTTTTCCATGCTTATCAGTCTGTTGGTTATGTGTTACCAACTGAATTTTCTCTCTCTTGAAAATTTAAACTTCCAACCACACTGATGTCAGGGAAAGCTGAAAAGCTAAGGTTAGTGGCAAGGCAATAATAATAATAACACTAATAAAGAATAGAAGCTTCAGATCAGCAGGCTAAGTCATCCAGTAGAGAGGAAAATAAAGATTTTCAGGAAATGACATAGTTGAAAAAGCATGCTGTACTGTATTGAGTTTTAAGTGTTTTTTTCAAAGAATGGCAGTGTTGAAGATGGGGAATTCTTGTATTCCCTTTGGTTTTCCACTTTACTCCTCATCCAATTCTCATCAAGCTCAGCCATGTTTCCTATCCTCAGTTTAGTGACATAACCTTATATATATATTCCATTAACCTCTTTTTCACTTGAACTGATTTGAGTAACTATCTATTTCTTTTAAACAAACAAGCTTTGATTAAAACACCAAGTTAAAGAATGCTTTCGGGATATAGCAGTAGATCCAAGGATGGTTCAACATGCACAATCTATTAATGTAAAATACAACATCAATAACAGCAAGGAAAAATCATATACTAATATCAACAGATGCAGAGAAAGCATTTGACAAGCTGCAACACCCATTTATGATTTAAAAAAAAAAAACTCTATATAAAATTGGAATACAAGGAACATACCTCAACATAGTAAAGGTCATGTATGCTAAACCCATAGTCAACATTATACTCATTGGTGAAAAACAGAAAGCATTTCCTCTAAGATCAGAAATGAGACAAGGCTATCCACTCTTACCACTGCTATTTAATATTGTGCTGGAGATCCTAACCAGAAAAATTAGACAGGAAGAATAAAAGAAATCCAAATGGGAAAAGAGGAAGTAAAACTACCACTATTTGCAGATGACATGATGATATATGTAGAAAAACCTAAAGTTTCCATCAAAAACTACTAAAATTAATTAATGAGTACAGTAGAGTGTTAGGTTACAAAATATATAAAAATCTGTTACATGTTTATATGTAAATAATATGGTAAAAGAGAATTAAGAAAATTATACCACTTACAATAGAAACAAAAAGAATTAAATACCTTGGAATATGCTTAACGAAGGAGGTGAAAGACCTATACAATGAAAATGAAAACTATAAGATTTTCTTAAAGGAAATAGAGGAAGATACAAAGATATGGAAAAATATTCTGCGCTCCTGATTAGGAAAAATTATCCTTGATAAAATGGCCACCTTACCTAAAGCAATATACAGATTTAATGCAATCTATCAAAATTCCACTGCTATTTTTCAAAGAAACAGAGCTAAGAATTTTTAAATTTATATGGAATAACAAAAGACACAAAATACTCAAGCAATCATTAGAAAAAGAACAAAAATGGAGGTATCTCACTCCCAGATCTTGAGCTATCCTACAATGTGATAGTGATCAAAACTGTATGGTATTGAAATAAAAACATAGGCACAGATCAGTGAGTCACAGAACTGAATCACTAGAAATAGACTCACACAAATATGGTCACTTAATTTACAACAAAGGAGGCAAAAGTATACAATGAAGAAAGTTTTTTCAATAAATAATGTTTGGAAAATTGGACAGCCGCATGCAAAAGAATGACTCTAAACCACTCTAACCACCATACAAAAATTAATTCAAAATATATTAGAGACCTGGATGTAATACTGGAAACTATACTTAGAAGATAACATAGACAATTCATTCCATAACAACAGCCTTAGAGAGGCCTCTGGGGACTCCAGTGGCAAGTGAAACAAAAACAAAAATGAACAAATAGGATTACACTAAACTAAAAAGCTTCTGCATAGTGAAAGAAACTATCACCAAAACAAAAAGACAACCTACTGACTGGGAGAAGACATTTGCCCATCACACATCTATCAAGAGCTTAATATCCAAGATATATAATGAACACATAAAACTCAAAAACAGAAAAATAACCAACCTAATTTAAAAATGGACAGAAAAATTGGCTAGATATTTCTCCAAAGAAGACATAAAGATGGCTAACAAGCATATGAAAAGATGTTCTTCATCCCTTATTAGGAAAACGCAAACCAAAACAATAATCTTACACTTGTGAGATTGGCTATTATTCGAATATCAGAAAATAACAAACGTTGGTGAGGATGCAGAGAAAAAGGAATACTTTTACACTACTGGGATTGGTGCAACCTTTATGGAAAGCAGTATGGCAATTTCTCAAAACATTGAGAGTATAAATGCCATATGATCCCATCATCCTACTTGTAGGTTTTACCCAAGAAATACAAAAACACTAATTCAAAGAAATGTATGTATCCCCAGGTTTATGCAGCATTATTTATAATAGCTAAGAATTGGAAATTACCTAAGTGCCCATTAGATGAATGGACAAAAATGTGATATATATGTATACATTTATATACACATACACACACAGGAATACTACACAACCCTAAAAAACGATCAATCATGTCATTTGTGACAACATGGATGGAACTAGAGGGGATTATGCTAAGTGCAATAAGTCAGAAGGAGAAAGACAAATTATCTCACACACATTGGGATATAAAGAAACAAAGCAAAAGAACAGACAAAACAAAAACCAACCCTTGGACATTGACAAAAAAACTGAGGTTACCAGCAGAGAATGGGATTGGTGAGCAAGGGGTGGTGGGGTCCAATGGACAGTGGTGAAGGATTTTTGGTAATTTGGTGGTGGGAAAGATGTGTCATCATATATTTGAGGAATGATGAACTTTCATATGTGTTTATATTATTTTATAAATATTAAATTAAAACATTTTAAAGATGTAGCAGTAGATCAACAAGTTTATATTTGGATTTAGAAGGAAACACGGTGTGTGTTTGTGTGTGCGTGTTTGCAAGTATGCGTGTGTGTGTTCTGTAGACAAGAAAACAATTTCTGGGTATTTTGATAGGGAAGAATTATCTAACCTAACAGCCTATATAATGTGTACTCTGTGTTTGCTTTCTTTCATAAGGAAGTACTGTATACCTAAAAGTTTTCACCTCTGAGAGTTTCTACAGAACTGAGACATGTTTGTCTTTTAAAGGATGGGAAGATGCTGAAGATGATTTTAAAGTTTGCTATGTTAAGCATTTACATTTTAGCATTTATTCAAGAGAGTTATGCTTGCTTTCATTACTTTTTATATGTAGCCATTATATATTACATGTAGCCATTATATGTAGCCATGACTTCCCATCTAATTCATGCTGTGGTCCTTACATTTAACTGGCCCTCTGTATCCAGTTCTCTTTCTAAACTTCACCACAGAAAGCATTTCCTTTTTTTCCCTTACAAACTAAGAGAAGTTTCCAGTTTCCAGAAACATACACAATACTGCAAGAGAAATTGCAATGGATCTGGGCTATTGCCAGAGTCTAAGAAGTTAAACAGCAACTAAAATAAAAAGAAAATTAGACAATGGCTTTTATACCAGAAGGCTTTGATCAAATGGTTGTTTTATTACAAATAAAGAAATATTTGTTTGAGGCTAAAACAGACCAAATCACAAAATAAAACACAACAAAGAAACTTTAAAGAGAAACTTTTACCCAGCCATTTCACTTCGATGTATTTATCCAAAAGAAATAAAAACATACAAAGACTTATACAAGAATGTTCATGGAAGCTTTATTCATAAAACTGGAAACAACCCAAAAGTCTATCAGTAAGAGAATACAAAAGTAAACTGTGGTATATCCACACCATAGATAATACTTAGCAGAGGAAAGAAATGAAGCTCTGATTTTATGCAACAACAGATGAATATCAGCAATAACATGCTGAAGTAAAGAAACTACATACATGAGATTGTGTGTGTCTGTGTATTTCAACTTTTATGAAATACTACAAAAAGTAAAGTTAATCTATAATAACAGAAAGCAGATCATAATTGATGAGGCTAGGGATGGGGCTAGTGGGAAGAGGTTGACTACAAAAGATGCTTTTTAAATTTTTTTTATTTTTGTTTACATTGTTATATGCATTTTAGGATGCTGAATTTACACCTCAGCCTGAGAGTATCAAGCACCACAATCACTACCAGAGCTCCAGCACCCTCCACCACCATACCATTGCCTCCCTCTCACCATCCTCTCATCCAACCCCTAATTCTCTGGAGCTACAGTCTTGCATCCTGTGAATTTTGGTGAGATTTGTCCATTTGTTTCTTTATATTCTATATATGAATTAAATTACATATATTTACCTTTCTCTTTCTGGATTATTTCCATAATCATGATCACCTCCAACTCCATCCATGTTGTTACAAAGGCACAATTTCATTGTTTTTAACAGTTGCATAGAATTCCATTGAGTATATAGAGCACCACTTCTTTATTCTGTCATCAATTGTGGGCTTTCTGGTTGTTTCAATGTCTTGGATATCGGGAATTGTGCTGCTACGAACACAGGGGTGCATATTTCTGATTCGAATTTTTGTTTTCTCTGGGTCTCTGCCTAGAAGTGGGATTTCTGGGTCAAATAGTAGATGCAATTTTTTTTTTTTGAGGAATCTCCATACAGTTTTCCTATACTTACAGTATAGGAAAGTTTTTCTTCACACCCTCTCCAACACTTGTTGTTTCTAGTCTTTTCAATATAGGCCATTCTCAGCTATTAAAGTGATATCTCATTATGGTTTTTACATGCATTTCTCTTATAGTGAGTGACACCTACAGCAAAGGAAACTAAAGCAGAACTAAACAATTAGGGTTACATCGAACTAAAAATTTCTGTATAGTAAAGGAAGCCACAACTAAAAACAAAAAGATTCCTGAATCATTTAAATCACTTAATGCTAACAGTAAACTCAACGCCATAGTTGGGTCCAGCCTGGTCTTTCAACATGGCAGAAAAATGTTTTATTTTAGTGGTGATCAACATGTGCTGAGAAGAATGCACTTCTCTGTTTGTTCTTCAATTCAGATCATTAGAAGTTTCTCCATATCTGAGATCTCATATCTCAATATTTGTTAATCTCATTGCTTTAAATGAAGCAGATTTTTTTAAAGCAAAGGTACAGGCAGGAATTAAGGTAAGTGAGCAGGAAGAAAGAGAGAAGAGGAAGAAGCATTTTATTTAGTTGTTCATCTTGATTATTCTCCCAGTCCCAGGTCATGAACTCAGAACCTTGGGATGTATGTGGACTGTGCAGGCCAGAGGCCGTGTACTTAACTACTAAGCCACCAGGACATGTCATGAAGCATATTCTTTAGTATCTCCCATCACTCTGTTCTTGTTCTTCAAAACTGTAACTATGGCAGAATGGGATACGCCTGACTGGCAAGCAATAAACATCACTTATTTTCCACTTCTGTAGTCCTTAATCATTTTTTATTTCATTTTCAGATCAATCACTCAATTTGGCCTCTTACTGGAAACATCAGCAATAGACTTTGTACTCTTAGTGTACAAAGAGCCAAGACGAACAACATAAAACTAAATCAAGTACAAGGGAAAACGCTATCAAGAGACATAGTAAATAGGAGATGTATGAGGCTTTTGCTAGTGTAAAATGCTAAAATGCTACAACTATAATATCATGGCAGTTATGAGGTCACTAGGCAAAGAAATTACTGGATCACCATTTATATACAATCCTTTGTCCAAAGCATTGTTATGTGACACATGACTAATTTTAAGTGTCTCCAAAGTAGTCTTTCAAATGTACTCCAAATGAGGACAATTCCCACACAGAGCTTAGATTCACCTTTTCTTCTTGATCCAGTCCCCACTGTCCATATCAACTTTCCACAATCATCTGGGAACTTCCTCATGCACATTAGCCATCCTGAGAACAGTAGTGTTCATACAAAGGATGTGGACACTCCCAGAGTTTCTAACCTAAGGCAACCAGAGGAGGCTTTTTCCCTCAGCAATAACACATTTTTGTCACTAAGCTTTCAAGGACTTACTACACTGAAATATCACCAAGTGAGTTCTTAACATATCTTTTTCTTTCTGGGTGTTTCAAAATCAGTTCAATGAACCTGATCCTGAACAGGTACTATCCATACATATGATCTTCCCAGGCCCTCCATTCATCACCACCAGGAGTAATAATGTCTGAATGGTAGCAGGAATGAGGAATGTATAAATACTAGCAACAAGTCCTTCTAGGGACTAAAATGGAACAGCCCAAGTCTCTCAGAATTAGTCTCTTTCCCATGCCTGACTATGATACAACAAAACCATGGACAATGTTGTTCAACTCCATAGGCAAAGGAGTTCTCATAACCCTGTAGTCCTTTCTTTAATCAGAGAAGCCACCTGTCAATCTCTGGGTCTCTACCCTTCTCCTAATCCAAAACTGGTCTTTGGCCTCTATTCTCTAGAAAAATGTAAAAAGGATAATTATTTATCTTTACTTTCAGAGTAAAGATGAGCCATTCTTTCTTGCCAGGTAGTGACCCACCCTGCCTTTCTCTCCCCTGAAGCCCCAAGTCCCCTTTCTATGCCTCAGTATAGGATATAAATCATCAGCTAGTCTGCCCGAGCTACCTCAAGAGTGTACCACCATGTAAATTCTCCATACATGTCATTAAATTCGGACTTTTCCCTTACTTAGTATACCCAATGTTAATTTGTTCATTCATCCAACTCTTGAAGAACCTCACAGAAATGGGGGAACTTTTCCTTTGACCCACATACCCTCTTATATTAATATTTATGGAAATGGCCACAGAATAAAGGAAGAGATATAGACTGTTTTTTCTCATTATGTGGTCCTTTAAAGACCTGCAAAGAATTCTTGGGTGCTTTTTGTCAAAATGTATTCTTCTTCTGGATTCCTCTCTTCAGCCATTAAGTTAACAATTTGGAGAGGTGATACATATTTTTAATCCTGATGTAAAGATAGATTAGTTTAGGAAGATAAAAAATTTATGTTTAATATATTTTGCCCTTAGAATTATCATTTGGTAGCTTAATTTTTTTAAAGGAAAGGTACAGACAAGAATGAAGGAGGGTAGGCAGGCAGGCAAGAAGAGAGAAAAGGAAGCAGTTTATTTTATTTAGTTGTTCATCTTCATTGTTCCCCTAGTCCCAGGTCTCCAACCTGGGTCCTTGGAATGCATATGGACTATGTTTGGTAGCCTTATCCACTAGGTCACCTAACACCACATTCCTTACAATCCCCTCCCATGGTCAGGCACCAGTGTTAAATTTAAGAGTACTGTTTGTATAAAGAAAAAATCATCAATTTGTTCACTGTATTTACAAGTAGATGATTTAGGAATATTGGAATCTTACTGCCATTTCTTCCAGTTCATGAATAACAGATAATATCTGATGAACAATAAAAGAGGAAACTAGTATTTACTTAATATACTGAGTAGTTAGTTAACTATATGAGTCCTTTAGTATATAACATATAGGCTATCTCTGATAAGTATGAAAATTATTTTCATAAATATGAAACGTTATGTTTTCATAACTTAGTAGCCCTCATGGTTTCAAGAGCTATAGAAAGCATTCATGATCTGAAGAGTAAATGAGGAGAGGAAAAAAAGACAATTCATTGCTTAATCTAACTCAGTGATTCTCAAACCAGATAAAACTCCATAAAACAGGACCTCTACTCTAAAGTTCCTGATTCTTTAGGTTTGAGGTGAGGCTAGATGATTTGAGTTTCTGAGTTCCCATGTGATACTGACAAGGGTAGTCTGGGAACTACAACTTGAGAAAAGTTTGTCTAACTAGTTTGATTTCCTCAGCTTTGGCTGATCCTATTACTTTGCCCAATGTTTCAGAAGGCGTATCATAAACATAATACCAGATGCGACCTAGAGTTATGTCGGCCCAATGAAGCAGGGTGTGACCTATACCTAACACTACATTCCTTACAATCCCCTCCCGTGGTCAGGAACCAGTGATAATATCTCTGAAGGTGACATGCCCGCAACACAGGGCAGAACATTTCCACAAGCAGATCACCTAGGGGGGTTGTCTGTTTTCCATATGCCAACCCACATGATCTTTCCTAGAGGACTAAACTCTTTAGTCTAATCTAGGCTTTGGAATCAATTCTTAATCAGCACTCTACTGTACTATATAACCACTGCACTGCTACCAATTAGATGGTGTCTTCCCCTACACCCATCACGGTTCTTCTCTCTTTGGATACATTAGTCAATTCATACCTCACCCTTCTGGATCTCCAAGTGAGTCTTTGGGATCAGAAAGCTTTGTAACCAGCCCTTGAGCAACTTGGGCCTGCACAATAAAACCTAATACCCAAAAGTCTTTCTAGTTCTGCAATTTATCAGTTTGAATCTGATAAGAAGGTAGAATAATTCTGGTTTCAAAAGTATATGTTAAGTAAGTTAAAAACGTTGAAGGAAAAGGACAAAGTTCTGCTGTAAAAGAATGACAACATCTTTCCAACACCAATGTTAAACTCACACCTGCTTTGTAATCCAATCACATGCAGGGCTTCTTCATTTGTATTTGTGTGAAACTTGGCTACAGAAGATTAGCAGAGCATAAAATGGCTAGAAATAAAAGGTGTCTTCCTTCTTCTGGTTCTTTTTTTTGTTTTTTTTTGTTTGTTTTTTATTTGGGTTTTTTTTGTTTTCTTTTGCATTCTTCAACAAAAGATGCACCTCAAATCTCAAACATACTTCCCCCAGGGCTGTTTGGTAATTTAAAAAAAACTTATTCAACTGAAGTATCTCTTGAAGAAATAGGCTTTATAATTCACAAAGAGTTCTACAGGATTCATCACCATCAAATATCATAGACCCCATACTTATAGATAGTTAAAATTCCTAATTACTTATTTTTTAAAGAGCTTCATTGTTTTCTAATAAAAAGATTTTACTGTTCTACAATCATAGAATTTCAATCCAAACCTCATGCCAGTATACTTTTTGTGCATCCTTTCCTCTGGAATGCAGTGACTAGAAGAAAAGAACTGTTATCTTTTATAATTTTTATTCTCTTTTCCAGATATTTTTAAGAGTGATTAGTATCAATATATCAAGAAGCAAATCTGAGTCATAGACTGCACAACTCATTGGATCATAGGATAAGTTTTGTCCATCATTATTTTTCTTGTTGTATTCATTCTGTTTATCCCATTAATCAACAAGCAGATCCTTAATATTTGAGTGTTATAATAACACTGGTGGTTGCTTTCGCAAAGATAAAAAAATAAGTTATCTTGTGACTATCAGGAAACAATTAATCTTGAAATAAATCTTGATTTTAAAACAACTGATTTGATGTTGGGAAAACTGGATGGCCATATGCAAGAGAATAAAACTAGATCACTCTCTAACAATGTACACAAAAATTATTCAAAACAGCTTACAGATGTGGAAAGAAACCATGACATACATAGAAGAAAACATATACCATGACATCGGCCTTAGAAATGTCTTTGGGGACACAATTTCAGAGCTAAGGGAAACAAAAACAAAAACAAATAAATTTGACTGCATCGAACTAAAAAGTTTCTATACAGTTAAATAAATTTCATGAAAAGAATGTGAAAAGATATTTGCACATCATACATCTGACAAGGGGTTAATATCCAAAATATATAAAGGTACATAAAACTCAACAACAGAGGCACACCGTGGTGGCTCAGGCCCTAAGTCAGCAGCTGGAACATAGACCATGTAAATCCCAAGAGCTGGGGCTCAGGACCTAGGGCTCAGGGAGAACCACCAAAATGAATAAACTAAAATGCTTCTTCCTCCTCTCCCTTCCTGCCTTCCTTCCTTACTCTTTAAAAAATAAACAAATTAATTAATTAATTTTTAAAACTCAACAACAGAAAAACAATCTGATCAAAATATGGACAAAAGATCTGAACAGATATTTTTCTATGACATAGAGATAGCCAGTAGGCACATGAAAGGGTGTTTTTCATTTCTTGTTACTATGGGAATACAAATCAAAACCACAATGAGATATCACCTCATACCTGGTACCTCATACAAAAGTCTAGAAATAACAAGCACTGGTCAAGATGCAGAGAAAAGGGAACTCTTTTAAACTGTTAGTGGGAGTGTAAATTGGTGCAACCATTAAAGAAGCAGTATAAAGATTCATCAAAAAATTGAGAATTCAAAAATCATATGAATCCATCTTCCCACTTCTGGGTATTTACCCTAAAAAACAAAGGAACACTAATTTGAAGAGATACATGCACTCTTTACCTATTGTAGCATTATTTATAATGGCCAAGAAGTGAAAACAACCTAAATTCTTCTTGATGAAGAAATGATTAAAGAAGATGTGACATGTATCCACAATTATACACTCCACAGTCTTAAAAAGATGAAATCCTGCCATTTGAGATGGACCTAGAGAGGATTATGCTAGGTGAAATAAATCAGAAGTAGAAAGACAAATACTAGATCATCTCACATATTTGTGGAATATAAAGAAACAAAGCAAATGAACAGGAAAAAAAACAAGAATCCTTGGACAGTGGCAATAGGACGTTAAGTTACCAGGGGCGAAATGGGTAAAGGATGGGAGAAAACAGTACTAAAGGTCCAAAGGATAGTTGTGGGGGACTACTAGAAATTTGGTAGTGGTGATGGTATATTACCACATATTTGGTGAATAATGAGCCTGCACATCTAAACATATTATTCTGTAAATCAGAGTTACCTCAACAAGAAAAAACACCAGCACCACCTGATTTGAGTTGTCAGCATCCAAGCAAAGAAAAAAGATAGGCACAGTGGTATGGCTCAGATGGGTCTGTTGAAGCCTAATGGAGTTGAAGAGGGTGCCCATAGAAAGGGAGAGGAGGGAGGTGGATGGTGGGTGTTACTGGCAGTGCACAAGAATGTCAGAGCCCATGTGGGGTAACGAGGGTATCTTTGTGGAGGTCTGCAGCAACAATGGGAGACTGGTCACACGCAGGATGACTAATTGATCATACATAAGGCTAAAGGGAGCCAAGTTTTTCACTGTTGAAAACGGGAGTTATAATATGGAAGGAGGGAAAACTAGAATAAATTTTGTGGTATTGGATTAAAACTGGAGGTGTGGGTATGAACTCATTGTTTTCAATATTGATAAATATGGAAATACAGACGTAAAAGTGAGGAAAGACAGATAATCTCTAGCTCTGTACACTAAGAGGGCCTCTTCACACCAGGACCCCAATATCAAAATAAGCAATTAATCTCTAGATCTTGACTTCTAAGTACCATTTGCTGTTGGCTCAAGTCTCCTTAGAATAGTGGGTATTTTCAGCACTGGGGCAAGAAAATGCATCAGTTTGGAGTATCTTATTACTCTTGAAAGTAAGGAAGTTCTAAAAGAATGATAGAGATAAGTCAAAAGTACAAAGCAGACAGTTTGAAGGGACTTCCCTAGGGATAAACTAAGGATATTTAAGCATCAAAATAAGGGTAGTAATGGTATATTAAATCATCAAAATAAAAGTTATAGTAAAGCATTACAACTTATTCGATTAAATAAGAAACTATAAATCCTTACTGAATAAACAGATTGACTAAATGTGAGATTAGTAATGTAATATTTATAGTTGTAAAGTACATCTCCACAAAATCTTTTTTAATTACAAAGAATAGAGAGTAACTTTAGAGTGGAAAAACCCTAGCAGATACCATTTACTCAAATGCTAAAAGCAAATATTAATAAAGAGGCAAATTGAAATAATTAGCTACCAGATAAAATGCAGTAAGAACAACTCAAAATCATATATTTAAAAAATGATTCTGGGAAAAAATCTTAAATTAATTATAACCATGAAGAAATATCAGATAAATCCAAACTAAATAACATTCTACACAAACCCAAATTGAGCCAAGATTCTACAAAATAATCTTCAAAACCATCAGAGTCATTGAGATGGACAGATCCTAAGGCAAACATCAATAATCCTTACTCCTAGTGTTTATGCCTTTGTGTAATCCTCTCCTAACTTAAACATGAACAAGATCAATAAGATATGGCAAGGGTGATAGAATGTATCTCCCACCATTATATTAATATATATGTATATATATATATATATATATATATATATATATATATAAGACTCCATCTTTCTAGCAGAGGTACTAGAGAGACTCAGCCTCGCTATCCTTGGAGAAGTAAAGTGCCATGATGGATATGGTCATATTAGAGGAACCTACACAGCAAGGACCTGAAGACAGCCTCTAGGAGTTAACAATGGTTTCCAGCAATAAATTGAAGCCAGTATTACAGCAGCAAGAAAGTAAATTATGCCACAATCCGAGGCAGCTAAGAGGCAAATCTTTCCCTTGTCAAGTCACTAAGCAGTTCACAGCACTGGACAGTATCTGAATTACAGCCTGGTGAAACCTTGAAGAAGTGAATCCAACTAAGTCATGTCTGGGTACCTGATCGCCAAGAAAGTTGAATAATAATGGATATTGTTTCAAGATGCTAAATTTGTGGTAATTTTTAGTACAGCGTAGAAAATTAACACAGTCATAACAGTAAATGAAAGACAGACAAACTCGACCAGACTAAGGGAGACTAAAGAAATATGACAATCAAATGAAAAGCATGACTCTAAACTGGATTCTTCTGGCATTATTTAGACATTTGGAGAAACTTAAACACTGTCTGAGAATTAGGTGGTAGAAGTATGTTCCTGATTTTAATTAATGTTTTATGATTATGTAAGAGACTAACCTTAGTAGAAAATGCTAAATAAATACTTCAAATATAAAAACTCTGAATAGTAAATACATTATTTGAATATATTGAATTAGTTTGAAATACTTTGAATACTAAGATATTCAAAGATGAAAGGGCATCAGATTAGCAATTAACAAATTATGCAGAAAAATTTACCTTTACTATAGTCACAACTATGTTATAAATTTGAGATTGTCAGTTATTTTTAAATCTAACCCTTACCTAGTTTTCTCCATCTCAACAAATGACATCTTTTTTTACCCAGTTGCTCAGGTCAAAAACTTAGACAACACCCTTCAACGCTCTATTTTCTGACACTATTCACACAATCACCAGATGATTCAAGCATTTATCATCAACTCTACTATTATCACCTTGGTTCAAAATAACAATTTCTTTTGCATGTTCAATTTCAATATATTCATAACTGTTTTCCCTGTTCAATCTTGCTTTGCAACTCTCCCTCCCACTCGGTCAACTCTACACAGTAGCTAGAGTGAGGTTTTAAAATTTCATTCAGATCGTGTCATGGCTCTGCTCAAAATTTCCAATGGCCTCCCCCATGGCATTCCATTCTGTGGGTCACCAGTTTTTTCATGATCTGATCCCTGCTTACCTCACTGAGTTACCTCCTACCACTCTTCCTGATTACTCCTCTTCTGTCCTTATAGCCTTCTTGCTGCTTTTTGAACTCAAGTGTTTGCATCATCTGTTCCTTCTGTCTAGGTTTTCCCACAAACAGCAGCATGGCTTATTCTTTCTCACCAATGTATTTTTTGCCAAATGCCCTCAGAGAACTCTTCTCTGGCTGTTATTTTTAAAATGTACCTTCTTCCTCATTAATGTGAATTTATCCCTCATCCTAGTTTTATTTTTATCACTGCCTGATATCAAATTAGTTATTTACACGGTCATTATATTTCTTTTCTGTGAGGGCAAGGTCTATTAATCTCTGAATCTTCAGCACTGGAATGTTGCATGAATGACTGACAATATCAATATTCAGATGCTGAGCAGTCAGCTAGGCTTACTCACTAGTTACCTGTTCTCACAGTACAAACGACTGAAGTTCCTTCTTCAGAGAAACAAGTTACTACTTCTGCAATAACTCTAGGGTCACACAAAACAAGCTAGATTAAAACCGTGAAGTTACAAGAGCCCATTAAAATTCACCGTTTATCCTAGGGAATGTCATCTGATGAAATTGCACAGGTCTGTCTCTCTTGTTTTATGTGTCCATCACCAATTTGTTGAGTAGGAAGTCCAATGAAGCAGGAAGAGTAAAAGCATAATAAAGTTAACAGGATAAGGAGATGCAGAACTTGAGGAAGAGTCGAATATAATGGAAAGAGAGAGAAATGAGGACTAAAGAGTTGTTTGCATTCTTATGACAACCAAACTAAGAGTAGCTGAGAATACAGCAAGGCACTAAATTGGGACCCAGTGAAAACTGTCACCAGCAAAATCAATTAATCATGAACTGAGGAATCAATGACATCTGCTTTCTATTGCCTAGTTGCAGATAAAATTTAGCCAGGAGAGTCACAGATAATGGATTCAACAAGTTTTCCACCGAGGCAGACTTACAATGTGCCTAATAAGACAGCAGACAGATCCGTACCACAGTTCTTCCATCACCAAGGCTGTGGATTTCCCCCAAATACCTCACCTTCCCCATACTGCCCGCTCCTCATGTCTCCAAATACCCTACTTAGTCCCACATTATCCCTCCATGTGTGCTTTGTCTACATTAGCCCTGTAACCACTACAGTTGCAGAAATGGATCTGAGATACAGCAGGTGTCCCCCCTCCTCTATTTATGCCTCACAATAACTAAACTTTCCCTGATTAAAACACCTAGAGCCTAGTTACTGTCTTTGCTGCATGGTGGGAATAACAAGTTGATCTACAAAAAGAACACGTAAGGAATCTTAAAAAGTTGAGTTAAATATTTATTAAAACTCTACTGTATATATTCCCTTCCTGGTTACCCCGACAATGTTTCCCCACCTTATGGAAATGACATTATAATGAAGGAGAAAAGAATTTTACAAAAGAAGGAAGTACTAATTAGAGTGTGACCATTCCAGGTCATGTCAAATTTACATGTTCACAGCAGAGGGGCTATCCAGATAGAAAACAGGGAGGAGTTTGAGCTGTGAAAAATGATGCATCAGCAGAAGGGATAGCAAGGTCATAAAAGAATTACTTTGAGTAGGAGTATTTGAGAGCAAGTCTATGGGTAAGCTCACCTATCTTCTTTCATCAACTCTGTTTAACTCAGTAGTAAGAAATAAATTATGTGGTTGCAGTTCCATGTGATCTTATCCTATCTAGTCTACTCATCATCTTTGCTTGGAAGGAAAACCCAGAAGAGATGCCAGATAAAAAACAAGATGCCCAATGAAGTTTCAATTTCATATAAACAACAATATTTTGCTCATTGTAAATATATCCTGTGTAATATTTGGGACACATTTATACTAAAAAAGAGTATCTGTTGTTTATCTGAACTTCTAATCTAATGAGGGTACCATATTTGTACCTAATCAGAATTTCATATTTGTAATTTGCAAATGTAGCAACCCAATTTCATATCAGGGACTCAGAATTCAAAAAGTGAATTCTGACTTCCTGGTGTGCTCGGTAGGGATTCAGACCCCTGGGTGGGTTATATACACATATATATATATATATATTTACACATATATATATAATATTACACATCATATTATATATATATATATATTTTGTAAATATATATAAAGAAAAGTCTGGACCTAACAGAATACATCCACTTACCCAAATTTAACTTGTTTTAACTTCATTTTTTATAATCTTAGAATTGCAGGTTATAACTATATTAATGAGGTTGTAAGACAGAAAAAGGAATAGAAAAAGGAATTAAGAAATTGCAGAACTGTGGGGTTTTTTAACATTTGTGTGTTGTTAAAGAGGAAGTTATCACTCACTGGTTCCTTTTTCATTTTTAAAATTCTACTATGTTTATCTCATGAGATTGACAGCTATTGATTGGGATCATTAGTATTTATTAGGAGCACTCTGGAGGTGCTTTTCAAATATTCAAAGATAATACTGTGTGTGACTTTCCTAAACCCTACACAGAGTCGATGTAAAGAGTTAAAGATCAGCTGCTGGGCTCTAGAGTTCCAAGACAGGTAAGACTTTGCTTCCGCAGAGTTCATCTGAGAAAGACAACCTCGAAGCAGTCTAGCAAAAGAGTTTACTTTGCTTGATGAGACTGATCTTTCTAGAAACTTTCTGCAAGGCATAAAATGCCCCTATTACATTGCAGAGGAGACGTGTCCATGTAAATTAAGTACATTTGAAAGTAGGCCTTTAAAATTGGTAATGCTTACTAAAGATTGAGCAGCAGCCAAATTACTGTCTATCCCACAATATTTAAATAATTCTCATATTTTAATTTTATAATGTCACTAAGTTCTGTTTAAATAAGTTCTAGATAACAGAGTATAATTTTATGAGTGAATGGTAATATGCTCACTGGTCTTCAAGGAACAGAGCTAGTGATGATGCCTTGCTTGATTATTTATACTAAAACTCTCAGGAGGACTCTTGCATAGGGTCAATACTTTCTTTTTGGCTATAGAAATCTTTAAGAGATACTTTGATTCCACAGGAATTAACTGGAAATTAACTCTAGAAGGAAAAGTAGAATTCAAGGATATTTTGGGGACTCCCTTGATTTCCAATGAAAGTAAGTGTAATGGAATAGGACATAAATTCAGTGTGGTGTGAGCCAGTTGACAAGGAGTGAGGGCACAGAGAGAAGTCTTGGGGAAATTGAGGGCAGCAGAGATGCATCAGACCACTGAACATGCCCAATGTGCAGTCACAAGAAAGAATGTGGGTAGGAGAGAGAAACTGGAGAAAAGAAAAATGTATTATGAAAGTCAGGGGGTGGGGAGAAAATTTAAAAGTAAAGTTTTGGAGCCAGCAGGGTAAAGTCCAAGTAATGCAATACTTCAGATTATCAATAAGTGAGTTATACTCACTAGTATGAGAAAATGGATTTTCTTAAATGCTTCTGCTCTTTCTTTTGGAGCATTGTATTTCTGGTACTAAGATAATCAAATGGAGCTCTCTGATAAAGTAACTCAACCCTGAAAAAAAACATTCTTTTAGCTGGAGGTTGCTCTTCATGGCCTGAAAGATCTGATGGTGTGTAGATATTTCAATACTTAATGGAATCCCAGGCAAGAGGAGCCACATATCTGTCGCCTATGCTTTCGAGAACCTGGCATATCACATACATACACAAATAAATTTGTAAAACAAAGAGGTGCCTCTGTCACTTGGGATCCAGTGACCAGCAAGACTCACAACCACAAAGACCTGCTTTGACAATTCACACCATTCAGGCCCCAGAGAAATGCTTCTACATACAGCCTGCCCTATGAATACAAAACGAAAGGCAAGTAAGAGCACCTGAATTCTGTGAAGATTTGTAGGTTGTACCATTGTTGAAATCAGAGACAAACACAGCTTTAGGTGGGGAGTGGTTGAATGGCAAAAGTGCTTAGGTAAGAGAAAGAAAAATTAACTTGTCAAATGCTTCCTCTCTAATAATATGACTGCAATAGATTCTTGCACAATGAATATAGCTTCCCAGAAATGTCATGGACCTATTTTCTTGCTTCTCTTCATGTTCCAATTGATGGTTTGGAAGCAATTATGAATTAGTTCAGTTTATTTAATCAAATATGGTTGTTTAAAAGTATTTAACAATACTGAACACTTGATATTAGCCTAAATTTTTTATAAATGAAGGCACAGATGTAATGAGATTAAAATATCGGCAATTAGATGGACATTAAAAATGAGAACAAATATTTTTATTATCATAAAAATAGTTAAATAAGATTTTAATCTATAAACATCAACTAAAATAATTTAAAACTTTGAATAACTAAATTTTTTGGTTTTATTTTATTGAAGTAACATGACAATATAACATGATATCGGTTTAAGCTATGTATCATAAACAACATCTGTATATACACCATTAAGTTCACCACTAACTATCCTGAGCCCCTGTTCTTTCCAGCATCAGAATTAAACTCAAAGAAGACAACATATGAAGGATGGGGAAAAAAAAGTTGAAAAAGATGAAGGAAGTGGGAGAAAAAGAGAGGATGCAAGAATGAGGGTCTAGGGAATAATTCTGTTCTTAGAAAAATGACCTCAGAGTATGTGGACTCCAAGAGTAAGAAACAAGCTATAAAGAGCAGAGAAACCATGCCCAATCAATGCTACCCTGTGAAGTCTCTGTTGGTTAATAAATATTGTCCATCAAACAAAGAAAAAGAAATATCACCCATCAAATGCCCTTAGAACATTCTCTCTGATTTCATGTAAGTGCTTGACTACTGATGGCAATACCATTTTGTTTTAGACATCTTCACACCCTGTGCCAAAGCAAAGCAAGAAATAATGGGTTTATACTGTAATTTCCCTACCTTAGTAAACATGGAGGAGTGGAAAACCAAGCAAGAAAAGAGCTGAGACTCTTAGCTCATCATTCCTGTTCATAGAATGTTTCCTAATTCTTCGTCAAGGAGTGAATGACAAAACTAACTTACATTTTTTGAAGAATGTTTCTAACCAGCTATACTTTAAAAGACAAGTGTTTATGGATTCAGTTAATTATTTACTGGTCGTGAAAAATGAACGATTCTCAAGCTATCACTTTTTATTACATATTCTAAGTTAGAATCATATATGGACATTTATTATAGCAAAAACAACTGCATATGCATGGAATGCGACTCACCAGTTACTTACTAAATCAATATCCAGAGAAGGATAATTCATCTTTTATTTCAGTCATTATTAAAGAAGCAATTAAAGTGTTCAAAACTTTAGATCATTTTCTATTGAGTTGTTTCCTCTTTATTGAGTTGTAAGAGCTCTTTATATATCCTGGATACAAAACTTTTATCAGATATGAATTTTATAAATATTTTCCCAGTCTATGCTTTATCTTTACATTGTCTTGATAGTTTCTTTTATAGAGAAGGTTTTTCATTCTTGATTTTGTATTTTCAAGTCAAATTAATGAATTTTTTTCTTTATGGTTTTGTGGGAAGTTTTGTATTTTTTGTTTTTGTTTTTTGTCCTAAGAAATCTTTGCTTAACTCTAGACCAAGCAAACTGAACAAATTAGCAAATTAATTTTAAAAATTATTAGTTCCTATATTTTCTTCCAGAAGTTTTATCATTGTAGTCTCAGAATTTATATTTCTCATCTTTTTTAGGCCAGAAATAAGCACATATAAAGATGCTCACCATCATTAATCACTAGGGAAATATATATCAAATCACAAATATACATATATGTATATATATCACTATAGATATATTAGAAAGGCTAAAACTAGAAAGAGAAAAAACCTTGACCGTACCAAATGTTGATGAAGATAAGAAACAACTGAACTGCCATAGAGTACTGGTGGGAATGTAAAAATGCTCAACCATTTTGGAAAGCACTTTGGGAACTGCTGGACCTAACATGGAATTTTTAAATGTAAAACTCTTAGAAAAAAAGATATATTTCATCCCCTCCCCATCTCTTCACTCTGAGGAACTTTCAAGTAAGGAAAGTGTGACTCAAAGAGAAACTTGTCTGTGTCTTCTTGCAGCTTTCTCACAACAATTTTTATCTTGTTAATAAAATAAACATGATCTTTACCATCATGGTCTAATGTGGGTATTTTTCTTTTTTTGTTGCTTTGTTTGTCACACAGCTATTATATGTCTATATTCTCAGTATATGGTTTAAACAACACAAAGATAATAGAAAAAATCATGAAATTCCCCCTTCATCCTTATCGACCCCATTCCCATTTCCTCATAAGAATAATTCACCATTTTAGTTTTATAAACATATAGTTCTTTTTCAGTATTCTAACCTATATGCATACATGTATACACATACATATTGGTAGAGTTATACATATATAAATTTGTGTGATTTTAAACATAAATGGTATTACAATGGATATTGTTCTGTAACTTGCTTTTTCAATCAAGTTAAATGTCTTAAAATGTCTTATATGTATATATACATATATATTTAAGACATATATATACACACACATACCTGTCTATAACTTTTATAACCTTCCTCTCTGTTTGAAAGTTTATATTTAAAATTTGTAGAATATTTCAAAATATGAATGGGCCATCATTTAAATACTCATTTCTCTATTGAATAAACATTTAGGCTTTTCTTAATTTTTTATAACTAAAAACAATACTTCACTTAACACACATTTTATGCATCACTGTGCAATATATGTAAGTATTTCTTTAGCATAGGTTCCTAAAAGCACAATTCCAACAGGATCAAAAGATATAAACATCTTTATTTTGATAAGTAGTGTTAAAATTTAATGACTTACAAAATGACTATTAACAGTTGACATTCATGTCAACAGTGTAAGAAATGTGCTTGTTTTACTTCATCCTTACTCTCACTAGGTATAGTCAATACTTTTAAATAATGCCAGTATGAGGGATAAGAGATAATATCACATTATTGTCTTAATTTGCATTTTCCCAATTACTAGTGAGCTTGAACATTCATTCTTTTGTTTTATGGGCCACTGGCTTGTCTTTGGCAAACTGCATGTGCCTGTCCTCTGGTTTTATGCTCTGGGGTTGCTTATCTTTTCCTTTATTATTTATATGAGTTCTTTATCTATTCAGTGTATTAGTCATTTGTCTTTCATATATGTGGGAAATATTTTCTCCCAGGGTAATGCTTGTCTTTTTATCCTTATGACGTCTTTCATCCTATGGATATGTTAATTTTTCTCTTTACTTAATTTACTCTTTAATTGTTTACTCCTTAATCAAATATTCCTAATCAAATCTAAGTTACTTTAATATGTTTAAAGCCAAGTTCTACATACACATATATCTCAGTTGCATTCTCAGTTGCTCCTGATGCCGTCAAAGGAAAAGCTTCCCCCATTTCCCTGAGGTTCTTCACAGACTACATGAAGGAACAAATTAACATTAAGTATGATTAGTAAGAGAAAAGCCCATATTTAATAATGAAACTATGAAGAGTTTACATTCTGAAGTAGCTGGGGCAGGTCAATTATTTATATCCTGTGTGAGTCATGGAAAGGGGAACTGGGATGTTAGAGGAGAGAGGAGGGTGTCACCAGTGACTAGAGGATAGGTTTCTTATATAGAGAGAACTATTTGTGAACTACCTTTAAGATTAAGACCTTCCCAAAATATTTTCTTCTAAAGAACAAGGAAACAAAAGACCATTTCTAGATTAGAGGAAGAGTAGAGGCCGATGGATAACAATGGCCTCCCTATTAAGAGAAGGGTCCAAGGGATAGAAGAACTCCTTTGTTTGGGGGTTCTCCAAGTGCCCCCTGTCTTTGGTCTCCCATTTCAGAGTAGGGCATTCTCTAGAAACACACTCCAAAAGACTTGACATAAAACTTTTAGTTTTTGTTTAGGTGATAATCAGTAATCAAGAAATTACATAAAATATTTTAAAGGAATTCTTTGGGCTAATAACTGACTTAAGTCAGAACATGGGTTGATCAACATATTCAAGAACAGTGGACTGGGTGAACAGGCACCGCATGGATGCAGAACTACAGATATTGGAGGAGATTCCAGTTACATATATAGGTAATGCACAAAGATTATCAAGGCAGACAACCAAAGCAAATCAGGGGAAATACCAGCTTTGTGCCATATGAGACAAGATGAGAAAATATCAAGAGTGGACAGTAACGGCCAATCTGGGAGCAGTACTAACCAGATCAGACAACCAGGAAGACTGGCAGCAGGCAACCACCATCTGCAAGGTATATACCCCAAGACAGCCTGTAGGCTTATTTCCCAATAAGATCTCAGGTGATGCTGACACTGCTGGTTCCTGAAACACACTTTGACAATCAGGCTTCTAAAAGATAAACCACACTCTTCAGATCAGTGGTAAAACAGGGTAAGAATCTGAAGAGTAATGTAATGCAGACATCAGAGTATGAGACAACCACTTACGTCCCTCCTGGCAGCATTCAGGATGTTTTCCTAGAAAGGGTTTAAGGCTGATCCTGTATAGGGGGTCAGGAGACTTAGGCTATCAAAAGGGTAGGACTGCAGAAACTACAAAACAAGCAGGCTTGCCTGAGCAGTGACATCCTGCTGCTTATTAAAGAGCAATAAATTATTATACAGTATTTGTGTTCTCAGCATCTTGAAGCCCTTTCACATATTACTACTTCCATTAATGGGGCCCTTTTGCTGCTATTTCTACTTTTCCCTCCAGCTATCCAGCTTACCTACATTTTGGCTTTTCACACCTCCATCAGAAAGTGGCCAGAAGGAATAAAATGTGCAGGGAAATAAAAACATACTCATTTGTTTGTTTGTTGCCAAGACTGGACAGAGAAGAAATTGAATTTATTTTTATAGGAAAAATTCTCAAGCTTTTTTTTCCCTTGTGACTTATTTAGTAAACTGAAAGACATAAGATCCACTGACAATTTGGGTTCCAACTTTTCAACACAGAAAGAACTCAGTGCTCTAAAAAGAATTAAGCAAATTAAAAAATAAAAAGGAAAGGTAAAAATAATGAAGATAGAACATGGCACCAAATTTTTGTATCTGTAGGTGGTGACTAAGTAGTTTTTACCAACATAAGGGAAGATTAAAATCTACAGAAATTTGCATATTTTCTTGAAAGCCCATCAGGAGCCCATGGATCACATGCGGAGGGAGAGGTTTCAGAACTTCATCTGAGAAGTCTTGAGGCTCCATGTAGGTTCCTTGGGTCTAAAGAAAGTGGAGCCCCAGCCTCCAATCCTTGTTTAAATAAAAGCAACTACACATTCATCAAACTGATACACATTGAGATTGAAAAATAGTTTCTTGGACTAATGTGGAGTTTGAGAATAAGTGATTCCAAGTTAAATTTCTGTAAATTGTCTCTGGATCTGATTTTTTCACAATATACACCTATTAACACCTATCAATATAGACAATACAGAGCTAACTATTTAAATTTACAGAGGGATTATTCTCAAATTCCTTTATGAGGTGAAATTATACAGCAAATTACTTGGATCAAAAACTAATGCATAAATTCCAAGAGCAATGTAATTGGGAATAATAAGCACACATTAATGAAGCATCTTGAAAGGGAAAAGCCTAAGGTATTCTGAGAGTTTAGGCATTCAAGAGTAACACTCCTGGCTCTGTTCATTATTTTTAAACACAATTTCATTACAGCACATCTATAAATTAGTGTCCAGAAATATGAAGGTTCTACAGTTACAATAAGATGCTATAGATACCAGGACCACTATGCAGACTAAAGGAGACACAGACATCCATGTTTTATGGTTCATGGGAAGAGGTCAATAATGCATTGAATAATATATCAGAATAATGAGACTTATTGAATGCTTTCTAGGCTGACTTATATAATCAGCCACAAGGTCAAAGAATAGATTCTAATAATAAACTGATAAAAAAAAAAGTATAGTAATAGCAAAAGTGAACCTTAAAGATGTTTCCCTCTCCCCCTTCTTTCTGCAGTAGAACAACCTATTTAGTAATTTTTGGTAGGAATACAGTGTTTATGAGGTTTTCTTAAGGTATCATTTTCCAGCTAATTTTTTTTTTTTTTTTTACAAAAAACCTACGTCTTTCCTAGCCTTTGGAAAGAATAGTTGATTCAGTTACTGATCCAGTGGCTACAGTATGTGAAGGTCTCACTCTCAGAATCAATTGAGCATACCTGAGATAATTTTACTTGGCTTGACTTGGTGATTATTTGTTCCATGATCTCCCCATCAAACAGTATGTTTGAAGAGAACTGGATCAAATCTATGTTCACCATTGCTTATTCATTACTAACACAATGCTTGTCACACGGATTAAAAAGAATCACCAGAAGAACATTTGGCATGTAACGCCAAGTACAAGGTCCCTAACAGCTTCTCAGCTGCAAGAGATCCTTCTTTTAGTCCCTCTATTATACAATTCCATGGCTTTGTTATTAATGTCTCCTTCCCACACCCAAGTATAAGGGCAGGACTAGAGTGTGTGTGTGTGTGTGTGTGTGTGTGTGTGTGTGTGTGTGTGTGTGTAAGCTTTAAAGTACCTAAGAAACTTTCCACATAACAGAGTCTCAATAAATATATATTAAGTAAACAAATGAGAATATTACATTATCTAAGATCTTATAGCTAGTCTGAAGATATTTAACACATTATTTGATAATACTACCAGACTAAAACTAGAGTTAATTATTGAATCCTGTGTAGAAAAACTTGTAGTTTTGCTACTTCCATAAATACAAGATATATGTGGGTTATCAGTCTGAATGATATGTGGTGAGAGTCTGTTTTGTTTCCTTGCATATAGACCACAGAAATCCTGAGAAACACAATGCCATCTCAGAGCCAGTGCCTAGCACAGGCAGTTTTAATCCTCAAGGATTTTCAATAGCTAAGCAATTTTTTTCAAGTGCAATAATACTGATTGATATGCAGACATATTTATTGTCCATTCACAAAGACATTCCTCAATATGATTACAATATGCCTCCCTGGATGTCATTAAAAGCCACTACCTTATTTTTCTGGGAAGCGTTAGCCAAACCTCTGCATGAAAGTAGATAATGGAAAATATGATTTTTCAATCCTCCTTTGGCCTTGATTCTGTGCTAAAATCTTGGCAGTCAAACTCAAGGTATGCTTCTTGTAACAAGTATAACTTATTTTGCTCTTAACACATAGTCCCAAGAGCTTAATAAATACTATATTTTGCACCTTGTTTAGTGGCAAAGTAATGAGTCCTTGGTGTATACTTACCCTCTGCTTCGCTATTAGAGAAGATAGATTCAGATTATTTTAACCAAAACTCAATTCAAGGGCAGAAAGCAGCCCTAAAAAATATTAGAATTACGCATCATGTGTATTCCTAGGAAGGGTATTACTTTACAAGATAAATTGCACCTTGTTGAAAAATGTTAAATATCACTTGAATATATTAATAACTGAAATATTCCCAAGTTTACAAAGAGCTCTCAAAGAAATCGTGACCTTATACAGACAAGTGCCCATGAAGGAACAATTTTAAAATCATTTATTTGTTTATTTCCTCACGGGCTCTACCACAATGATAGAACATTAAAGCTGATAAACAGACTGCACTGCAACTTCTCCTGCCTCTCTTGCCTTGCATTTGTCCATATTTTAAGTTTCACAGAAATGACAGGTTTTCTACTTTCCCTCTTCATCCTCTGATTGTTTCCCTTAGTTCTTCCTTTTCCCAGTGAATCTTTGTTTTACCCACAGAAAAACCCACATCTTTGGATTCTGGTATTTCATTTCACATGATAACATACACTTATTTCAACTTGCTATAAAGTCATCAATTATCATTTTCAACAATTACTGTAACCTATCATTTGAATGCATCATCAATGATTTAATGATTGCATATTAAATTCTAGGTAATTTAAAAATCATTGCTACTTTAAATAACAGTTCAATTGACAATTTGTATATAACTCTTTCCTATTATTTCCTAGGGATACATGCTAGGCATACAATTACTTAAAAAGGCAATTACTGGCCACCTTGGTGGCCCAGTGAATAAGTTCACTGGGCATTGTTCACATATATCCCAAGAACCCAAGTTCATGAACTGGGACTGGGGTTACAAGCAAGAAAAACAACTAAATAGAATAATGCATCTTCCATCTCTCTCCTCCTGCCTTCCTGCCTACTAGCCTTCATTACTGCCTGCACCTTTCCATTAAAAAAAAAAGGTAATTATGCAGCACATAATCCTGATAAGAGAAACAGCATAGGCCAATCTTCAAACCCCAGTAAAAAGTTTTCATTTACATTTGGGTTTATTGGATTTAGAGACAATTTGGTGGTTGTATCCTCATCTAACTTTTCTATATGCATATTTTTTAAAGGAAAAGTAAGGAACAAAGGGAAAGGAGAAAGAAGTGCTTTATTTAGTTGTTCATCTTAGTTTTTCCCACTATGCCTGGGTCACAAACCCAGGTCAGGATGTCTGTGGACTATGCCAACCACAGGCAGCAGACATAACCACTAGCATGCTGACAGATACTATTTTTAAGTGAGGGTTTAAATCACCTAATTTCTTTTTTTTTTAAAGGTAAGGTGCAGGCATTAATGAAGGCAAGTAGGCAGGCAGGCATGAAGAGAGAGGAGGAAGAAGCATTTTTATTTATTTCTATTTAGTTGTTTATATTGGTTACTTTTCCCCTGGAACCAGGATGCAAACCCAGGAGCATGTGGCTTGCAACTTTCAGAGAAAATTGACTTAATTGCTACTCTACCAGGGCATGCCTTAAATCACTCATTTTAATGAGTTTTAAGTTCCTTTGGCGTGGACAAAGCTCTTCAGATTTAAATACCAACCATCACACCAGAAAAGTGAATTTACATGAGGCTTATTATTATTATGCCTGAAAGGTCAATTGCCCTTCAAGTGTCCTCATGCATGCAGTCACAGAGACAGGCCTTGATTTAATGATGACAGAAGTACATCACATGCTGGAAAGTACAGTTGAAAAACCTGGATCATCTGGTGCTGGAAAAGAGTATTAAAGGAAAACAGTTGAATGAAAGAGTATATTGAAATACCCAATTACTTAGTGTCTATTCAAATAAGAAGTGAAGGAGATAGACCGGTTTGTAGTCAATATTTATAAAAGAAAGCCTTGGGGGAGGCTAAGCAGCTGTACTACTGGAAACAAACAGGCTCAAAGCAGAACCCTTCTATAGGATGCAACCAGGATCCACATTAGAGGTTCAAAAAGATGTGAAAACTCATAGGAATAATTGAGAATGAAAGTGAGAAGCATTAGTGATAGTGACTATAAGTCTGAGAAAACTTAATTTTAAAGAAGCCTTATAGAAAACGAATCATTATACCCACTTCAAGATCATCATACGATAAAGCAAAACACTCCAGTGAGTCCTGGTCTCTCCTTTCTTCCTGTATTACAGTTCTTGGGGCCCCAAGATTCAGTGTTAGTCTTTTAAAAAAGGATGCCTGGAAAACTAGAATAGTTGAAGATACTGGAATCTAATTAAATTTACTGGCAGTACTATATATCATGGAATATAACACAAAGGCAAAGATTCCTAACATCCCCCACAGCCAAACTTTCTTGAAGACCTTATTATAGCAGAAGTAATGGTAGTGAGAAAGGATAGACCTTTGAGAAAATTTGGGAAGATAATATATGATACCACCCAGAAAAGTTTTACATAAGCTGCTTCTGTTCCTATGTAAGCTAAGATCTAGCTTGCTCCTGCATTGTCACTAGGCATCAAAAGTCAGAAAAATCTTCCAAGATTCTTCAAGCCTGCAGACCACTATCTTCTCAATGCTATCCCAGGATCCTGAGTTCGTCTACCTTTCATAATAATATCTTACCATATACAATAAGGTATTTTTGGTATTTCAAGTGTGATGACTCATCTCCCAACGATACTGTAAAATTCATGACATCAGGTGTGGGATTTTCATTTTCTATATGATTTATCAAATTTTAGAAATTTAGAATCCCTGCTTTCTTTCTTAGTACAGCTTTGCCTTTCATATATTAAGGATTTTCTTTTTATCAAAACAGTATAAAATAGATCAGAAGAGAACCTGACTTCAACAAATCTCTCAAGTATAGAATGACTACAGCAGCATAGGAAGTTGTTAACCTATAACTATGATTAGGGTTACTGATGATATAATTTATAACACAAAATCAAGCAGAATCTATAACTGTTTAGAATGGCAGATTCTAAGCTGAACACCCTTTATAGATCCTTTCACAGAATTTACTAAAGTAAGCTTGTATTTGTTGAAACTGTTATCTTGCCAGTGCTCATAATTCCTGCTACCTTGAAGGAAATAAAATTGCTTAAAATCATTAATAGAAACTACATTCTAGATTTCTGTGACAAAGACAATACTATGTATTTAACATTATTTCCTTTCCTTCCTGTATCCACAGGAAGATCTCATTTCCCTGCCACCTTTCTAATTGAGGTACTGTCACTATTTCCAGACAGGTATGAGAGTGGAAAGAGTACATATTACTTGTAAAACTGACCTAAAAAATACTTCAGAGATGATCCTACTCTTTATTCCCTTAAAGGGTGAACTGAATGCCAAAAGGTAAGGATGACTGGGTACCATTCTGAAAGAGTCTGGATTTTGGATTCACAGTTTTGAGAAGAGCGCACCAGAAGAAAAACTTGACCAAGAACATCTTTGCAGCCTATGAGATCAAAATATAAAGTTCTGTTATATTGAGCTATTGAGATGTGAGTGTTCCAGGTACAGCACCTAGCATTAATTATCCTGACTACAATCCTTTGTATCCACTATGTAGAAGAGTAGTGTACTCAATAAATAAAAATACATTTTGAGAAATTAGGGCAAAGCAAACATAACTTAAGAAAAAAACAAAAAAGAAGCATTACAAACTGACCCATTCTGCAAACTACACTTTGCCAAACACTAGCATAAAGAAGCAAAGTCTTCCACCTCTGAGCATTTCCATTCCTACTGATAAAATATGTAAGTGAAAGGAGAACTGCCTTTTTTTTAGAATGCCAGACATCAGTTGCCTAATGCTAAGTGTGTATTGAGACAGCGGAATTCCCAGGCCCCTCAGCATGTATATGCCCCAGTCTGTTCTGGGGATCAGAGTTGGTCAGGGCATGGGCAGCACACTTAGGTCCAGAAATAAAAAATGTCAACAGCAGAAGTTTGGCAGAGATTCTTACTTCAGTCACAGTAAAATCATCTGAAGCAATGTGGATTCTGTCTCATACATTTGCTTTTATTGAATTGGCTCTGATATTAAGACCCTGTTGTCAGAATGTTACTACATGCGAAGGTACCAAAGGTTTAAAATGTGAATATTTTTTAAATGTAAAATTAAGCCAAATTAAATAATTCTGTTCAGTAGCAGATTTACTTTCTATAATCTGGTGAGGAAGGTAACAGGAAACTAAGATTGATATTACCAATAAGAAACAGAAATAAGACTTTAAAATTAAATAAATGGATCCTTTAAGGACCATTTGATAGCTTTTTAATAAAGACTGTAAGATGTGTTAAACATTAGACTGTATAGAGGTAACATTAATAATCTTAGAATTATATATTTATGTAATAAGAAAAATCATGAACTTTGACTTATTGTTTATTGGCACAGTTCTAGAATTACAATGCCAGCATTCTGTCTGTGAGACCTTTGCCTTGAATTAAATTGAAGAGAGGGCTAGAAATAATAAATATCAGTACATTGCTGATAAATGTGGAATTTGTGAGGTTTGATTCCCCCCATTTTAGAAACCCTAGCAGAGTCTAGGACCCTCCTCATCATGTCCTCTTCAATTCCCTGCCTGCCCTTACATTCTCAAGGATTTCCTTCCCTTACTCACAATGTTTCCCTCCCTGCAATTTCACAAGCTATTTCTATCCCAGCGATTTGGTTTCAGCTTGTAAAACTGTATCTTTGCCATTATGTAATCAAATTGGAGAATCTCTGATTCACAGCCAGGTCCCATGACCAGGAGACTCTTATGAGTCTTTGGTCAGTGTCTGCCAGGAAAATAAAAAAGAACAATGGAGGCAATTATTTCATTGATTTCAGCTATAAATCCTATTTTCCCTGAGATGTCTTCTGAATGATGAGTATTCTGTGAAATACTGCTCTCTAGTGTAAAAGAACTGCAAATAATGCACAGTTATTTCTTATATCCCATCCAACATACCCCCAAAGGTTCAAAGCTAACAAAAGAGGTAATATGATAACTGAATCATAATGTAAGTATGGAGGAGGGCAACTTCAAGCATAGGGATGTTGTAGTGGGAGTTAGTGTGCTAAAATAAATACTCACATTTTTAAATAGGGGTTACAGATAATGTTACCAATTTATCAATAGGCAATTACTAACAGGTTGCTACACACAGGAATAAAGTGTGAAGACAAAGGAAGTGAAAACCATGACTTCCAACTCGAAGCAGTTGATTGAAATTGAGTCCAGGTGAAAAGATTTGAATAAGAAAGTAAATGAGACTGCAAATCTACACTAGTCAGTACAGAAATCACTAGCCACATTGAATACTTCACATGTAGCTACTTCTACATTGGGAAATGTTCTAAGAACACAATGTAAACCAGATTTCTAAGACTTAGAAAAAAATGAAAATATCAATCATCTTAAATTGTGTATATGCAGAAATGAAAATATTTTGGAAATATTTGATTAAATAAAGTATACTATTAAAATTAATCTTACCTGTTTTGAGAAAATGTAAAATTACATATATGATTTTGATTCTTATTAGATAACACAACTTTTAAACCAGTTTTTCAGTGGAGAATGAAGTAATCCAGGTCCTCTGGAAGAAGTGGACCTTGAATAGATTGTTCGGAATTTGAAGAGGAAAAGGAAAGTCAAATCTGGTGAATGAGTTGATGGAATGAAAGTGGGAGATAAAGTATAGAAAGAAAACAGAGGAAAAAGAAAATGGAGTTTGTGGGAGACTACAGAGAACAGGAAGACAATGGCTTTGAAAGGAAAGTGTCTTTAAAGTCCAGCAGTAGTTCTGGCGATCTTCAAAAGGAAGGCCGCCCTTAAAAGGCAGATTTTGAATAAAAGCTAAAGTTAAGAAAGGAAAGTCTAGAAGTGAGTTATTTAAACCTCTGATCATATTAAAAGTTTCTTATATTATCATTAAATTCAGATTCCCAGATAATACCATGAAACTTTACCAGTTCAGCCACCCTTATTATTTATCAGTCAGTGATAAATAATAGCACAGACTCACATATATCCAATTAACCTTGGCCTTTAGTCTAAGTTCCAGATATTTGAAGAGGGGATCATTTTTAGAAGCTATTACACAGAGGTGCTATGATTTCTAATAGGGCAGAGAATAAAAGAATGGAAAGTAAAGCAGGAGGCATGAAAAAGCTCTCAGATGATGCTTTCTGAATTAACAGTCCCCTTCAGCTGTCTATAAAAGATGTCTTTTCCTGAAAGCCTTTAAAATGACAAAGTGCTTCTCGATAAACATCAATTCCTTTTAAATCATAATGTTTGCCAGTTTGTCTTCCTCTATCTTGCCCTTTATGTTGGTCCAGAATGTGACTGTCACAAATATCTGGGTGAACGAGATTATGAAATGTGGTCATAAAATAAGTGATTATTTCTAAAACCATCTTTGTCAAATTGTGATGCTCCACAAAGTACCTTTCCCTGGGCCACGATTCATTTTAATTGATCCCATCAGCACTATATTTATGCCCTGAGTGACTTCACAATACCCTCTATTTCCAGAAAAGCCAATCCAGTTATGAGTTTGTTAGTAATAAAATTACTAAGGAGTAGTTTGTGGAGGATAAGAGCAATACAAATTCTAAAGAGAAGTAATAAGAGAAATAATGAGCATCCTCCTTGTTTCTTGGAAGTGAACAATTCTGAGCTCCCTGAAGCAACACTTAACCTATTGTATTAAATAGTAATGGATAAATATTAGAAATGCCAATGTCAGCTTTTGGAATCTGTTGGCATCAAAACATCATTTAAAAGTTAGGCTCCTCTAAGTATTCTTTGTTGTTTCTTTCTAAAATACTCTTTTCCTACTATGACAGAGCCTTAAGCCCCAGAAGAATAAGTCTGCTCTTGTCCTAATGATTTGTTTACTGGTTCATTCCAGAGTGTGAGCTAGAAAACAAGCAAAGTGTCATAAGTAGTCTTTTATGTCCCATGATTTTTTTCACTATGCCACCACTGGTAGCACTACCCATTATGAAAACTATTTGCAGAGCCTAGTAAATGAGCGTTCAGCCAGCTGCTACAGATGTCAACACTAATAGAGCACAGGCCTTGCACTTATTCACCCAGCCTCCTTTCGATGTTCCTTCTAAATCTTTATGACATACAATAGAGCAAGAAAAGTGACAGAACAACCACCCCAATTACACAGGCAGGTCTTCTTTTCTCAAAACAAGAATTGGTCCAAATGGAAGGTGGGTCCTTTTGTGGGAATAAGAAAGAGGTGATGAAATCAGAAGAGTCTAAGATGACTTCATTTTTGAAGAAAGGTTTAAGATGGATCAGAGACTTCATGAGTATGATCTACTTGCGGGTGTTCTTTGAAGAGGAAGTCCATGCTCAACTGGAGTACCTGCCACGATCCAGATTCTGACTCTCTACGGATGTGGTGAAGGAGAGCAGGAATTAAGTTCCACCAAATATATTGCCAACTTTCTTCCCTCCCATGCCTGTGCAGACATCTTACTTGATCACAACCTTTCTAATAATGATATCCTAGTACCACTACCAATGAATGGCACTGGCACTTGAGGTGAGCTTATTTGTCATACTCACTTGATTTTGGGCTTAGAAAGAAAATGACTACTTAATTTATTTAATGCCACTTGGAGAAATAAAGCAAGAAGATAAAGCTTCAAAGGAGAACAAAGAAGAAGAAGGTGATACAATAAGCACATAATTACAAAAATAGTTGTTAATCTGTGTCCCTAATTTATAGTGTACCAAGTACATAAATATCATTTCTAATCCTCATGATAATCCTTTGCAGTGGCCATTATTATCTTCCCCACCACTTATTTTTTTAATAAGGAGATGAACTCAGAGAAGTTTTGTGATTTTTCCCAAAACCAGAGAACTCACAAGTTACAGAGTTAAAATGAGAATTCTGGTCTTCTAAAACTCATATCCATTCTTCTAAATTATTTCTCAAAGTGGGAGATGGTTTTAAAGGTATGCATTTATTTTATACCAACCTTTTATTTATGGGAAGTTATGACTTTTTCTAAATTGTAAGAGTATAAAATCTTCCTTAAAATAAATTAAATTTTAAAAACTAACATTGATTTAAAGAAAAATATTAAGGAAGTCATAGCTCAGATACTTAGAAGGAAATGGCAAATGAGATTGCATTAAATACATCTATTTAATAGTACATCAAAGTGAAGCAAGTTAAAATAATTGATTTTCACTGACCACTCCTTAAAACTCACAGAAAAAAAGGTAGTACTCAAATTTAGAAATACAAGGTAGAGAAATAGCTTACTCAGCCTTAAACACTATTGAGAAACCTCCTCTATGTTAATCGAATACTCAGGGACCTTGGAGGGAGTTTTCTATTCTCAGCAAACTGAGACTGCACTTAGGAAATTAAGAGGTATATACCCTGCGCTTCATTTCCTCGAGGTCAGGATCTGTGCTTTTAATAGTGACAATTAGCTACATATACAATTAAGCCATGCAAATGAACTAAGAGAAAGCTAAGGGAGAAGCCAGGAGCAAGTTTCCTTTCCCAGACATCTTATACCAGCGGTACTCAAAGAACCCACTCAAAAGGGTGGGCTCTTAAAGTGGTAGGAAGAGTAGACGAAGGGCAAATGTGTGAGGGCACATGGCGTTTTGTAGCCCTCCTTTAAAAACATGATGAACAAACTTCCCCTTTACCTCTAACGGGTAGTTCATTCCTACTTCCAGTAAGTTGATAGATGATTATGTAAACTTCCAGAGTGACTTCCTGACTTTTTATTACTTTTTGCCTTTTTTTATTTTTAGAGTAAATTCTACCAACATTAAGTCACCTCTGATTAATATCTTCTGATATCAACAGTGAATGGCACTAATATAATTCCTAAATTCTAAGATGTGCTCTCCCCACAACATTTCAACATTTCTGAAACTGGACTATACCCTACATCTAACTGTACATTCAGTGTGGTCCTTCTTTTTCCTTCTTCATTACATGTCACACCTGATTTACCCTTGGAATTGAGTAAATATAGTGTTAATGGGAATTAGAGTTAGTCATCATTTAGAAGTACATCACCAAATACAAGCTTCTCTACATATTACTGACTTTGAAGTGATTTCTTTCTTAAACTACTAAATATTAAAACATTCTAAAGAAAATACATTTGGACAAAAGAACAAGCTGGTAGAAAGAAAAATAATTTAAATAATCAAAAGAACGCCCCAAAGGTTAGAGTCACCTTACTATCAGGAGAAGAAGATTAGAGTAAGGAAAACCAGATAATTCACAAATTGAAATTTCCAGTGCTCATTTATCTTTATTTTTAATAATTCTATGTATTCACATGTGTTAGATCACAAGGTCATAATGTTACTTTTCATGTTGACTTTTCATATAAATTTCAAATACATTTTTATGATAATGATTTATGGGGTTAGCTATTCATCTTCCCAACAAACAGATACATACCAAGAAACAATTATTCTACCTCTGAGATGGAATGTCATGAAAGGAATGGTTTCCAGATGCATTAGTAAGCAAAACTAATCTTGTTAGCAGTCAAGATAGTAACTATTTTGGCAAAAAGGGAAGGAGTAGTGACATAGATAAAGCTTAAAAGTCCCTCCTAGGAAGGAGGAGTTGGCAATATTCTTTTTCTTAACCTGGATGGTGATTATATAAATGCATTTACTTTGTGATAATTCATTAATCTGCGCATCAATGAATTTTATATTTTTCTATATATACCATTATATCTTTCAATGTAAAAAGACGTTTACAAAATAAATTCAAAAGACATAACATTGCCTATCATGTTATTTGTTAATCTGAGAGAGAGAGAGTGAGGAGAGAGAGAGGGGACTTATTGTCCCTTCAGATAAATTGTACTAGTGGTTTTAATATTATATTGACTAGCGGGTAAATTTTGACCCTAGGAATATTGATCTTGATGTTTTTCCAAGTCATTATCTGTTCTCTAGCATTACTAGAAAAGAACATCTCTCTACATAAATCACAATTTCTTGTCATTTTTAAAAACTAGCATGAAAATCAGAAATAATGATTTTTGTGTGGCATAATGAAGTTTCTATTGATGTGAAATAGCTTCTATAAAATTTCTTCCTAACAACATAACTTGTCTTGGAATAACACTGTTTAAAAGACACAAAACTGGGAATAACAAGTTCCCAGCAAGTTCCAATAGGATAGTTTAAAAATATGGATACTGGATTCTTCTGTCTCATATTTCCCAGGTAACTGACAGATTCAATTAAGTGTCCTGCACCTGGCACAAAACAGAAGAGGATTACATGAATGGGTATTGTTTAGGATGGGGTGATAAGAAAGGGATGGAATACAAAAGAACTTACGTCCCTGGAGAAGCAGTTAAAAGGGTAGCTCTAAAAACATTTGTTTGAAACTCTGGCACCCACCAACACATGTGGGAACATTAAATTGATTCATGTGCCAACCCTGCCTGCTCCACCACTAACTGGGGATCAGAGGGTAGGGTCTCTATTAAAGATGAAAACAAAAGTGTATAGGCTCCAATATTTCTTCCAACTCCCAGAATGAACAAGAAGGCTTTAAACTATTGTAGAATAATGGTCCCCCAAAAGATAGGTCTGTATTCAAATCTCTGGAAGTATTGAATGTTTATTTTGGGAAAAGGATCTGTGCAGACGTAATTAGGGATCTTGAAATAAAATCCTAGTTTACCAAGTGGGTCTTAAATTCAATAACAAATGGTCTTAAAGACAGAAAAGGAGAAGGTGATGTAAGATTGGGGCAGCAGATGTTGAAGCAATCATAAACCAAGGAAGCCAAGGAATGTCAACATCCACTAGAAGGTAAAGAAGCAAGGAAGTGTCCTTCCTAGAGCCTCGAAAAGGCAGTGGTCCTGCTAACACCTTGAATTTGGGCTTCCAATTTCCATAACTATGAGAGAACACATTTCTGCTACTTTAAGTCATCCAGTTTGTGGTAATTTATGAAAGCAAACCTAGCATATTGCACAACTCCTAAATACACATAGAGACACTATCCATCAAAAAGCAGGCAATTCCTTTCTGAATGAAAAATACTCTTCCTGTGCTAATTTATAGGCATTCATTTTTCCTCTGAGTGACAAGTGATAGTATATGTCCACAGAGGAACACAAAGAGACAGGTGTGCCAGGGACAAGCCATGGCCTCAGCTCCCCCAAATACTGACCCCACTGCCAGAGAGGGCTGGAGCACACACTTGACATTTCTTACCCTCTAAACTGTTTCACTGAGTTAATCATCATACAAGGCAGATGGATCCAAACATTCTAGAGTAGATGATAACTGGTTTCTACTGTGAAAGAAGTTCAATTGTTATGAGGAGTTACCAAGTATAGGCACGCCTCAGAGACGTGTGGGTTCGGTTCCAGACTACCATTATAAAATGAGTATTGCAATAAGGAAAGTCATACGAGGTTTTTTGTTTCCCAGTGCATATAAAAGCTATGTTTACATTATACTATACCCTATTAAGTGTTCAACAGATTTTATCTTTTAAAAAGTACATACCTTAATTTAAAAATACTTTATTGCTAAAAAATCCCAACCACTTGTTATAAAAAAATGACGCTGATAGGCTTGCTTGACATGGGGCTGTGACAAACCTTTAACTTTTAAACAGCATGCTATCTGTGAAGCACAATAAAATGAGGTATGTCTGTAATGTCTTTAAATTCAACTTCACTGAAACTATAATGAATTATCAGGAATTTCCATGCCTCCCCTCACATTTCCTGTACCATTCTTTCTCACTTATCTCAGACAACACCTCCAGTCTCTGACCTTTTGCGTTGCTCGCTCAGATTCTGTTCAGAGAAACCTCTGCATCTGCTGGGTACATGGAATGATTCCATCTTCCCTCTCTCCTTTCTCTGATGGACTGGACCCACCTCTCTTCTACCCTTTCCTCAAAACTGGCTGCCTTCAAAGAAAAGGAATTTTGACACATACGACAACATGCATGAAACTTGAGGACATTATGTTTGATGAAATGTCAGTCACAAAAAGACAAGAAGCAAGAAATTCCCTCCATACAAATACCATATGGTTCCACTTCCATGAAGTATCTAGAGTAATCGAATTAATAGAAATAGGAAGTAAAAGTTGTTACCAAGGACTAGGAAAAAGAGGAAGTGGAGAATCACAGTTTAAGGGATACAGAGTTTCAGTTTTACAACATGGAAAAGATCTGGTGATTACTTGTAAAACAATGTGAATATAATTAACAACACTGAACTGTACACTTAAAAACAATTAAGATGGTAAATTTTAAGTCATGTGCATTTTACCACAATTAAAATAAAAAATTTAAAAACATATAAAATATTTAAAACATTCAGAAAAGCGAAGAGAATAATACCGCCACCTACCCATATTTAAATGTCTTCTCTTACTTTCTCCATTTATCCTTCGTCCTTCTCCCAAAGTTAGTCTATATCTGGGTTAAAAATTATTTTTCTTTTACTTTCCTTCGATCTACCTCAAACAATATGTAGTATTAATTATCCTGATCCATCTCAAAGATAAAATGTCAAGATAGGAAAAAGCAAGTTACAGAAGAAAGTTATTAGTGTAAATTTTAAAGGCACACAAGTTCATAGCAACTGCTAGCAAAAGTGACTGTCTCTGCATCTATAGGCTGAACTCCATAAAACCACGCTGTCCTCATATTTAACTAGCAAAAGTACTTGAAATAATCTTCCTGCTTATTGATGAGCAGTGTCTATACCTCATTCTTGATCCTATTTTTGTTCTCTTGGCCATTTGGACATGTTCACAGAATGCCCTTCTTTCTTTTAAAAGTTTTTAGGAAGGGGTAGAAAAGATGTGGGCCCAGTCCAGCAGATAGAGGGGAGAACAAAGGCTGAACCATTCCATGTAACCATTTGGGCAGTCTAAGCCCTCAGTCCTCCTCTCCATGATATCACCTCCTTTCCTGGGCAACCGAGTCACAGACAGCTAATACTGAAGCACATACCCAGTCACAGGGTCCTCACGCTTGTTCTCACTCCCATAGATGCCCCAATTCCCAGCCTACTAACAGTCAAGTGGGTAGGACCCAAATCTGGGAGTCTAACAGATAATTCTGAAAAGATACGATGTTATTGTAGGCTTATGAGAAACAATGCTTTATGCATTTTGAAAAACGTGAACCATTTGACCATCGATGAACTAATCAAGTAAAATGCTGAAACTGATACACAAAGCTGCAACTTTTGGGCCTTTTTATATCAAGAAATGCACCAAGAAAATTTTAATACTTTGAAGTATTTCTTTGAACTTAAATTCTGAAAACTACAGTATGTATGAGAATTTTACATGTAACATCATTTGTACTCCTTCTGACTTTAAGCATAAAAAAGCAAATTATCTGGTCAGTATTAACATTATTTTGCTTTTTATATTCATGGTCAAGTCAATAAATAAGTGACTTAGAATAGTCACTCTTGCAATATAAAAATTATTTCACTTGTTTACAAACTCTATCTTTAGTTTTAATGAAGGACTTATAGGCAAGTAATCTGACCTAAAAATTGAACAGAAAGCCCAAAGACATCTGACAACTTAAATGCCTTTAATGCTTCCTTTTCTCTACAAGGAGAGGAATCACAGTTTCTGTTCCTGTTAAATACTTACAAAAAGTTGCATTTTGTAAATGTTCTTTAGGGTGCAGCAATGAAATGAGGGAACACACCCTTAAAAGAGTCATTTGTCTTGACTTTCAGTCTTCAAACTGCCCATTTAATACCTGAATGGCCTCTTTGGCACAGGTAGCTCATCCATGAATGCTTCCCATGATAGGATCTCACAACCAATGTCATCTTGATGCAGCTCTGTCAGGATTTCTTATGTTGAGATGGAAACCTATTCTCAACCCACCAGTTCCACTGCTATCCTTGAAACTCTGCAGACAAGACAAATACATCTCATTGCATTTAAAATAATTAGGTAAACTTGATTAATCACAAAACACATAGATTATAGCATATTATATTAAATGCACTATTGAATCATCTATTTGAGCAAATTTACCTGAAAAATAACATTTTCAGGAGTGCATCTTAAACATGAAAAGTTATAAACATTAATTATCTGTTACACATACACTCGGAAGTATTTCAGTAGCCCCCATTCTTATATAACCAAGGAGTTCAAAGAAAAAAATTTAGGAGTAATAAACAAGAGATAAGCCTACATCTCTACCACCAGAGTTATGGCCACAGAAAATAAGGAGGTTGAACAATTTTCTTGGAGAATAAGAATTATTTTGAATAAAGTACTGTCACCTAAGATACTAATATCCCAAGCAAGTTTTATGGTTCTGTAAGGAAAGAATCAGCCTACTCATTGGGGAATTTAGTGGTGTTTGGAACGCAGAAAATGACAATGAGGTTGGAAATGGATGAGCTCTGGGGCTTGTTCTGCTTTATAAATAATAATGAACCTTTTCTAACATGAAGTAATGTGAAATGAAAAAAAAAAATCTGTCCATAGAGTATAAAATTACCTCATAACCCAATTTACATTTCTCCACTCCAAGCATATTTTCTGTGAGTTCTACTTAGAGAGAGAAAGCTGCTGTATGGTAATTAATTTTAACAAGCACTTGGCAAACTGAGCTGGACAGCACACAATCTACCCCAGACCAAGTATGAATTTAAACTGCACTTCTCATAGTGTTTTTTCCCCATAATAATATTATTTAGGCATTTAAAATGATCTAGACTGAAACTTTACTTTTTTCTTTACATTTCTGGATTTATATTCTTTTAATTCCACTTGAATATGCAGTTTATAAAAACTGTTAAGAAATGTGGGAGATAATTGGATCTCAGTGTAGCAAAACTAGAAGGGTATTAGGTATTTGCTATTCATCAAAAGGACCACTTGTTTTTCTTTTATTTTCCCCCTGTGTTCAGAAAAGAAATGTGCACATCTCCTGACTTATAATGTATAGTTCATTAGTGGAAAAAGTGCTTTAGAATTATATCCTTGTGTCATTTCCCATGCAGCATCTTCATTCTTTTCTTAAAGCTTTATTTGTTAAAAGAAAGTGATAGACTGGATATGTGACTGGCAATGTTGGCACACTATTTCTCTTTTATATCCCTGCACATGGAATATGGACAGATAATGAGTCATTTCTGAGTAGGAAAATAAATTTTGAGAGAATACTGTGGTTTAATACTCATAACTTGCCTCTCATCTATCCACCTAGTTTATTGTTCTATGCTAAATTTTGCATGCAGGTCTATATGTTTATAATTTATATGAAAAAAATGAAAAACATTAATTATGGCAAAATAGACATTCTGTAATTTCCCAGGCAAGTTACTATTAAGATAAATATCCCTACATATTTTGAGATTAAAAACAATAACATAGCAATCCATCCTTTTCATGCTTTTGAAAAGACTTACTTCCTGTGACACAGTTGCTTGGTCTCACAAAAACTACTAATTAACCTTTGTGATAACTTGTCAAATTCTATTACTTCTGTAAAAGCAATACTTTCTTATCTTTCATAATCAAATTTTAAACTCAGGATTAATGCCATTGGTACAACTGCAGTTTAAAAATAACGTGTCTAGTCACAGCCTTGTAGAGTAGGGGTTGGGTGCAGGCCATATATAGCCCAAGGACCCACGTGGGCATCCCAGGGGCGGAGGCAACAACCAAGATGTAAATGAAACAACTGAGGGTTCTTCTTCCTCCTCTTTCTTTCCGTCTGCCTTTCTCTGTTCTCCTTCATTCCTGCCTACACATTTCCTTAAATAAATAAATAACAAGTCTATCCTTTTTCGCTGGGCAGTATATGAAATGTCTACTCTCTCCAGAAATCTTGATGCTTATGTGGCCTGTTGAAATAATGTTCAAATTAAGCTTTTCTTTATTGACATTACTTGATCATGGACCATATTTTGAGTTCAGTGCAATTTTGCAAAGTCAAATATATGCACAACTTTTAATTTTTTTCTTAATGTAAAATTGTTTCTGGAGAGTTTTTTAAGTTAAATTGCATTCAATATTTATTAAGACTCTAACACAAGCAAGGTACTATGCTTAGAAGCAAGGGCTGGGACAAAGGTGACTCAGACAAGGTCCCTATCTTCAGTAAGCTTTCTGTCTAGTGAGGAGACAGACTTACACAACTCTCATGTTGAAGAAGTAGAAAGAGCTCTCACCTGGTCACTAGAACACAAAAGTGTGAGCTACATCTCTGCTCCAAACTAAAGGCATGACCTTGATCAGCAAATCCCATTCCTTGTCCTCTCAATCTCTTCATCTGTAAACTAGAGATTGGGAATACATTTATTCAACAAACACCAGTGAGCATCTACCATGTGATGAAAGTGGCTGGCTTTAATGAGCAATTATCATGGGACACTTGGATTATCTCATGATTTCAAAAGAAAAACATTGAGGCTCAAAGATGTTAAGTAACTCACCTAAGTTTAAAAAGTGGTCGAGCCAGGATTGAGGCCTAGATTCACCTGATTTCAAAGCTGATTCCTTCAGACCCTACCTACATTGTGTTACTGCAACTATCTTTTACTAGCTTCTAGCTTCAACATTATATAAGCATATTTGCCACTAATATGTAAAGTGAAGTATAACTACAAAGAATTTGGGTTTTATATTAATAATGGAGGTTAAGAGCACACAACAGAATGACACATACAGTCCAACTAGGGATCTCCAGGAAGGCTTCCTGGAGGAGGCAGCATAGCACTAAGGTTAATAAGGTTTTCTTACACAGGGCATTTTGGGTTAAGAGAACTGTTTCTTCTTATAGACTAGTAAACAGTCATACAATTTCAAAGACCAAGGGGAAAGGGTAGTAAGAATGAAACCTTGAAAAGTCAGCTGGAGCCAGATTGTGGAGAGTCTTATAAATCAGGCTATGAACCCTGGACACTACAGAAAGTGGGAAGCTACTGAAAACTAAAGAACATGAGAGTGAAATGACTAGTAACTTTTTGGTTTGGTGCTTTATTTCTTGGTTACATTATTGTTTTCAATTGTTTATAATCAACAAGAACTTTCAGTAAGGTTGCCAAGTACAAAACTAGTGTGACAGAACACTAGCAACAAATAATTTGAAATGTCATTTTTAGAAGAAAAAACTTTCAATAGCTACACAATTAAAATATGACTTGGGAAAACTTCACAAAAATATCAAGTTATCTTTTCTGAGAAAATTATAAAATCAAATTAAAGAATATAAGAGAAGGAAGGCCCTTGTAAAGTAGCAATTAAGTCAGCTGCCTTCAAAGGAGCACAGAATATGTATACCCCAAGGATCCAGAATGTGTTCCAGGTCCTGGGGAAAACAACCAAAGCGAACAACTAAATGAAATTATAATAAAAATGCTTCTTTCTCCTCTCTCTTCCTGTCTACCTACTTGCCTTCATTCCTGCCTGCACCTTTTCTCAAAAAAGAAAAAAAAAAAAAAAGAATATGAGAATAAGCAGAGATGTGCCAAGCTCATAAATGGATCAATAAGATGATCTGTAAATTTATGAGATTATTACAAGATTATTTGTTGACATTTAAAGGCCAGTCAGTCCTTATATTCACATGGAAGACAAAGGGCTAAGTTTGTCAAGATAATTTTGAAGGAGAAAAAAAGGTTAGTAAATGTCAAAACCCCCAAGATGTCTAAGCATTTTAAAAACTAAGAGACCTAAGACTGACGCAGAGACATTAGCTGTGGTTCTATAATTCTTTGTAGGTTAAAGAAACAGTATAGAGAAGGGAAAGAGAAAAGGTCCTTCATGATGGTAAAAAAAGAAAGAAATCTCCACAGCTCCTGACCTACCTGAAATCAGAGTGACCCTGATCCTTTAACAGTGTGATCCAGACTCTTAAAGACAAAAATTATTTTCAAAAACAGCACTTGCATCACAGGAGCCTTGCCTAAATATAACAATTCTAAGTAATTAGAGTGAAGTGTCAATTAGCCACCTGGCATTTGCCAATCATAAGATATGTGCTAAAAAAAAAAAAAAAAAGTGTAGGAACATGAACTATAAGCACATTGGCCTGGATTTTTTAAAATAGCCAGTGACAAAGTTGAGGGGCCGAAGTCATATATGAAGTCACTAAAGTACCTACCTACAAAGCCACACATGAGTAAGTAGTATACAATTGCATGACAACATGCTGGGTGGCAAGTAGATGGGTAACCAAAGCCAGGTGTGCTCAGGAAGACATTCTAAGGTGGATGTGGAAAGTGACAGGCTAGTAGGGAGTCTTTGTCATTCAAAATGCTGCAACTCACCTGGTCCTGGTCCAAAGTGGCTCTGGCATAGAGAAGGGCAGCACCAAAACCATTAGTGTGTAATTACATCTACAGTCCATCAAATCAAATTAAAAAGGAACTGATCTTCCTTTTTAAGAAATTAGCTAATGATCTTGTCTAAGATTCATGAAAACAGTAAGCCTGTCTTCCTATTTCCTGTTCTCTTGTCAACGTTTTTTTTGACAGTATGATGAAGTAGGAATACCTTCCTCCTGGGAGGCTTTACATGGGCCCTTGACACTGTTGCTTTTGGGGTACAGAACACCAACAAGGAAGGAACAGAGGTTAATACCTGGTGAAGCATGTGATTGCTCTCATTGCTCTCTGGCTTACTGTTTATAGAATCATGAGTCCCATGAGGACAGATCTGAAAGAAAATATATGTTGGATCATGATGATAGCCTCTTGCAGGGACACTGTCTACATTGTGTATCATTAGCACTATAGACTGTTAGCTCCAGACATGGATCCACTACAGTTTTCTAAACTATTAATATCACACTTGCTCACAAATTCTAACTTTATACATTCAAGAAGTAACATTCTAACTGGAAAAAGCTCAGTTGTATGTTGGTTCATTTATACACTAACCAAAAAGTAATGTGCCATAAAGTGCATATTGATAAGTCTGCAATGAATAAAGCAACCATATAAAAGCTCATCACTTAAAAGAAATTAAATACACTGTGGTTTACATAGCAATATTCCTCATTCATGTCCGAGATCAGATCTTTTGTATGCCAGTCACAGTTAAACATAATTTGCCATAATCTTGGTAAAAGGGAAGTAACCAATAAGTCCTCAGTTCCAGCTCTAAAACAGTACATAATACACTTCTGAAATGCATTAATAAAGAAAGGATGGGAGAAAGGTTCCTGTAGTAACTGACATTTGTGATATAGTAAGACAGAGTTCTCTGGATTCTTATATTTATTGAAATTATAAATATGTACATACCTTAAAAGGTTGATAAGTCATTTGTTATTGTTTCTATTACCCCTGTGTAGTTATGAAAAGTGAGACCAGGACCACCATTTCTTAGATCTGTTGTTCTAAATTCTTAGCTTGTTTGGTATCAGTTGAGTGTCACAACAGTTCTGTGCAAAATTATTCTGCTCTCCATTTCACCATTGAGAAAACTGAGGCACTAAGAAGTTAAGTACTGATCAAAGTCTTATGAAAGGTAGGACAATATTGTACCAGCTCTGATTCTGTGGCCCAAGCTCCAAATTGACTTACTATTCTTCTGGTTGTAAAGTCTTTTTGTATGATTGTCCATTTAATTTAATTATATTTCCAAATGTGGTTTTAGGGGTATCATGGACAAGGGTTCTTATGTGAAGATATATTTCAACAGCATGATGTATTTTCATTTTTATGATAGCTATTTGGGGTGGTTTATGTGGGTTAATTAATAGTTTGGAGAGGATAAAAGTTAAAGCCCTTCTAATCCATCATTTGGAGCTGCCACTATGGATCACATTACTGCATACTTAACATCATTTTCTCTCTGGTTCCCTGAAAAAGGCATGTGTGCTAGGACATTTTACACCTCCAAGCATACAAGAACTGTGGACCACAGTACTAAGTCATAATTATGTTTTCCCTCCTGACATTTTGCTCTGATCCACTGAAAGACAATTTACTACTACACAATGCCTAATTGTCCAATTATATGAGATTCACATTCAATAGCTGCAAAGTATCACACAAACAGCGTCATATTCACTATATATCTTATTTCTCATGATCAGAATTTAGGTCTTGGCATATGATTATTTCTCTTAGGAAGCACAATTGTACTAGGGGTGATACTGAGCAGAACCAGAAATTTGTTGGAGATAAGGGAAATTATTTTGTCTTCATGCAAATTTTTGAAGTAGAAAAATTTGTTCTTGATGTTTGTATTCCTCTTATGGATACTTAATCCAAGTTTTTACTCTGAACTGGGATTGGCAGTATTATCCCCTATGGGTATTATTGGAGATTGTTGTCATGACCTCAGTACCAGCCTAGTGACCGCAGGACTCAATATTCTCTGGAAATGCAGATTACTGGCCTGAATCAGCTAGTAAAGTGGACTTTGGTAAATAATTTAATCTCTATGAACGCCTGATGTCTTCTGTATAAAAGAGATGCCAATATCTATATCCTAGATTTGCCAGGAAGATAAAGTATTAATTCCTCATGGAGACTGAGGAGCACAGTATCAAATACATATAGTAGAAACTGGGCAACTAGTATTTGATGTTATACGCATAGAACAGTGGGTAAGGTATTTCTGGAGAGTGTAAGTTTAAGGGAGTCATTTTGTGCATGTATTCCTCCCTTAGTGAATGATAAAGATATGCTGTATGATTTTTAAAGGTGAAAAATATAAATGCCACTTATCTGTAGTAAATAACCGGAATACACACACCTGTAGACCAAAGAATGACTTAAATCGAAGTTTAAAAAAAAAAAAATACAGCACGTCAAACAGAATGGTGAATTTTCAAAGGCTCATAAAAACCAACTCTCCCTCATTGCACAACCAGGGAAAATACTTTTAAAGGAGTAAAAGTCATGTTTGAGAAAAATGCTTGCACATACGGACAAAACTGTGACTACATATCGTGGTAAAAGGATATTGCCTAACCAGACTTGAGATAAAGCTACAGTGTACTTAATTGTATAATTTTTAAAAATCCATTCATTCATCAATTATTTGTTAAGCGCTACTACCTACCAAGCACCAACAAAAGCCTCACAACCACCAACTTTGCTTTGCTCCCTCGCGCCTAGCAGTCTTCTCCATTAAGGACTCCAGTATTTTAGTTAACACCTTAGGTCAATATTGCACGGAACGCGTCACAGAGCAAAGAGACAGAACAAGTTGGCCCATGCCCTTCCACGAGTCTCGTGCGTCTACGTCAGCGCAAATTGAAAACGCCTAGACGTAACCTACGGTGTCCTAACAAGGAAACGAAGTTTCCTCAAGAGGCGACTTCCGCCCATGTGAAAGATGGCGCCGGAAGCCTCAGTCGTCCCTGCTGCCAGGTTCTTTCCCTTCGCGGGAGGGGCTTAGGAAAAGCGGGAGGTGTTTTTAGTTTTGCAGCCCTGGCTTCCATCCCTAGCTCCCACAAAATCACTGCGGTTGAACGAAGACAGATGTAATAATATTTAACCAGAAGAGGAAAACAAAGCGGGAAACAACCGCGTTTTAGAGTCGCTGCAGGGACTGGACTCCCGCGAGGGGCAGGGCCGGGGGCGGGGCCAGAAGAAGGGCGGGAGGGGCGGGGCTGCGGTTGCGGTCCCGGCGCCGCAGCGGCGAAGGTGCCGGCGGTGCCGAGTAGGTGAGTGAAAATCCTCCGGCTAGAGGTTGCTGGGATCCCAACTCGCAGACTGCTCAGGGCCTGTGGTGGCGGGTCTCAGGAATCTGCTCGTCCTTTTTTCTCTCGCTATTCCCTAACGGAAACCGGGTATCGAGTTTTCCAGTCCCGCGGCTGGTGGAGTTGCTTGCATCCGGGCCCCCGGCTCCCTCCAGCTGCGGCGCAGAGACGCTGGGATTTGCACCGGCCTCTTGGCGTTCTCGTCCGCTGTCCCGGAGACGCGTCCTGGCTGCGGACCCAGCGTGAGACCAGGAGAGGTGTGTGGGACCCGCTGCGGAGCAGTCTCCAGGGGAAGGAGGCTCGGGCCCCTAGAGGCCTGACCCCGGGGAAGGCCAGAGGGTGGGCGGCGTGCTCGTCGGGATCCGAGAGGAGATAACGCGGGGTGGTTTGGAGGTGCGGACGTGCTACCCGTCTTCGGAATTCAGTACAAGTTTCTAAAGATTGCTGATCCCCTGTGAATTTGAGTAGCAATTCTAGAGTCGCGTTGTGTTCCCTTTGTGTACGACATGACTTCACAACTCCGAGGTTACACATACTCACTTAAAGGAAGTGACCATTGTGGCTTTCGCATCACTTGAGTGATTGTATCAGTTGCAGAAAGAGGTGCACTGATTGCATGTCTGCTGTGACCCTATGGGGACTGACCGGCCCCAGTGAGCACCTGGCTTCTGTATTTGAGACATGTACTTGTCAAGAGAGATGGCCTTTTCAGAAACAATGGAAACTGAGTAGTCTGGTTGTGGCCAGCGGATACCTTTTTTTTTTTCAAACTGAGCCCGCCCCTTGTGATTCCAAGCAAGGGGACATGTGCCTGCATTACTTTTAATTTATGCAACCGAGATTGGAAAATACTGTTCCATATGATCTGACTCGGACTTTGGAAAGCTTTTAACAGAACATCTCAAAAGCAAGAATATAATATATAGGAGATTAGTAAAACGGACTCAGAATACTTGAAATAAGATGGTTTATGTGACATAGATACTGTTGCCGCTCCTTAGTGAAACTTTGCCACTCTGTGAAAGACCTGAATCCATTGGAAACTGCCTATTATACAAATGAAACAAAAATGAAAGATATTATAGAACACTTTGTACACTATGCATTAAGCTACCACTAACCAGTTCCTGGAAACAATTATGTAGGGGCTAAACTTTGATTTTGCTTTTTTTTTTTGTACCGTTGATAAACGCCTCTTTACTCTGTTAGCTCTTCATATTTGCTTTCAGAAAAAGAAGGTTAAAAAAAATGAAGATGCCCATCTTTCACCTGTCTTTGGGCTCTATGTTAAGTAGTTCTAAAGAGAGATAGGTTAGTCTGCCTGTTGGAGAAACTTTGGTCTTTGAGATATCACTGGATAATGATATCGTGAACTTCATCTCTGATGAAAATTTAGATTGTTGTTGCAAATAGTCTGATGTTATAAGCAATTCACTGTCATAAAGTTGTCCTAGGCAGCTTCTGTTTTTGAAAGCATACTGGTTTAAGACCCTGCTTCTCTTAGGGAAGAATGAAAATAAACAGAAAGCATGATTACAAAAAGTGTGCACTTTCTGATGGTACAATACTGATTTAAGACACTAGTGGACCAACCAACTTTCTAATTAATCAGAGAAGAGTTGGTTTATTTTTAGCAAAGGAGTAAGAAAAAGCAAACCTTCAAACCTACCACACTGCCAACAGTTTTAATAGGTGATAATTAATATAATCTTTATGCTTGCATATGTTGGATTATTTTCAGAAAATATGTTGAGTATAAACGCATAAACCCAATTTTTTTCTTTACAGGAGTGAAGTCTCCATGAAACCCAATTTGGATCCTGGCTTCTCTCAATAGACTCTTTTGGCTAATGCTTGATGACCTTCTGGAGTAGCCAACGTTACATGTAAATATGTTGTGTAGATAAAACACTATTGGTATTGAACTGATTTTTTTTTTCAGGCACATTTGTGTGTATAGGTTTTCCTGACCAAATATGATGACTTTAAGAATTAGTAAAATCAGTTTTACAACTCTCCTAGTTATACTTACCCTACATTATTTCTTTTGTGAGCGTTTAAAGTTAAGCAATTCAGCATGAACCTTTTCCTTTGTTTTCTTTCTAATGATTCTAGAAGGGGGTTCCGTGTAATCAATGTTTTATAATAATTTAATTTTCACAATCAGGTAAAAAGATTTTCCATAATCCAACTAGAGTTATGCTCTAGGACTCAGTTCCGTTTTAGAAAATTCTTTTATTTTCAATGTAATGATGAAATGTTTGCATTGTAATACTGCTTTTATGATTATATACCCTTCTACCCCAAAAGGAAGAACGAAGAAAAGTAATTTTATGGCTATGTGTTTACTTAATTTCAATCTCCTTTGCCTCTTGTGTGCTCTTGTTAATGTTGACAACATCATCATTAAAGCTTCAGTTAAAATTGTATTTCTTTATTCTATCATTGTAAATTGTAAATACAGTTTATGTATCCAAAATGGGCATATTTTAAACATAAGTGACAAAACAAACTATATAGCTATGTCTAGTGTAGACTCTTAAAACTATTAAATTGATATAGCACATTAAAAAAAATCCCTAAGTGAATTTATGAATAAAAAATAGACATATAAAAATTGTGTTTGTGTTAAAACATTTCTGTATATACTTACTGTAAAGTTTTTTTCCAGACCTTGTATACTTGTTCTTTACATCCCTAGTAAGTGTTCTAAAAATAGAAATCATTACTTTTTATCAGTCTCTGAACTCTCTTGACAAGATATAGATAAAAATCCTTATTGTAAATAAAGTGGTTTACTTTTATATGAATTAGTTATATTATCTCTCAAAACAATCATAATAGGCAATGATATATATGTCATAATTCACTATTAATGGATATTATTTACTATTATAATAAATAGATTACACAATTTTAGACATGCTTATGTGAAATTGTCATAGTTTTTGTTTTCCTTTTTTAGTCTTTCATTACAGGTATTCAATTTTAATATTAGTCAAGAATGATTCATTTTACACTAATATCACATAGAAACTACGCTTTCAGAATGATCTGTTTCAGTGGGTTAAGGATATACCAGAGACCTGGATTCTATCCTGGCTCTGTGACCTTGGGCAGTTTGCTCTTCTAACTGTATCTATTTATTCAGTAATTGAATAAGTAATTGAATAATTGAAAAGCTTGAACAGAGTCCATCTAGTCTTTTTGTTCTCTCCATGTTCTAAATCACTGAAGCTTTTTTATTTAGCCATTTAGCATAAAAGCCTCTCTTTGTGTTGATAGAATGCTGCTCTACTTTCTTGTATATTAAATTTATTTTTGTCATTTTAAATGCTAGTATTGAACTGTATTACCTTGAGTTCATTGAGAATAACAGGACTGTTCCCTCATTTTTTTTGTTATGGTTCCAGACTGTTAAGCTTTTACAATATTGTCTTTTTTTTTTCCCTTTTAGCAACTTTAAGGTGTTGGGTTTTTGGGTTGTTTTCTTTTTTTTTTTTTAAGGAAAGGTGCAGGCAGGAATGAAGGTAAGTAGGCAGGCAGGCAGGAAGAGAGAGGAGGAAGCAACACTTTATTTAGTTGGTCAGCATTGGTTATTTCCCTGTCCTCAGTTCTTGAACCAGGGACCTTGGGATATGTGTGGACTGTGCTGAGTTTAAACCTCTAGGCCACCAGGGTATACTCAGGTACTATATTTGTTTCCTGGATTTCCATAACAAAGTTTCACAAACTGCATTATATATAAATAATACAAATTTATTCTCTTAGTTGTGGAAACTAGAAGTGAGAAATAAGGTATTGGCAGAGGCATGTGCCCCTGAAGTCTTTTCTTGCTTCTTTGTAACTTCTGGTACTTTCCAGCAGTCCTCAGCATTCTTTGGCTTATCATAATTTCTGGTACTTTCCAGCAGTCCTTGGCATTCTTTGGCTTATAACTACATCATTCCCAACTTCTGCCTAAATTTTCATATGGACAGGACATGTTGCCTCTGGTTCTGTGTGTCTCCAAATCTCTCTCTCCTTATAAGGATACCAGTCATTAGATTAGGACATACCCTAATCCAATGTAACCTATCTTAGAGTTGATTAAACCTATTTACATATAAGGAATATTCACAGATACAGGGAGTTAGGATTTGAACATATTTTGGTGGGGGAGACACCATTCAACCCACAACAAGCATTGTGGTCTTCAGATGAACTCACTCCTTCCCAATTTGCTCCCCTTTGTTATACTTTAGGAATCAAATATCCCATCTTATTAAAGGTACACAGAGATAATATTTGGGACAGTGAGGTTCTATTCTGTGTTAGTGCATAATATTTCATATGAATGTTCAAAGGCCTCCTTTTTTAGCTCATTTTGAATTTCTAAATATATACCCTGAACATAAGTGACAAGATACTATGTATCATAAATTACCATGTCAGCAAATATTTATATGCACTGCCATGCTTGTGGAATGTCTGTCCTTGTAGGGAACATGCTTCCAAATCTTTTTTGACTGAAAAGGAGAAAACCTTATATGCCTAAATCATTTGGAGTTTTAGTGGATGACTTTACAATTGCTGAACTTAAGCACTGATTTTGTGTATCATTCTTTAGGTAACACCTGGAGCTTCTGGATAATGTGACATTTGGGATACAGTGATGTCAACTCTCTGTCCACCACCATCTCCAGCTGTTGCCAAGACAGAGATAGCTTTAAGTGGCGAATCACCTTTATTAGCAGCTACTTTTGCTTACTGGGATAATATTCTTGGTCCTAGAGTAAGGCACATTTGGGCTCCAAAGACAGAACAGGTACTTCTCAGCGATGGAGAAATAACTTTTCTTGCCAATCACACCCTAAATGGAGAAATCCTTCGAAATGCGGAGAGTGGGGCCATAGATGTAAAGTTTTTTGTCTTGTCTGAAAAAGGAGTAATTATTGTATCATTAATTTTCGATGGAAACTGGAATGGGGATAGGAGTACATATGGACTATCAATTATACTTCCACAGACGGAACTTAGCTTCTACCTCCCACTACACAGGGTGTGTGTTGATAGATTAACACACATTATCCGGAAAGGAAGGATATGGATGCATAAGGTGAGTGGTTTTTAAGTTTTATTAATCATACCAACCCAGCTATTGAAAGTTTATTATTGGATGCATTTATATCATTTTTAGAAATTATCTGCAACTAACTTTAAATTGTAGCTGTTATTTGCATCTATTCTGTTAGATATAGATATATCTAGTTGATGTCATTGCTACTCATAATAATATAATATCATCTCCTGGAAAGCAGGAGATGATAGCTCCATATTAAAAGGTTAAAACAGAGAGAGATTAAGAAATGTAAGAATTTTTCAGAGTAGATATGAGCTGGGAATTTTGACTGTAAAACCTTTTTTCTTTTTTTCCTGTTGCCTGACCCCTGGCTTGCTCTTATTGCTATTAATAGATAGAAGTACTGTAAAATAATGCTTTCATAGGCAGTAGACCATATAGCCTTCGGATTTTTTAACTTCTCTGCCAGATTCCCAAATGAAGCGTTTGGATCAAATGGTTTCTAGAAGGCATTTTTCTTAATGTTTCAGATTGAGTCAGAGGAAATTAACATTAGTCTCTAAATCTTGTAGTAAAATTTTTATGACATGCCACATACTTTTGACAGATCTAAAGAACAAATTTAATCCTTCTTTTACTCTGTAGTTTGATACTGATACAGAAGTTCATTAAAATATTGTTAATTTTAAAGGCTTTTACCAGATAGTAA
>RJWH01001928.1:146780-226980 GCA_004363575.1 Solenodon paradoxus
CCTCACTCTCCCCCACTCCCCCTCACTCTCCCCCTCCCCCTTCCGCTAAACTGGAATAAAGGTTAGCAAAAGTAGGCTGGCAGGAAGAGAGAAGGAAGAAGCACTCACTTTATTTTACTTAATTGTTCATCTTGGTTTTTCCCCTCAATGCCAGGTCTCCAGCTAGGGTCCTTAGGATATATGTGGACTTCGTCTGATGGCCTTATCCACTAGGTCACGAGGGTGCACCAAAGTAGTAAACTTCTTTGGGACTATCAAAGAACTTTCAAATTGATCTTATTTAATTTGAAAAGACTAAGTCATTAGTTTCCTTTATGAAACTATGCAGATATTACATTGACTGTTTTCTGCTAAATTACCTGTTTTTAATTGTAGAAAAAATGTTTATATTATTTACGAGAACATGGATTTGTTAGGCTAACTCACCCCAACTTTTTTGGCCCTAAAATGGGGCAAGTAAAGTACACAAAAACATTTCATTGTATTATGAAAAAAACTTGTAATAAATTTTTTTTTTAATGAATTTTCTCTTGCTCAGGAAAGGCAAGAAAATGTCCAGAAGATTGTCTTAGAAGGTACAGAGAGACTGGAAGATCAGGTAAGGGGCAGATTTCATCCTACCAAGCAACACTAAGCCTACAACATATAAGGCCAAGGACTATTTTTATTAAGGTTTGGAGACAAATTATTTTGACAGATTGAGCCTGAAAATAAACATAGCCTTTATGGAGGTGTTTGGAATAGACGGGATAAACATTTCCACCTTAGACCTGGAGAGATAAATAAGTAACCAATAATAGTAATTGCATCTCTCTCTCTCCCCCCTCTCCCCCACTCCTCCTCACTCTCCCCCACTCCCCCTCACTCTCCCCCTCCCCCTTCCGCTAAACTGGAATAAAGGTTAGCAAAAGTAGGCTGGCAGGAAGAGAGAAGGAAGAAGCACTCACTTTATTTTACTTAATTGTTCATCTTGGTTGTTCCCCTCAATGCCAGGTCTCCAGCTAGGGTCCTTAGGATATATGTGGACTTCGTCTGATGGCCTTATCCACTGGGTCACGAGGGTGCACCAAAGTAGTAAACTTCTTTGGGACTATGTCTGAACAGGTTATCAAGTATTTCTGTCAGGGTTATTCTTTATTTTCAGTTTTCAGTTGCCCAGTTTATCCTAATGTGTTATTTTCTACACATCATTTTACTTCTTTTCTGCAGGGTCAGAGTATTATTCCAATGCTTACTGGAGAAGTAATTCCTGTAATGGTGCTGCTTTCGTCTATGAAATCACACAGTGTTCCTGAAGAAATAAATGTAAGTTCTTAATTATATTATTAAATAGGAGCAAGAGTACCACTTCCCTTGAGTTACATTACTAGTATGTATATTAGTAATATTCTAAGTTTAGTAGTATGAATTTTGTCATATATGCTGTTCATATGAAGAATTAACCTCTTTAACAACCATACCTAAATTTTATGGCAAAACAGACTTTTTTTTATTATTGATTGTTGTGATTAAATGAAATATTTATTTTTCACTGCCCTTTGTATTACCTAGAAGTAGGAGAATATTGGCAATTATAGAAGCAAAAGTGTTTAATGTAGTACTTTCTGTAACAAAACAGTGTACAAATCGTAATGGAAATTCATATATTCACTAATCTAACTTCCTCAATTATTCGTTGGGGACATTTTGAATCACACTCCACTCTGCATGTGTAGATAAAATCTTTAGGAAACTATTCTTACTGCTTTCTGATTTTGTCATTAAGCTTTGTCTCTAGATTCTGACAACTCAGAAAAGGAAGTTGTTCTTATAAAAGCTGCTGCCTAACCTGCCTGACCAGGTTCACGCTTGCTCTTCCAGAAGTTTATGATACTGCACAGAGGTTGTTTTATGGAGATTCCTCATGCTCAGAAATAAGGGCAGTGTGCTAGCCTGAAGCTAGACTTGTAAGAAACTTGTATATTTCAATATTATTTATAGCTGGAATAATTTTTTTGATCCATTTTAGATAGCTGATACAGTTCTGAATGATGATGATATTGGTGACAGTTGTCATGAAGGTTTTCTTCTCAAGTAAGAATTTTGTTTCTTTTCATTAAAGCTGGGTGACATAGGTACAGGTCTTATATTTGGAAGTCTTACATTTGGAAAAAAGAAAATAATAGCAGAGTGTCTACCCAGATTATTCTAGGGATAGCACTCCATATTTGAACTCTTACTTCGCTTTATATTACTTTTTCACTTGCTACTCATCTGTGATATGCTTAATATTATTCTTTTTAATATTTAAGGAAGTTGAGTTTCCAAGTGTGCTCAGAAAAGAAATCTGGGTCCCTTGTTTGGTTCTGGTTTCTTGTTTTACTTTACATTAAAGCTGAAACTAAGATATACAGATGATTTGCAGTGCTGCACACCTTGAACTTGTGTGTCATAATGCAGTGTTGCTTCAATTGAAAAAGCATCTAAAACTAAGAACCATTTCCAGTTAAGTTGCATTATGGATGAACTTAAGTTATTTAGATCTAGGAAAGTACTCATATTTATACTAAACTTTTCCATCTAACAGTAGACTTTAATACTAAAGAGTGTGAACTCTAACACCACATTTTCCAGGTATAACTCTGGGCAAGTGACCGGAACCCTTTGTGCCTCCATTTCCTCATTTGTAAAATGGAAATAATAAATAGTACCTACTTCAAAAGATTGTTGTAAGCATTAAGTGAGATAAATCATATTAAGCATTTAAAACATTGTCTGACATGTAAATGTATGTAATAACTAATAGCTAGTATTTTCTTTTCATATTTTTCTTAAGAATGATAATAGCTACTGCTTATTGATAACGTGTTAATCCTATACTGAGCCCTATACATGTAAAATCTCACTTTCTACTTAAGTTTCTTTTGTATATTAACATGAAATTTTCTTTCTAAAAATGAAGAGTGAAAAATAAAATATTTGCTTCTCTGTCCATAGTCCTTTAGATTCATGATGGGATTTCAGAGGCATGAGAAACCTAGAAACCTCACATGACTTGAGTCAGAAGCCCTTTACTCCTGATTCTGCTCAATGTCTGCCAATCAGACCTTATATTTGATCCCTTTTAACTCTTAATCACTTAACCTCTACGCCTCCTTTTCTTCCATTATAAAGCGGTAATATTTTACTAGCTAGTTGTTATTTTTTTAAGTTGCAATGAGTGAATCTGTGTGAAAGGTATCTGGAAAATGTAAAGTACTATAGAAATAAAAGGTAATGTACTTACAGCTGTAGTATTCATCGTGTGAAGCTATTCTTAGTTGAACTCACTTGCATTTATTTTTTTCTAGTTTATGAAATTTTTGTAGCCAATTTTTTTTACAGCCAGTATTTTAAATCTCTTGTCTTCAATTTACAGTGCCATTAGCTCACATTTGCAAACCTGTGGCTGTTCTGTCGTAGTAGGTAGCAGTGCTGAGAAAGTGAATAAGGTAATTTATTTTCTAATCCAGCATAATAATCTTACTCTTCTTTTTAAGACGGGGAGATTAGGAAGAAGCATTTTTACGGAAGGAAGAAGAGGAAGCACTTTTATTTGTTTGTTTATTTTTGGTTGTTCACCACCAAACCTGGGTCCTTGGGCTTTATATGGTCTATGCCCCAGCCACAGGTTTAGTGCCTGAGCCACCAGGGTCTGCTATAATCTGACTTTTTAATACTGCTAACATGCTAATCCATAATATGTTTATAATTCAAGGACTAGGTTGCAGTCAGGATGATCTAATATAGTATAAGGAGGCAATATAATTTGAGTTAATTATTGTGACACAAATGAGTTTGAAATAAACTGAATAGTAAGTCATTTATCAGTTTTACTTTGATAACTCAGAAATAACAGTAAAAAAGGTTCCAGTCACCAGTTCTGATGAGAGTCCCATACCACTACCAGTTCTCTGAACCAGCTGCTTATCCTACAATTCAACTCCAATCTGACACAATCTACCCAAATAACGTCAGATTTCAAAAGTAAGATTTCTGTTTTACAAGACTTCCTTCCTACTTCAGCTGCCAATCTGAACCCTCTCCTTGGGTTTGCTTCATTTGCTAGAGTAACTCACAAAACTCAGGAAAACATTTTACTTATTAGATCACCGGTTTCCTTTCAAAGGATATTAATTCAGGAACAGATGGATGAGATGCATAAGACAAGGTATGAGGAAAGGATTCAGAATTTCCATGCACTCTGGAAATGTATCACTCTTCCCAAATCTCACATGATTACATGAGCCTTAATTTACCAAAATTATAATTCTTATCCAGCCATTTATGAGAGCTTAGTGTACCTCTAATAACTAGTGATATTATTTCTGTTGCCTCAAGAAGGTGATTTTCCATGAGTGTCTTAAAAAGTCTTCCGGTTCCAAGAAAGACTTCTCAGTGATTTTTTTGGAGGTCGGGGCTCCATGTTTTCTAGATATTTTTCTCATCCCCTGTAAAGTGTCTGGTTTAATGATGTCCCTTTTTAAGAAAAGATTGCCATCACACTAAATTGAAAACCACTGCTCTAAAATAAATACTCTGTGAATATTGTCTGAATTCCAGTTTAGTTACGTGGCTAATAGAATCATATATAGATCCAATTCTATTAGAGGCTTCTAAATTCCAAAAATGGTTTCCTTCTTTTAAATGAAACTTGATAGATATCTCATTCAGTTGAAGGTTTGGGATATTCCTTGCTTTTTGTTTTTCACTTAATTATTTTATTTTTTTGCCACCCTCCTCCCTGGATCTCAAACTCAGGTTCACAGCGTTCAGATTCTGTGCCTTATCTACCTGAGCCACCGAGTGCGGCACTCTGCTTTTTGTAGCAATGAATTTCACCTGTATAACTATTGAACAGGACCTATGATTCTGCCAATTTTGACTGCATTTTTTTGTTGTTGTTTAAAATTTTCTGCTTGTTTGAAAAACAGTTTCTGGATGGAAATACAATCAATGATTAGGTCAGAACATGCCGATAACACAAGCATTTTTAAGTTGGTGTCCGGAGCAGAGACTGTGTAAAGTTAGGGACTTGGGTTCATGATCTGGGGCTGGGGGAAACAACCATAAACGAGCAAATAAATAAGAATGCTTCCTTTTTCTGTCTTCCTGCCTGTCTACCTTCATTCCTTCCTCATAACCTCTTTTAAAAAAAAATAAAAAGATAATATTACGTCATTTCCTACTAAAATATGGGTTCAGTGATTTTGGAAAAGTCCACTTATTATCACTTACCTGGAATATCAGAATATGTACTCAAATGAAGGTTTTAAGATAAACAGTAAATTTACTAGCATTTTCCAAAGGTATTTGACCACAGAATCCCTATTTTGAATAACTGTTATCTCCTGCGGTATAGTCCAGGTGACCTAAGGAATATTTCCACAAGATGTGTTTTATTGACAATAACAATTGAAATTTCTATTCAAATTTATTTTCTAAGAGAACCAATTCATATTTTAATACTATCTTTTCTTTTACAGATTGTAAGAACATTATGCCTTTTTCTGACTCCAGCAGAGAGAAAATGCTCCAGATTATGTGATTCGGAATCATCATTTAAATATGAATCAGGGCTCTTTGTACAAGGACTGCTAAAGGTACGCTTTGCTTTTATCACAAGTGAACCCAATTTTTTTTTTTTAAAGAAAAGTGCAGTCAGGTTTGAAGGCCTGTAGGCAGCCAGGCAAGAAGAGAGGAGAAAGAAGCATTTTATTTATTTTTATTTAGTTATTCATACTGAATGCATGCTCTCCCCTGTCCTGACTCAAACCCGGAGGTATGTGATCTTTACACCTTTGGAGATGACTGACCTAACTGCTACTCCACCAGGGCATGCCTGAAACCAATTTGTTCTTTAATCATTTTGGGGATTCTCTATGCATATACTTTGTATATTAGCACTTAATGCATCTCGTGTTGTTATACCAAGGGCTAACTTTCTTTACCCAGGTCTGAGCATAGAGTATATGCTTTATACATTTATGGTTGTATTAGTGAAACATCATGAACTATCTTTCTTTCAGGTTTCTCCCTGGTTTCCTGTAGCTACCTGCTTAGCCTTAGGATTTTCTTTTCTTTCTTTCTTTCTTTTTTTTTTTTTTCCTAATATGTGCTTAAAATAAGTTGCACATCTAAAATGGTTCTATACCCTCATGGCTCAGGCAGCTAAGGTGCAGACTATATGAATCCCAAGGACCCAGTTTCAAGACCTAGGACTGGGGGAATAACTAATAAATTAATAAAATGGAAGCATTTTATTTTTTATTGAATGGGTTTGAATTCTAATGTTACATTTTATGTTTGTGTACTACATTAATAGAAAAAAAATCAAGTCTACTGTTTATCTTGAAAAGAATGTTTAGTATTTGAGCAATTCCTATGTCAATATATATGTATATGTGTATTAGAAAAGTTATTTTACATTTTTCTTTTCATTTGAATGTTTTTCAAAGAGCAAAACAGATCAATGTAAATTAGCAATTATTTTCATAAAGGGAAGACATTTATTCACATTATTGAATATATACTGGTGTTTCAATTATAGTCAAAAACATGGAGAAGTAGTTTTCCTAGTGGTTATGTGATTCTCTTACTGCAAATATATAAAGTATTTCTCAAAGGTATGCAAATACATATTTTCATGAAAAACATCAATTATTTCATTAAGTTATAGTTTTAAGTGTTCCTCTATGCATCTGGCATATGTCCCTTTCAGGATTAAAGGACATCATTAAATGAGAAGATGCTGAAGAAATATAAGTACTAAGGACTTTATTATGCCTTTGATAGGAAGAAGTTCTAATTTTCAGATTTGTATAATTCAACTCAGAAGTGAGTTTTGCTTAACTAGTTCCTGTATTGAAATACTTTTATTCTGAGCTCATAGCATGCACATTATTGAAAATGTAAAAGCTGAATATAATTTTTATTTATGAGAATTTTCTGTACCTGAAAAGAAGTATACATTTTACTTATTATAAAATTACATACTCAGTGGGGTTTAAAAGAGCTTATGAATAATCACAGGAAAAAATTATTTATAATCTCTCAATCCAATGAATAATTGCTGTTAATATTTGGCATCTATCTTTCTGATATTTTTTCTTCTATTTTTTTTTTTTCTTTCAAAACTCTCCTCCCTCCCCACACCCTCACCCCCACCCCAACTTGAGTCATCACTTCTCTTCTGGTTGTTTCTGATTTTTGCTATTAAAACCAAAGCTGTAGTGAACCCTGTTGTCACTAAACTTTGCCCACAGTCATGATTAATTTTCTAGAATAAATTTCTAGAGATAGATTTGTTAAATCAAAGCCAGTTCTTTTTCATTCAAAACTAATTCTTCATCTCTTTTGGTATCTAAGACAGTCAGTTTCCTTTCATTATGACAGGATTCAACTGGAAGCTTTGTGCTACCCTTCCGGCAAGTCATGTATGCTCCTTACCCCACCACACACATAGATGTGGATGTCAATACTGTGAAGCAAATGCCACCATGCCATGAGCACATTTATAATCAACGCAGATACATGAGGTCAGAGTTGACAGCGTTTTGGAGAGCCACTTCAGAAGAAGACATGGCTCAGGATACGATCATCTACACAGATGAAAGCTTCACTCCTGATTTGTATGTAATGCCCTGCCTTTTGATTCTGTCATTAATCAGTATTATGAAATTATCTTTTATGAATAAAAACAAAAAAAATGTATAGCTTTACAAGGAGAGAAAAATAGAATTATGATTGAAGATTTATTAATTGAGGATTTTTTTCTAAACTATTTTCCTTAATATTATTTTATTGCCCTTAGGTTAATTAACCCTTAAAAATAAATATTTAAGTATATAATAAATACATGTTGAGCCCCTAGGTATCTGTACTTGGTGCTGAGGTCATTAGTGGTCTGCCACTTGCCAGATATAGGCTAATGGTTCTTAGCATGTTTCCTTTTTTCCCCCCCCTAAACTAATTACTAGAAGTTATTAGTATATAAAGTTAGCCTTTTATTTTTGCTTTGACTTTTGGTGATAGTGATATGTGTGTTTGTTTTTGTGGCTGTTTTGTTTTTTTGACTGGCAAGAATTGGTAATTATTTTTAATTGTCTAATGCTCTCAATATTTTTTATAAGGTATGAGTACTAAAATAGATTAATTCAGTACATACAGACCCCTAATGGGACTGCTTATACTCTTTAGAGAAAAGTAATTACATAGTTACTTAACAAATTTCAATAATATACAAATATATCCTTAAGTTAAAATGAATATAGATTTTATATCTCCAATAGATATATCTAATTTTTATAAATATATTTACATATGATATCCCATTTCTAGGATTTTAATTTGTTGACTGGAGTGAGGAATTGTAGAAAATAGCATTATTTAGCCATTTCAAATTTTGGACTATTTTCTTTTTTTCATAGGAATATTTTTCAAGATGTCTTACACAGAGACACTCTAGTAAAAGCCTTCCTGGATCAGGTAAAATGTTAAACCTAAGATTGTGAGAGTTAATGGTGTTTTCTTTTCTAATATATTCTCCAGTGCCTATAATTTTGTTTTTGACTCTTTGGTCTTTCTAAAGTATCTGAATAATTTTTCTTTTGAAAAAGTGGTGAATAATAACCTATATATTAAAAATTAAAAATAAAATATTCCTCATTTCAAATAATGTTTTTATTCCAAATGCTAACCTGTCACTAAAAGGTATGGTGGTTTGGGGGTTTTTATTTGGGGTGGGGGGGCTGTCAATTTTTGCCTTATAATTGTCTTTAACACTTAGTATACTTCTGTTTGTTTGAATAATAGTATATTGTCTTATTCTTTTAAAAAGTCTACTTAATTACACAGCTGAAGAAAATTATTTAAGACTTATTTCTTAATATAACAGAGTTTTGTCATAATATCATTCTGGGAATTGTGCCAGGAAAACAGTGTCATAGATGGAGCTTTGAAATAATGAGATCCTTATGTTATCTAGAAATTTTGGATCCAGTTCTATGTGGTCTATGATGTATTCTAAAGTTCAAGGACAATTCGTAGTCAGGTAATTCCATACTTCTCAAACTGAAATAAAATTCTCCTCCCACCAATATGTACCCTTTCTCTCCTCCCTCAAGATTAGAGAGATTTGAATTTCTCAAAACCATAGCCTAAGCATGGCTCATCTTTTTAGATGCTTCAATTTTATTTGAAGATGTGGGCAAAGTTAAATAATACAAGTGGAAGTAACATGATTTTTAATAATAAAATAAATATATAATAAATATATAAATATTGTTACTATCTTTTAAAGATAGAATATAAACTTGTGACCATAACTACCATTTTTTGAAACTTATGTTTCATGGTTTATATATGTTAAAGTGAAATTTGAATTAGCTTTCACAGATATAATGCTAACCAGCTTTATGTCTCTTGTTCTGAGGTTGAATGCAAAATTTGAGTGCATTTTTAAAGGTAAAATAGAACTATCAGATTTCTTCCAGACCCAGTACTTCCTCAAGCCTCCTGATAGGGGACATTAGTGGAAATGATTCAGAGCTGATCACGTGAGCTACCTACCAGCCACTGCGAACACTATAACAGAAACATGATGTGTAAGTGAATGGGAACAAATTATTTATTAAAACACTTTGTTTTCCTGCAGGTCTTTCATCTGAAACCTGGTTTGTCTCTCAGGAGTACTTTCCTAGCACAGTTCCTACTCGTCCTTCACAGAAAAGCCTTGACACTAATAAAGTATATAGAAGATGATACGTAAGTAAAACTCCTAAATGGAAGAAAAACCTTTGTACGTTTTTTTTTTGTCTTGTTTCCTTGAACATTTTCTGTATTAAACTTTTTCTTTTCATAGGCAAAAGGGCAAAAAACCCTTTAAATCTCTTCGGAACCTGAAGGTAGACCTTGATTTAACAGCAGAGGGCGATCTTAACATAATAATGGCTCTGGCGGAGAAAATTAAACCAGGCCTACACTCCTTCATCTTTGGAAGACCATTCTATACTAGTGTACAAGAACGAGATGTTTTAATGACTTTTTAATGTGTAACTTGTTAAAATACTTTGTGCAATCATGATTGCTGCTAAAGTAGCTCAGTGGTGTGTATATGGGAAACATTCCCTTGGATTATGCCCCAGAGTCCTACTTGGCAATGACAGTTAAACTTAGTTACACTACAGTTATCACAAGAAAATATGTAAGGGAACGTCAGTTCAGTTATTACAGTGGATGCATCTTTTCTTAGATGTGCTCTTTTGGAATACAGACTTATGTTTACATTATAATAAATATTATTGCTATCTTTTAAAGATATACTAGGATATAAACTTGTGACCATAACTACTGTCTTGTGAAACTTATGATTCATGGTTTACATGTGTTAAAAAGTGAAATTTGAATTAGCTTTCACAGAAATAATGCTAGCTGGCTTCATATCTCTTGGTGTTCCTTGATATATAGAATTACTGCAATACTTTTATAATTAGCTGAAAATTAGGGAATTTAAATCATTTCAGTTCCACAGAAAGGAAGTTAACTTACAAATAGTTTGAGTTTTAGAAAGAAGTTATTGATCAGGCAGATGCTTAATTGAAATTATTACATTCTACTTTGTATACAGACTTAATACTTAGGATTCAATCTGTGTGGAAATGTCAAGCACTATGTGTAGTCCCGATTATGGTAAACCACAGTCAGGGTGTTTCGGATTTATTTGTTCCTTGAGCTCTGTCACAGAAAATAGAGAAAATTGGATTCTATATTTTAGTTGTCACCACCTTTTTTAATTCCTTTTCATTGCTTTTAAGCCAAATTGAAATGTGTTTACCTCCTGTGCCTTTTTTTTCCTTTGGAAAATATAATTACTTGGAAGAAGTTCAGATTTCATTGGTCAGTAATTTTCATCTCGTTTCCTTCTTGTGTAGTCTTACCCCGTTTTGATAATCATCATAACTTGGGGTTATTAATGAATATAACAGAAGAAATAAATAGAATGAATACAAACAGAATATACTAACTAACTATATATCATTTTCTGGGATGAAGAATAACATCTTATCTTCTCTCTTCTTATATTTCTGCCCCTATTTTTAAAGCTGTTGCTCTTTGCCTGAATTGAATGAGAAATAGCAGGAGAAACTTTACTGATATGCTGTTTTACTAGGTGCTACTTTGGCAGAACTTAAGTGGTCTATTTCTTTTTGTTCAATGTGTTTGGACCATTTTGCTAGCTATAATATAACTAACAATTCTGTGTTAAAACAGTGCTGACACAGTAGTGTACACAAGCATAAAATATATTTTTATTTAAAACTGTGGAAGTAACAAAAGGGAAAAAATATATTTATAAGAAAGGGATAAAACTGATAGACCCACTCTGCCCTCACCCACCAAATATAACCAAAACATGTTCTGTTCTGAAAGGTTCTGATCGCCTTGCCCGTCAATAAGATAGATATGGAAATCTTGATTTTCAGACACACACTGACCTATGTGACTGCTGCTCTGTAGCTCAGTCACAAAAATAAGTTTGCAGATACCACCTTTTTGTACCCCTTACCCAGAATTTTTTACATCATAAATTATTTAAGTGCTCACTAATCATTTTCTTTTGCTGGTTTATTACACTGTTATATAGAATGCAAATTGTACCATGAAATAAGTTATTAAAGCATGTGTAAACATTGTTATATCTATTCTCTCAGATGGAAAATTTTGAATAAAATATCTTTAAAATTTGTCTCAGGGTTATTTGTTCAGAAAAACTGTATAAAAAATTGGCTTTCCTATTCAGCTGATATTCATGTTGTCTCTAAGTTATATTTTAATTGATTTTTCTCTTTCAAAAGAATATTCCAAAGAATATATTTAAAAGTTCTATATGATGCTGTAATAATTTGTAGTTTTTTTCTTCTTTTTTTTAAAAAAAAGAACTTTCTGTTTAACATCCAGGACTGCCTTTTGATTGTTTTTAATTTATATATTGCTTTTTCAAATGAAACTACTATGTGGGTAATATTCATAAAAAAATTTTAAACATCCCTGTTGATATAATATCAGTATAACCTAAGCTAATTACTCCTTCTATCCAGAACAGGTGTCCAGAATGGAAGTGCAAAGAATCTAAACCCTTTAATTGGAAAACAAATCAAACTGATGTTTTTGCTTCAGAAAAAAAATAAATATGAATTGAGTTGAAAGGTTTCTTTAAAATAAACTAACATTTCATTGCTAAAATTCTCAAAGAAGAAACCAAAACACTGTATAATTCTGTAAAATAAAAGCGAAGCAGTTACTTTGATTATGTATTTCTGTAATTCTGAAGATGGTGAATGTTACTGTGATCTAACATTTTGGTTTTGATGTGAACTTGCACAAATTAATACTTCCCCTATAATCTGTGGGATATAGACTAAAGTACCCAAAACAGTTAACCAGTGCATCTCTTTGGCTCAAGCAGCTCAAGTGCAGGCCATGTAAAGCCTATGGAATGCGGTTCCAGAACCAGGGTCAGGGTTAAAAAAAAAAAAAAAAAAAAGGTGTGCTTGACCTCCTTTGTGATGAGGGATGTCTTTGGGTGTGGGGAAACAGGTGGTCTCATACAACCTTCTTAGGAAATAATCTGACAACAGTGTCCTTTCACTGAGCAATATATCCTAAAAGATGCTAAAATATTAAACTCAATTTAAATATTCTTTAATAAAGGATTAGTTCTGGCACACCATTTTGGCTTAGTGTTTAAGTCTGGGGATGGGGCCTCCAGCCAAGCAAGCCGCATACAGTCTGAGGACCCTGGTTCTCCTCTCAGGGTTGGGGTGGGGGCGGATAACAAAGATGAATACCTAAATAAAAATAAAGAAATGCTTCTTCAGCCTTTCTGTCTGCCTGCCTGCCTATTTACCCTCATTACTTCCTGAACCTTCCTTTAAAAAAAAAAAAAATTAAGGATTAGTTTAATACATTATGATATAATCCCTATTGTGAAATATTTTATAGATACTAAAATAATAACAGTTAGCAGTCCTAATACACTGTCCACTGGACTTTCTCAATCTATCATCGTAACAATACTATGAGAACAGGTATTATTTGAACCTTACAAATGAGGAAACTAAAACTTAAAGAAGTATAATACACGGTCTATGGTCACTCAATTAAGTTAAACTCCAACTCAGACAGAGAAGTTGGCAGGTGTCACATCACCTCCATGAACAGGTACTCAAATGTTGAAGTGAAAGAAAGGGAAGGAAGCAGGTCTTAGAGACCTATCAGCATTCTGCAGTAGCCTAGTATGATTCTCTGCTATGCTGCTTGGAGAAATTTAATCTCTCTGAAGCTCATTCTTAAAGATTTGAAATGAGGGCATAATACTTTTTGATTATTGAGACCAGTGCTTCAAACTGCTTTTTTACCCAATCTAACACTACCTTTTAACTGGTATATTTAGAACATTTGTATTTAGTATGATTATTGGTATGGTGAGGTTCCATCTATCAGATTGCTATTTGTTTTCTATTTATTCTATTCTTTGGGTTGGTTATCTTTGTCTCCACTTTCTTTTGGATTGAATATTTTTTTTATGATTCCAGTTTATCTTCTTTGTTGACTAACTTTGTTGTTTTAGCAATTACCTTATGGTTATGGTATATATACATCTTTAACATTGTCAGTCTACAGTCAAGTGATATGCTACCTGACATATAGAATAAAACCATACAGTAGTTTACTTCCATGTCTCTTTTCTCACCTTTGTGCTAGTGTGGCCTCACAGCTTACTTCTACATATGTTACAGGCTCTACTCTTTATTATTTTTTGCTTAAACAATTATTCTATAAAAGAGATTTAATATAAATGTTCTAGCCACTCAAACTTAAAGGCAGAGATTGTGAGATTTTGTTAAAAAACAAAAACAAGACAACTATACTACCAACAAGAAACATATTAAAAAATAAAGGATAGCAGCACATCCTGGTGGCCTAGTGGATAAGGCCACTGGGTGTAGTCCACATACATCCCATGGACCCAGGTTCAAGACCCAGGGCCAGGTGTACAACCAAGAGGAACAACTAAATTAAATAAATAAATGTTTCTTCCTTCTTTCTCTTCCTGCCTGTCTCTTCTCACTTCATTTCTGCTTGCACCTTTCCTTTAAAAAAACAAAATAAAAATAAAGGACAAATAGATTAAAAGAATAGAAAATGATGTACCATAGTAATACTGATCAAAAGAAAGCTAGAGTGGCTACATGAATGTCAGGCAAAGAAGCTATCAGAGCAAAGAATATTACCAGGAATAATGCTAAAGAGTCCAGTTCAGCAAAAGGACATTGAGATTTGCTGAGTCCTCTCTCAGAGCATGTCTGATTGAATAAGAAGACACAAAAGCAGTAAGGATGTAGATTTGAGCAAGATTGTCAGCCACCTTGGTGTAGCTGACATAGAATATAGCAGTATCTAGCAACTGAAGGTTACGCATACTATTCAAGAGCACAGGGAACATGCTCAAGATAGACCATATTATGAGCTGTGAAACTCAATGAAAGGATTTAAATCATAGAAAGTATGTTCTCTGACCACAATGGAATTAATTTAGAAACCAATACCAATTTGGAGAAACATCAAATACTTGAAAACTAAAGAGTAGTGCCTTTAAAAGATTAGATAATCTCTAAATTGAGAAAATAGATTGGGGAACAGAAAGGGGGGGTCATATCAGAGCATTGTGGAATGGTTTTTATAAAGACGAGTTTTTATGAAATTCATCCTGCCTTTGATGTCTCCCCATTGCAATCCATTCTTCACACTGATAACAGCATGATCCTTCTAAAATTAGCTCTGATGTTAATTTGTTTAATGGTGGCTCTTCGTCATCTACAGAACTAAGTTCAAAATTTTTGTTCAGCCTTCTAACCACTTCTCACTTCCTAGGACATACTTCTGTTCCATTTATTATACTATTCCTTTGCTTTTCAATCTCATTGCTAAGTTAGAGAACAAGGCTCCGTGGTTTTCATTTTTGTTTTGAGAGGCAGGGAGTCAGCCATATGTCGGGAAGCAGGGGAGAGGGAAGAGAAGCAGTCCTCCATTCACTGAAATGGCGCCAATCAGTTTAAAAAAGGGAACGACCAAAGGACCAATCAAAACACTTGTCCCATCCCAGACCGCCCCTCGGCAGAGATAAGGGCCACCAGACTCTTTAAAGGACTGCCAGCCGCTTTAAAAACCTCAGCCAAAAGCTCTTCATGCCCTAATCATCTCACAGAATCTGGCCTGCCCTTATCCTGGCTCTTAAAGGTGTACCATCGTCAATAAATCCCACCTGCCTTTGCTTTCAACTGGCTGTGCTGCCTTCTTTTTTCCTGAGCAGGTGGACCCTATGAAATCTTCTCTCGACTTAGAAGAGCTCTGAAGTTAGACCCTAAGATCCTCTTTATAACAGTTTCAGTGCTTAGCCTACTGCTAGTGCATAGAATATGCTTCCGAAAAACATTAGTTGATTGGAATATAGTATACTAAATCTTACCGTCCTCGTCTTTTCCAATAGGAATCAGTTCCTGCAAATTAAGTAGTACTTTATGTAATGAGAAAGTTGCATTTTGTTTTTGTTTTTTTCCAGAAAGTACTGCATTAAAATTGAACCTGTGCACAACTTAGCCTAAAGGACCGTAAGTGATTCCCAGTCTTTTCAAAGTAGTAATATTCTGTCATTTTCTGTTTCTGGGTTTGTGCCTCAATATCTCATCTTGTTGAAATGTTTTTAAATTAATAGCTTGATAAATGGCTAAGCAATTTTTATCAGACCAATTAGGAAATGGAAATTGGTTAAGTGTGGATAGTCAAGAAATCTGAACCAATATTTAGAAAATCATTCTAGAGTTCAGGGCTGGCTCAAACTAGTACTTTCTGGTATTTGCTTGTGGGTGGGGAATGTGGAATGCTTTGAAAGCTGAATGGATTTGTGGAGTTTTAAAACTCCTTTGTTGCTAAAGGAAAACAAGATTCAATTGTTTAAAAACACCATTGTTCGTTTTGTTCTGCTTCTTGTTCTTTGGAGCCTGAATTAGCAAAAACATTCACACCAAGCACTTTGCTTCTGTGCCTTTTCTAATATGTTTCTCAGTGTCATGAAAGCCACTCACTTCGACTGTTTAGAATGTTCAGAACCAATTGAAGTTTATTTTAATATTCATACTGAATTGTTCGGAGCAGAGCCATATGTAAGGGCACTGTAAGCAGATAGTAAAGTTGATCGGAGTGTATAGACCTTGGAGTCAGACTTCCCAGTTTCATTGTTGCTCATTTCTCATCTCTGTGACCTTAGGCATGTTAACCTCTCTGTTGCCTTAATAGCCTCATCTAGTCAATAGGAAAATGAACCCACATCATAGTGTGGCTTGAAGAATAAGTAGGTTAATGCAGAATGCTTTGAAGGGTAACTGGCACAGAGCAGTGAATGTAAAATGTAGTTGTACGCTTTTTCGGCATTAGCACCATCATTAACTGAATCTGAATCATCATTAACTGCAACTGAATGCAGAGTTTCTGTATTTGATTATCAAATCACAACAGGTCAACAGGCTCAATAACCATGATTCTAGGTGATACCACCTCAGCAGTGAAATTATTTTATTAACCACACATAGTTAAGAGATATATTCTCTGACCACAGTGAAATTAGAAACTAGTCACAGGTATCCGGGAAACTACAAATGCTTGAAAACTAGCAGTTTTTTCAAAGATGAGGTACAATCTTCCAAATTCTAGGGGATGAGAGGGAGTACATGTGAGGTGCCATCCAGCTAAGTCCTGTTTATCAAATACACATTAGGACCTCATCATTTCTCATCCAGACTAACTCAACAACTTCCCTCTCTGATCACCCTGATTTTACCCTCTAATCATTCTCCTTTCCTCTGATTAATCCATTTTCCTCACAGAAGACATAGTGATCATTGTAATCTTACTGACTTGCTTAAAAAAAAAAACAAAAATAGGTACAGTTTCTGACAATATAAAGCTACCAGTTCATGGTGACACATAGGACCTTTGCAAACCTCCTCACCATTTCTCTCACCACTCATCCCCTCATGTGGAGCCCTGATAAACAATCTGTAGGTCCCCCACTCACCTTGCTCTCCTCACTGGCCTACGAGCATGCTACTCCTACTGCCTGGCAGTCATCCTTGCTCTGGGTGAATTTATATTCACCAGTCAGGACTCACCTTAGGTTGGTGTCACATTATTTGGGCACCCTCCCTCAACTTCAGATTTAAAGTATTCCAGTCTCTAAGCTCCATGAGGAAAGGACCATGTCTGCGCATACCTAATTGGACCATACCTAATTGCCTAGCAAATAATATGTTTATTTAACACCTCTCTCCTTGTCTCTATGCACATAGTTTTAACATAGCACTTAACTCATGATTGTACATCGTTATCACGGATTTGTTTGTTTCCAATGGACTATGACCTCTGCAAGGCTGGTCTTGATCTTATCCATTATTGCTTCCCCAGCTTCCAGTATAGTGACTAGCAGGAAGCAGGAGCTGAATAAGTTCTGAAAGAATGAACAGTATCTACATCCCATTGATCTCAGGTTTCAGTTTCCCCAATTCTGAAATGAGGGGATTTATGGGTCCCCTTGATTGTTCTGGATGTTATTCCAATGATACTACTGTTATATTAAATAAAAGCTTTCATGTATGCACATTATTCTGGGTAGTGACTTCATACCTTCATCAGACTTCTAAAGTGGGATTCCAATTCCCCAAAAAGTAAGACTCTGTCCCAAAGAGTTACTTTTTAAAACCATATCTGAAAAAAAATGTTTGCAAAGTAGCTTAATAAACTAGCCCATTTTCCCTGGTGTGTCCTCTTCACACTGACTGCCTCCTACAGCCTCCCAGCTGCTGAACTATGGCAGATCTAAATGGCTGCAGTGGGTTTTTCTTTGGGATAAGGATCCATTTGTGGTGCCCACACCTGAAGGAGTACTTTGAGACTGATTCAAGTGGACTTTCAGGTTCTAGAAGCATCAGGATTTTCACAACTAGGAACAAGCACCTTAGAGTGTTTTAAATCAGCACTCAGGGCGTAGAGGCTTTCTGTTCAAAGCTGAGAACATTCTTTGTTCCATGCTAGCTAGACATTTTCTCATACTTCCATCAAGAGACTCGGTATTTTTTTTTTCTGGCCTAGACCCACACAAACAAGGAGAGGAGAGCTTCTCTAAGAAGCTAAGAAAAAAAAAAAAACTTTAAAAATAGCTTGAACAAATGAATTCGTTCTGGCAAAAGTAACCCAGCTACGTAAAATAAACTTCAGTTTCACAATAACAGGTTCTGAAAACATAAACAACCCCAGGGTCCATGTAAACTGAGCCACTTGCTGAACAGAAAAAGTACCTGGCCCAATTTCTACAGAAATAAAGAATGCCATATAAAACTAAGAGTCAATGGCCATCATGTGAGATCAAGAGGGGAAGAAGGGGTGACCCAATCCAAGGACAGTGAGAAAGTTACCTGACTTGATAGCTGGCTTTCCAAACCAAAAGGTAGAATGGTGAGTACAGATCAGACCTCAGACCCTACCAGGCCCATGCCTTCCCTAGGAAAACAATCTACTAGCTCTCATGAAGTCAGAGGAAGTCCCTGAAGGTTTTACTACGTGCTATGTTGATAAGACAATGGTTTAATTGAAACTGAAATAACATATTTGGTGAAAGGAACCCACACTGTTCTCATAACTTTATACCTAGTCCTAGTGTTTGCAGCATAATATTAATCTTTGCATGCCCTGGTGGAGTAGCAATAAGGTCAACTCCCTCCAAAGGAGCACAGTAAACATACATCCCAGGAACCCCGGTTGGCTTTCCCGATCCAGGGGAAGCAACCAATGTGAACAATTAAATAAAAATAAACTAAAATGCTTCTTCCTCCTCTCTGCCTGCCTGTCTACCTACCTTCATTTCTTCCTGCAGCTTTCCTTTAAAAAAAAAAAGATGTTTCTAATGAGACCCATGTTATATTAATGAGCTTAGATTGAGTTTATCTCTATACTAGAATAATACTTACTATAAATAATAAAATGATCATTATTTTATATTTGTATAGGTTTCAAAGCAAGCTACTGTATCATTTCTTAGCAGTAATCAAATTCTTTTAATGTAAGGAATACTGCTAGAATCAAGATCTAAAAATGGACAGATCATGGCGAAATTAAGAGAAAGGACCAGAAGTCATTTTTAAAGACTAGGAAATGCAATTTAAGGAAAAGAATGAAAGGTCTTAACCATTATTTACCCCAAAGATGTGAGAAATATCGAAATAAATCTCAATATTGTTTTTCAGGTATACAAAGGATAATGGTCAAATTAGCAACATGTATTGAGTCCCCAGAATAAAGATGAAGTAAGGAAGATAAGGAGTGCTGTAGAATACATTCGCTAAGACATTGACACAGAGAAATGAAGTATATTGGGTAATAGGTAGTAGACAGATGTTTCAGACTCATCAGAGTTTGTTTTCTCACTTTCTGCCCTCCCTGACTCACCTAGAAGTTGGATTAAGTTGGATTCACTTTCCCTTTCACTGCAACTGGAGCATAACCATAGAACTCTTTTTTTCTCCCCTTTTTTCCAAGGAAAGGGGCATGTGACCTGTGCCCTTTTGAGGTGACTGACCTAACAGCTACTCCACCAGGGTGAGTTCATACAGCTTTTTAGCCAATCAAATTAGAGGACGTGATATCTGTTGCTTTCAGAGTAAAGGTTAAAGAAGTAGTTTAAGCTTTACCTCCTTCTTATTCTGCCATGATATGTATTCTGGGAAATGGCTGCTCTGCTGTTTCAGTCCTGCAGTGAGACCTGCAGGAGCAGAGTCCATTCCATGCCCAGCATTCCACATGAACATGTTGTAAGAGCAATATATTAACCATTATAGTTTTTTGTTTGTTTTTTTTTAAGATGCATTTTGTTTTATTTTTATTTATTGGTTCACACTGGTTGTTTCCCCCTGGACCTGGGACTCAAGCCTAGGGGTATGTGGCTTACACTCCTTTGGAGGCAATTGACCTAACTGCTACTCTACCAGGGCACATCAACTGTTGCAGTTTTAAGTCACTAAGTTTGGGGGGTAAGTTTTTGTATAAAACCTGACAATAGAGCAAATTACCCAGCTGACTATGATACAGGGATCCTGGCAAACATTTAAGAAAGAATTTTTTTTTAAGGAGAGATGCAGGCAGAAATGAAGATGACTAGTCAGGCAGGCAGGAGAAGAGAAGTGGAAGAAACTTTATTTTTCATTTTGTTGTTCACATTGGTTGTTCCTCCTGGCCCTGGGTCTTGAACTGGGGACCTTGGGATGTATGTGGGGCTGCTACCAGGGTGTCCTAGACTGCTAGGCCACCAGGGTGCTTCCAAGAATAAGTTCTTGAGACATTAGAGAGGTGAGGTTTTTTATATGTTTATTAGAGAAGACAAGGTAGAGAAAGAACGTGACAGCTCGGGGATACAGTTCTCAAAGGCAGAAAGGCTGCTGCCATCAGAAAGAGAAAAAGAGCAGGGGCAGTCTCTACTGGGCAGGCAGAGAACTGGCTGCTACCCTCCCAGCGGGCGGTGGCCAGAGTTCTGTCTACGGAAGCGGGCCTTTTGGGTGGGTTACCTTTCCAGTGTCTGTAATTAGTAAGTGAAGAGAATAGGAGTCACTGTAGTGAGGAAGTTCAAAAGCAGAAGTAGGTGGGGGAGATTTTCCAGAAAGTTTTCCAGGTCTGTGAAATAGCCTTCAGCATTCTGGTGATCCCAAAAGGGATTTACAGTTCCAGTAATTTACAGTTCTTTGTTGTACTGGAGAAAACGTTAGGTATTTGAAGGGCAAGTAAGAAGATATTTCATGAATCTTTCCAGAGGGTTAAGGAGGTGAACTTTGGCCTCTAGTGGTCAGGAGCTGACCTGTCAGGTATGGCTCAGAGAATTTCAAAACCTTCTCTGACCTTGTTGCCCTGGAAGCTCCCAGTATAAAAAAGCCTAGAGAATGCTGTATAATGCAAAATGTCCTATAATTTCCCTCTACAACTAGAACTTGACCTGTTTTCATCACCCACGCCACAGTCTGAATTAACTTGCTGTGCTGACCTGTAGGTAGAGAATGATGGCTAAGTGTCTTCCTAGTTTTAGGAGCAGGAAAAAAAAAAATGCCATTATCTCCAGTGTTAAGAATTGAGAGTCCCCCGAATAAAGATGAAGTAAGGAAGATAAGGAGTGCTATGGAAGATTTACTCAGAAAAGAAAAACTTAGTATTTTGATTATTTCTGAATTCCATGTATGTTCAGTGAATACTTTGATATATTTTCTCCAAGAGAATTATGCCTAATAAGTTTCCAGGGTTGGAATTGTTTGTTTCTGGGTCTCTCTCTAGTTTAATCAGAGTTTATTTTCTTATAGGCCTCACAACAATCACCTTTTCTCCTAATAGTCAGCACACAAGATGGTCTTCACTATCACCCTGCCAAGAACTCAAATGTGTTGGTTTAGATTCCCCAAAATCAGAACCTGAGACAAGGACTTGAATACAGTAAGTTCACTAAGGAGGTGATTCTAGGAAGCAGGAGAGAAATAATAGTCTGACTAGAGCAAGAAAGAAGAAAAGGCAACATAAGGATGAATTGTCAACTGCCTCCTGCAGGCTTAGATTTCTTCAAAACCGAAGAATGCCTCCCACAATTGGCCATTTCTAGGATAAGAGGATAGAGCATTTATTTATAGCTTTCATTCCCATTAGTGGTCCTTGGGGTCATTAACTGTCCCTCCCTGCTGCAACACAGATGCCTTGCTCACTCCACTCCTGGGCTGAGCAGGCTCCCGTGGAAACAGTCTTGAGGCAGAGAGCTAAACGATCCTGGTGCATGATTGAGATCTGCAAAACCAGTCCCCATAAAGGCATTGAAATCAAAGATGTGACCAGGCCACCAAGGATATCTTCTATACCAGACTTTCCCTAAATACTAATTTCAGTTCTTACAGGGCTGATAGGAGACACAAATTGGGACTGAGAGCAACAAAACAGGATTGTATAAACCTGGGAAAGTTTCCCATTGGGGAGTAATCATACCTACACTCCAAGGTCACTATGAGGATTAGATGAACTAATATAATATAATATAATATAATATAATATAATATAATATATGTGAAAATGGCTAGCATGGTTCCTGGCACATAACATTCAATAATGTGCCTTGCATCTTCTTAAATGTTCTAAGCTGCACTAAACACAGAGGCTCTGCCTCAGTCTCCAGCATCCCTCCTGCTCTTCATTTTATGACGATGATTCTCCCTGAGCTGACTGTGGATTGTTAAGTATGAAAACTTGCTGTGGCAAGTGACAGAAGCCCAACTCTAACTTATGAGAAAGGGAATCTTACTGACTTTTGCAACTGGAAATTCCAGTGTTATGCTGGCCCCCGGCACTAGGAATTTAAACAATGTCATCAACAATTTCTCTTTGTGTTTCTCTCAGTTGTTTTTCTTTCTTACAGATAGATTCACCAGTATCTGGGAGAAGGGAGAGTGAGTGTGGTATGGACATGGTCACCCAGAGCTCTGCCAGCCCCATCCTCATTTGGTGACTGCAGGATTCATGTATAAATTCCCAGGGAAGAGCTCCAGGGGCTAGTGCTGTATTAGACATCTTTTCTGGTGTCTATTCTACATGAAAAAAATTGCACCACTCTAAGCACTCAGCTCACTGAATTTTCACTCATTTTTAAAAAATAGCTGTATAGTATTTCGTTAGGCTACGACATAGTATATATAATCAATCTGCTATTGATGAATAGTAATTCAATGTAGCTGAAAGTTCATTTCAGTCTGGAAAACATTTATTGAGCACCTACTATGAACCAGGGACTCTATTAGTCACCACATCATCAAGGGTATCACGTCTGTAGCAGTTATTTATAGCCATAATAAGGCTATATAACAAATCACCTCCAAAATTTAGTAACTTAAAACCACAGCTATTTATTACTTCTCAAGAGTCTAGATGTCAGCTGGGTGATTCTTCTGATAGGGGTCAGACCTGACAAATTTTGGTTAGATTTGCCTGTGTTTGTGGTCAGTTGAAGGCTGGCTGGTCTACAAAGACCTTGGCTAAGACGACTCATATTTACTCCATGTGTTTTTCATCTTCCAATGGGCTAGTGCAGATTTGCTCTCTGTCTGTGGCAGGGTTTTGAGAGAGACAGAAGTAAACCAGGCTTCTAGAGGTCTGTCTTCCAAACTGGTGTACTATCACTTCTATTTAATCATATTGAGCCAAATCACAAGGTCAGCCCTGATTCCAGGGGAAATAGACTACACTTGTTGAGCAGAGATGCTACAAAATCCATTGTAAAGGAGAGTACTTGGTTATCTATTGCCGGGGACCAATCAAATCGTCCCCAAAATTTGGTGACTTAAAACAGAAAACATTGTATTATATTTCATTGTTCTATGGGTTGGCTCCCGTGTAGGATTCCTATTACTGATTTGGCCTGAGTTCTCATAGGTGCTGTCACATGGGAGCTAGATTTGGGAGTCTTCTGGAGGCTTGACTAGGATACTGGGGCAGCTGAGGTGCTCCCTTTCTCCATATATTTCAGGATCTACCTCACAGTGCCTTCATCCAGAACTCTTTCTTGGTTCTTGGGCTGGCATCTGGCCTCATCTGGTCTTCCCATGTGACCTCTCCACAGTCTCCAGCAGCATAACCAGACTACTCACAAGGTATTCCAGAGCCCCTAAGAGATTCCCGAAAGCGTGAGCATTCCAAGAGGGAGGTAGCAGAAACTGCCAGTCCTCTTCAAAGACAGACCTACAACTGGCACAGTATCATGCTACCTCAATCTATTGGTTAAAACATGTCACACGACCCGCCAGATTTGAAAGGAAGGAAAATAAACCATTTCCTAATGGGATCCATGACAAAACATTTGTCTTTAATTCACCACAGGGTTGTTACAGGATGGGGTAAAGAGTGAAGGATACTCCTGCAGTCAGTGTATCATACTCTCCCGTTTAACTTTCCCAACCCAAATAGCTGACTATTTTAGTAGAATCAAGCACTAGATCTGAGAACACATTTGAGTTATTTTTTGAGTTGTGAAAGAAACAAAAGTAGACTAAGAGCCAGAACACTTTGCTTCAGTTTTAGCCTGGCAAATTGTTGGCCTTATGACAGGTCTCCCCTCAGGTCTCAGCTCAGGTCTCCCCTCCTATATAATAAAAATATGTTCTGTAGTATTGCTGTCCAGTAGAAATATGATGTGTCACTCATGCAACTTTAGCCACATTTAAAAAGTAAATAGAAGCAAGTGAAATTAATTTATGTTATATTTTACCTAATATAACCCCAATATTATTTTAACTTGTAATCAATATGAATATACTGAGATATTAGATTTTTTTTTCACTATCTCTTTAGAATCTAATGCATTTTACACTTACAGCCTATTTTAGCATACATGAACCACATACTTTCAGGTACTCAGTAGCTACATGTGGCTCCTAGTGGCTACCATATTGAACTTTTATCATCACTGTCTAGGTTTGGTGTGAGGATAACATATGTGAAATGGATTAGCACATAGTTGATGCTCAATCAACAGGTAAGTCTCTTCTGATAATAGTCTTTGTATGTATACTCTGAAATAATAAAATAAATTCTGACAAAGAGATTTGAGCATTGAAAGGACAAAACTCAGGTCTAAGAAAGCCAGGAAAAAGATTGTTTAAATAAATACTATGTCAGATTTCTACATTATCAACTAAGAAGATTTAGGGAAATAGATCCTTGCAGGCAGGAGGTGGGGCTAGGAGGATTAGAGTAAGAGAAGCAGGGGAGGAGGAGGGAAATCACTCTTAGATTCTTTGATAATAAACATGGATATAAATATTAAAATTTAATAACAGCTTAATTGATCATTCATTTTCCTGTATTAACCACCACTAATTTTTTACTTTCTTCCTCCTGCTCTCCCTCTTTCCATCTTCCTTCATTCTCTTGCTCCCTATCTGATTTCCTTGTCTCCGTTTTTTTTGTTTTTCTCCTTTCCTCCACTTTCTCACTCTGGGTGTAGGTTGTATGTGAGAAGCTGACTGTTAGAATAATGAAAAATAACAGAAGAGCCCTGGAAAAAACACTTAATAGATAGCCTATAAGAAGCTGTCTTGTTTAAGAAAAGAGGCTGGAGGATCCAGGGCCACGAGAGTAAGCCAAGCACTTCCACTCAGAACCCTTCAAAGAGAGAATGCCTTTCCAAATTGCTGACCTATAAAATGGTCTTTTTACAAACAGATTGCTATACTCACAGGCCAACAGCAACAATGAAAAACCACTTCCAAACCATGAAAAATTCCTGGATTGAAAGCCAGGAGATCTGGGTTCGAAGAGTGGCTCTCCTGCCAACATGCTGGGAGACTCAAACTGGTGACTGGTTTAAATGGGTCTTTACCTCCTTGTTGGGGGGTTGGTACCACGGAAATCTTTTCCAGTCTCATGGTTCTCTTACTTACTTGTCTGCTTCCCTTTTGGTTTCTGGTGCTGACTCTGCCCACAATTTGAACATCAATAAGGAACAACTTCAAAAGAAAACCTGTTTTAGCTTCTGCTGACACAAACAGAAAAGAACACAAGAATACAAGATGACAAGAAAGGGAATGAAAGTGTTTCAATTTCTTTTTTAAAAAAAGGAGACTAGTTCTTCTGGAGCATTATATTGAAGTAGGCGGGAATGAAGATGAGTAGGCCGTCAGGCAGGAAGAGAGAAGAGGAAGAAACACTTTGTTTTATTTTTATTTGATTGTTTACACTGGTTGTCTACCCACAGACCCTAGACTTCAATCCAGAGGTAAGTGGTTTGTTCCTTCAGAGATGATCCACCTAACCGCTGCTCCACCAGGGCATGGCTGTATGTAAATCTTGATGAATTACCTAGCTGTCATGAATTCTCTTTAGAACAAAATCACGAAAGAAGGAAGGAGAAAGGGAAGAGAGGATTAATAGGAGGGAAGAAGGAAAGACTAATAAAAATTTAAAAAATTGTTTCAGAGATTTTTTTCTTAGAAAATATGTCATCAAGGCTGTTCAATATCCAAGGCAATGCTCTTTCATATCACTGGACATGAACACTATTATCTTTGAGACTGGCTGGAGGCCATTAAAAAATTCAATATTATTCAACCCCAGGGGTTTTTCAAATGGTGAAGTAGTTTCTTAAGAGGAAACTAATATTGAACAGTATATCAAGTCTAATTGAAATCTTGAGAAAATAGAGTCCTAAGTAGGTAAAACAGTTGGAGGCTAAATTAGGTCAGGATGAGTGATGCCCTCCCTTTTGTGTCTTGCCTTAAATACAATGTGAAGAAGAAAATCGTGTTTGTTTTGGGGGCAAGGAGGACAGTGGGTGGTTTGGTGAGACTCCCAATTCATCGACAACCACTTTCAGGCTGACATATTTTCACCGAGATATTCAAGGAGACCTGGGTGACACAAAAGACTTTGTTGGTAATTAGAGGTGAAGAACTAACTTATTGGCCATGGTAGTGAGTGTTATCACAAGGGCGGTAAGACTCAACTTTTTCTCTCTCAAGAGAAAGTCTATTTGGTCAACTTCGTTACTTTCCTCTTTGGAGGAAGGGAGGGTGCCATCAGGTTGTGAGCAGCTATGAACTTGCCTTCCCGTTCTGTCTGCCTATGCCCTTCTGTATTAATGATGCTCAAAATACCACTTCCTGGTATACTCTGGTGGAGCAGCAGTTAGGTCAATCCCCTCTGAAGGAGCACAGGCCACAGGTTCCTGGATTCAGGTCCCTGGCCGTAGGGAAACAACCAATGTGAACAACGAAATAAAAATACACTGCTTCTTCCTTCTCTTTCTTTGTGCCTGCCTACTCACCTTCATTCCTGCCTGCACCTTTAACACAAAAAAAAACCCCAAAAGCTTCCCAAACTCATTGAGCATATAGGGATCTAATTTTCCCCTTTGAGAAAGGTGCTGAAGTCTCACTCTTAAGCTTATTTAGGCAATCCAGGTTACGGTCTCTTTGGATGAGACTATTTGAGATGGTTCTCCTGACAACTAATCATCATTGAATCATATGTCAACTGACTTGTTTTGTGGTGACACAATTCATCTTCATTATTCAATGTACTGAGGTTGGCCATAAGCATACCACACCTGGCTGTGTGAGGCCAGAATAAAAACAACAGGCTCCTCTCCTGAGAAGAGTCACTCATTAAAGAATCAACCAATTTAAAAGTAAGCAAACAGACCAACAAAAACAGCCTGGTTTGGATGTTTGTAGAGGCTTCAGTCACTGAAAAATATAACCAGGTTCTAAGAGCAAGAGGAAAGATGACAGTCTCATTTCAATAAAATTTTAATAACTCAGGGAAGCACATACACTCTATTCCTATAGAATTGAAGGCAGGTGAATTGTCCATTATGATTCCAAACTATACCATCCTGTTCAGTAGCCCTGACACTACTTTGAAGAATGTCCTGGTTTCTTTCCAGCCCTCAAACTCTGTGACCTTTCTATGCTTCAAATTTCATTTCCATGAAATGGGGTTGATGTAATGTGGATTTTAGAGGAAACAACTATAGACATCAAGTGTTATTACAAATGGTTGAGTTCTGTTAGCAGAGAACATGCTTTAAGATAACACATGAATGCTTGTCATGGGTGGAAGTTGCCTACACAGCTTCAGTACAGCCAGAAGAGTGGAGAGTTTAGAAGGGGTATAGACATATACATATGACCACTTTTGTTTGAATTGCCATTATTCCAGTGCTTCAGGGGTTCCATGCACATTCATTTCCAGGATCCAGCGTTCATTTACATAATTCTAGTATCACAGATCCCAAAAAGAGTTGAGATAATCTCTCCAGGCTTGTGATTAATCAGGATTTTGTCAACAAAATCAAAGTAGGTAAGGCAGAAGTGTGCTTACTGTTTGTGAGGTAAGCACTTAGATTTTTGATCTTTCATTGCTGGGAGGAAAGTCTGCTGTTTGTTGGTCAGCTGCCTGTAACAATCGAGTTAGCACACAATGACAATGGTTAATCAGGCTCAGTTAAAATGAATAGAAATACTCTATCATCAAATCTATTTTGAGTAGCCCTTGAACTCTGAACACTGCTCTCCAGAGCTATGTCATTGTGGGTCTACATTTGTCAATGACAATGCAAATATGCTTTGTCACTTTTACTCTTGCAATCTGTTATGATGTTACTATGGTGACTCCTTTCCAAAATCCCTTTGTTCTTTTGGTCACCCTCTGAGAGAATGCTATAATGAGATGGTTTGGCAACAGGATCTTTCTGGGAAATTTCTTATGCACCATTGAAGACCAAGATGGCTTTCCTCTTAGCAAGAATGTATAAGGTGTTAACTAAAATGAATGAAAAGTAATTTGCACTGACTCAGGCAAAGAATGAGGATGTTTTTCATTCTATATCAAACTATTCATATTCTCATTTTGCTCCCAGTTCCAGGAGATGGCATCCTAAAAGATAGCTAGGCTTCTAAGCTCAATTTGAAATGCAACACATGCTGGGTGCTGGGGTCTCTTACTGTTTGAGGACAGTATGAGAATTCTGCACTGGAAAGAACAAGAGGACATTTCTTGAGCACTTACCAGTGAATAGCTTGATACAGAATGAATAAAAGTCTCAGTCTTTGCACAGTGCACTGTGCTAAATATGTTACAAGCTTCCCTTCATGGAATCTGTACAACTGCCTTTACTATTATCCCCATTTAAAATGTGGTAGCTGAGACCCAGAACAATTAGATACAGCTCTATCTTTCAGAATCTGAAGCCAATTCTCTTAATTCCCATACCACCTGTCTTCCTGCCATGCAGATCTCTGGTGATCTTGGCTGCTCTTTTTACCCTAGAAGAACTTGGAAGGGAGATTCTAATCCCATCCAAATTCCTCGGACTTACTCTATAGGAAACTGCAGAGGATTATCTGAAGTGCTTAACAGCCAACAGCTTTATCTTGTCCAAGTGCATCTTTGTGGCCTTCACACTTACATATCAGGGCACACAAATCACTGGTGCTTATGAAACCCAGAATCAGTGTAAGCTTAGGCATGCCCTTTAATCCTCCCAGCCTCAGTTACTTCATCTGTGAAATGAAAATGGTGAAAACCAGCCTTGTCCAAAGGTCAGGAAAGACTCAGTTGCTTCCATTGTCCACTTTTGCTTTCCCTTAGAAACTTTTGGGTCTGAGATACATGAGGCTGGGCTCTGGTTTCAAATTATGAGTTCACAACTACCTTTTATTATACTGTAGCAAGCAGAGTTAGCGGATTCTAAAAGCATTTTACCCCAGCAAAAAGTTGATTTTTCGCTTGCACTTGTTGCCTTTTAAGTTACAGCTTTCACACATTACTTTGGCAACTCCTTCAGATAATATTTTTTCCATTAACAACTGTTAACAACCTCATTAAATTTCCTTTGATCTCTAGTTTAGCACTTGTCACCTACCTACATGCCTAGTCCCATACCAATTAGATTGATCTTGGTTTCCAGAACATAGCTAGCATTTTTCTACTTTCTTATCTCTTTATTTACTCCTGTGAAGCAAACTTTCTGACTCCAATGTCTTTCATCTTTATATTTAGTTAAAATAACACATCTTCCTTGAAGTTCCCTACGGTTGACTCCATCTAGAATTAATCTTTCCCATCTCTATTGCCATAGAAAATGTGTTCACCTCTCTATAATACCCCCATCATCTTCTTTGTATCATTGCTCTTTGTGTTTCTCTTGTCATTCTTATTATATTGTGAGCATCTTGAGGACAAGATCCAGGATTCTCCCTTACCACATGTTAGCAGCAGGGAAGAGTGAGGTTGACAGCTATGGGCTTGCCACACTGCAAGTCTAAAACCCTGCATTATGCTAGCTAACTGCATTATGCTGGGTAAGTTATTTCACTTTCTAGAGTGAGATTTCCTTACCTATACCTACCACATAGGTATCTTGGTAGAATTAATGAGATACTCCATGTAAGGTGCATAGCAAGCATATTGCAGGATCTTAATAGATATTATTGACAATTCCTACAGTGAAATCTCTTCATTAAATTAATAGTAAAATAATTACTTGTTGAGTGGTGCATTAATTTGCTCAAGCTGTTACAGCAAGATGCCATAGATTGAATGGCTTAAACAATAGACATTTCTTCTCACAGTTCTGGAAGCTAGGAAGTCTAAGATCATGATGCCTGACAATTTGGTTCCTGGTGAGGAAGGTCTTCTTGACTTACAGATGGCTAGCTTCTTGCTGTGTCCTCACATGGCACAGAGAGATTATTTTTCTTCTTATAAATCTACTAATCTCATCATGAGGACCCCCACACTAATTGCCTCATTTAAACCAACCTTGCCTCCCCATCTCTAAATACTATTATAATGAAGGTTAGAGCTTCGGTATATGAATGGGGGATGGGGGGTCAAAATTTAATCTCTGAATACTATTATAATGAAGGTTAGAGCTTCAGTATATGAATGGGGGATGGGGGGTCAAAATTTAATCCATAGCAAGTAGCTATACATTTATTGAGTTAACATGGAAATAGAGCAATAAACCAAACACAAAATGCCTGAGCTATGGAATTTATATTTTAGTGGAAAGAGGAAGACAGATGGTAGACAGAATAATGACCCTGAAGATGTCCACATTCTTATCTCCACATCTGTGAATGTATTGGGTGGCAAAGGGGAATTAGATTGCAGATAAAATTAAGGTTGCTAATCAACTGACCTTAACAGAAGGGGATAGTCCTAAATTATTTAGATAATCCTTAATGTAAATACAAGGGTTGCTCTAAGTGGAAGAGGGAGGCAGAAAGTCCAGAGTGAGGCAATATGAGGACTTGACACTATAGTTATAACTGGTTTAGAAAATGGAGAAAGGGGGCCACTAGCCAAGGAACATGGATGACCTTTAGAAGCTGGTAAAATCAAAGAAACCTATCCATGAACTTCAAAGAGGAATGCAGTGCTGCTGACATATTTGGTCCAATGAAACCTGTATTGGATTTCAACCCCCAGAACTAGAAGATAATAAGTGTGTGTTGTTTTAAGCCACTAAACTTGTGGTAAATTGGATAGCATCCATAGAAAACTAACACAGGCAGTACACACAGAAAATTGCTACAGGGGTTTTATACATATACATACACACACATAAATACACACATATATACATGTATACATACACGCCTGTATATGTATATATACATGTATATATATGTGTATATATATAAAATATCACATGGCACTAATTTCTGTGAGGGAAATTGGAGTAGGGAATGTGGATAGGAAATGTTAGAAGTCTGTGTGGGCAGGGGGGGTGCTGGCAATTTTAAGTAGAGTTGAAAGATATGTCTCTCTGGTGACTTTTGAGCAAAGAGCTGAAGGAGGTGAGGTAATAAGCCATGAAGTATCTGAGCAAAGAGTGTAACTGTCAGAAGGCACACCGAGTCTAAAGCCCTGTGGTGGTAGGGACTTACCTGGCATTTCTGGGAACCCCAAAGGGCAATGTAGTCAGAGCAGTTGTGAAGAGGAAGGTGACAGGAAATGAGATCAGAGATGAAGGGGAGCCTATATGTGTAGGCCTTACTCTGAGTAACACGGGAAGGCCAAGGAATATTTTGAGTGGCAGAGTGACAAAATATGGCATATATTTTAATATATTTACATTGGCTGATCTCTTGAGAATAGAATATATGGGAGGCAAGGAGGAAGCAGGGAGACCAATTAGGGGGCTACTGCAGTCATTCAGGAAATGGTTATTTGTGATTTGGACCATGGTGGTAACTGCAGAGGTGGTGGAAAGAAGTCTGCATTTAGGTATCATTTGAAGGTAAAACCAGCCAGATTTGCTGGAATAGAGAAGAAACATCAAACTGAGTCCATCATTTGTGGCCTTAAGCAACTGAAAGTTCAGAGTGGTCATTCACTGAGAGGTAAATAGCAATGGGAGCAAGTTTGAGGATCTGTTCAATTTAGGTGAACTTTCAGTTCCTCCCTTCTACCATCTTTCAGATTGCTTTTCCAAAGAAGCAAAGAAGCATAGTGTAAGGAATAATAGTCAGTGTGAAACAGTATCTTCTTCAGTTTGTCACGGAGACAGTTTGCTTTATAACACTTACGTGGGCTCTGATAAAAGCTGCACTGTCTATAGTCTATAGTCACAGACTCCTACACCCCAAGGTGGTAGTATTGAGAGGTAGGGTCTTTGAAGGTGATTAGCTCATGAGGGCTGAGCCCTCATGATGAATGGGATTAGTGCCCTTATAAAATAATAAGAGGCTTGAGAAAGCTTCCTTCCACCTTACTACCATGTGGACACAGAGAAAATGCCTATGCGGAAATATCTCCTGCTCTGCCCCTAAACTAAATCCGCTAGTGCCTTGATCTTGGACTTATCATGCAGAACTGTGAGAAATAAATGTCTGCTGTTTATAAGTCATCTGGTCTATAGCATTTTGTTATAGAAACCTGACCAGATGAAGACACGGGAGGACCAAGAAAAGCTTGAATACAGAATGCTAGCAAATTCCGTAAGCTGAGGAATCTTTCTCTAGCTAGCAGGTCAGAGGCAGAGATGCTGGATTGGAGAGTGGTTAAGAACTGGGGCACTATTTATTCATTACACCGACCCCACACCTTCGTGAAAGTATCCAAGAAAAAGCAAAAGCTCCCTCTCAGTCACCAGATTTACCATTTCTTCCTGAGAAGGAGCTACTAAGATGGTAGAAATGAGGTGAAAGTTCTTTCTTACCCTGCAGGTAAGACAAACTGAAGAAGAGAGGCAGAGACAAGTTCTATTAATATTTATTCCTAAAACTGAATGCCCTCTCCATGCTGCCCTTAACCTACTCTTTTGCTCTCTGGAGAGTAAGCCCCATATTCAAGGGCAGAATTTAAACCTCAATGATCTGCTTTGTTTTCCTGGACAAGAAATCTTATTTCTCCTGTCATTTAGATCTTTCAGTGAGAATTCATTCTTCAGCCGGCAACAGCCTCCTCCCAATTAGAGACTAATGAGTGAGAGAGAATTATTAAGGTAAACTGGAGTAATTAAGAGACACTTCCATACCAGTTGTTCTGGATAATGAAGAGCTTTCTTATTGCATGAAGCCAAAAGGATAAAAGGAGATTTGAAAGTAATCATTTCAGTGCTCATCAATAAACATGCATTATGAGGATATCAAACAGGGAATAAAAAAATGTGGAAGGCATTCTTTTCCTTGGGACGCTTTATTTAATGACTCCTACTATGAATTGAGTATACTTCACCCCCTTGAAATCCCAATTAACAGAGGAGAATACCAAGACTTAAACTGCTTATACAAGATCGCACAAGTAGAAAGTGGCAACCTGTGGATTGGGCTTCAAAATCCATGCCTCATTCCATGACTCCCAGTTTGTTCTAGTAAATCCTCCAGAATCGCAAAGCATTTTCCAATGATTAATACTCCCCTCTGTTAGGCAGTCCATGGCAGTTTTTCAGCAAATCAGAAAATCCTCGGAGAAAGCATTCCCCCTTTCTGGGTGCCCAGCCCTGGATGCAACAGTTTGGATCCACGCAGCATCCTTTCTGACTTGCTGTGTGCCTCACAGCCCTGGTGCCAGGGTTAACGTCTTTTCCTCAGAGCCGGGGGTTCCCCTCGACTTCCCACAAAGACTGCCCATTCTTTTTTTTTTTTTTTTTTTCGAGAGGGAAGATGACCCTAAAGGAGACCTGACTTTTCTTCCCCACAGAGTTGCCTTCCCGCGGGCGGCCGCCAGGGGGTCCCCGCTCGGCACCCCCTGTGCCATCGCCGCGCGCCGGGTGCCTGTGGGGGCTACTTTGGAGCTGCAGCGGTTGCAGCTGGAGCCCCGCGCTTGCTCGCCCGCGGGCTTGCTGGGATCGCGCGCGCTGGCCCAGGAGCCCCTCGCGTGCTTCCGCGAGCGTCGCCCATCCTGTCCCGGGCTCATCCTCTTCCTTTCGCACCGACTGCAGCTGACCCGGCGCGGGGAGCCAACAGGGCCCCGGGGCTGACGGTGAAAGCTACGGTGAGTGAGAACCCGTTCCAAGCCAGAAGTGGCGCAGCCGGGCAGTGGCTCACTCCCGGTCGCGCCCTAGCTGGTGGAGGTGCCAGGCGCACCTGGGGGCGGGTGCAACTGGGGGCGGGAGGTGGCGGACCCCGCTTCCCCTCCCGCCATCCGCCCGCTTCCGGGGCTGCACCCGCTTCGACCCCTGCCGGTGTTTAGGCTTCTGACCGGCTTCTCGCGCGCATTTCCCTGGCAGGAACGAGAACCCAATTGCCACCTCGGGCTCAGGGTCTGGGTTTAAAAGATTCATTAATAAAATCCAGCTTCCTTCGCGGGCTCAAAGCTGTCCCTGATCCATCCTGAATGGCAGATCCTTCATGGTGCTTGTTAGACTGTGGGTGGCAGGAAGACAAACTTTTTCCCAAGTGTGCTTGGGCAGAGGGGACAACGTTGAGGGCCCCTGGGTCTTGAAGGAGAAGGCTCAGCTTCGGGCTCCGCTGCCTCGGCCAGGTCGTCCCCGGCACTATAGATACTTCGTGGAGGGACGGGCTGTGTAAAGAACTTAAAAAAATTTGCAGAACCCTTGGACTAACAACTGTCAACATCAGTGACTGCAGCGCCTCCTTTTCCCTGCACCTTGGAAAAAGGTGAAAACCCTCTAACTTTCCTTTGATTACCCCTTCCCTTCTGTGAACCCCTCTCTGAAGGGTGAACACCGACCAGCGGTGTCTAGCAAGTAGGCACCAAACTCTAACTCCCCAGCATCCCCCTTCACCCCCCTTCAGGACCGCCCCACTCCTAGACAGCCTTCCCTCTGGGACCACGCGACCGAGCCCTTTGAGGTCGTAGCGAATAGCCTTTTGTTTCTGGCGTTTCCCCCATTGTTTGCCTTTTCAACATCTGGCGGGGCTTGGGAGGGAAGGAAGCCCCTTCTCATCCTCCTTCCCCACCCCCCTCCCCCCCACGCCAGCCACCCGGCTCGCTCTCTCCTGGGGTCCCGACTTGGGTAGGAGAGGAGCGGACCCCAGGGAAGCCGCCCCACCCCGGCCTTGGGGTTAGAGGGCGGAGGGAAAGTTGTTCCTTCCCTGCCTCCTCTGGTGCCTGTGGCCCAGGGTGCATTTCTCAGATATTATCACTGGCGCCCTGCAAAGGGATCCCGGAGGGGTGCCGTTTGCCAGAGGGTGGAAGCGAGGTTCCTCTCCACTTTGGGGTGTCCTTTAGAGAGTTTCTGCGGATTTCGATCCCTGGCTTAGCACTTGTGTCCGGGCCGGTGCCAGCACAAGTTGGGGCGGGTTCTGGGCCCAGCGGGTAGGCAGAAACCTAAGTTCTGAAGCCTGGAGTTTCCAAGGGCTAGAAGACAGGAGAGTCGCCTTAAGGAGAATGGAGACCGAGATACCAGGAAGCTTCAAGACTGCCTGGAAATAATGGCGAGATGAAGCCTCCCAGAATAAACGTGGGGTTCCGACTATAGGGAGGACGCCAAGTTTAAATCTCAGGTCCCTTCTCTGTATTTAGAAAAAGTCGATCCGGTGGACACAGAGCTGATGCTGCCAGAGCAGTGTCCACGCGATCAAGTCCTTGTGAATCTGTGGCTTCTGACTGCCCCCAGAGAGCCTCTGTGGGTGCGCCTGTTAAGAGTATAGGAGGTCCTATTTCTCTGCTTCTCTCACAAGTTAATGCCTACACATCGTGTTCATTCTTAGAGAGTGTGCATCATTTATTAAGAACGCAAACCACGTAATCACTCAGAAAAGTCAGGGTCCCCAAGTGGTTTCTGGAGAATTGCTTAGCCTTTTGAGGGGAGGCCAAATCTGCACCTGTTAGAACCTTTACTTCCTCGTTTCCTTTGCTGCTATTGTCAGTTTTTTTCTGTTGGACGCCCAATCAGTCCTTCATCCAAGAATACTCAGTAACACCCTTTATCCTCCATCTTGGAACTCTCCTCCAACCCAGCGGAAGGAGGAAACTTTTATCACTTGTGACCAAAGTACCCACGCAAACGCAAACATTTTCAGTGGTATCTGTGCACTTGGCGCTGTATGGTTTTAGTTTTCCCTTTACCCTGCTTAGCAGAATGTTTGTGTTTACTTTTAATAAAGAACAAAGGAGCCAGGAATGTGTTCATGAAAAGTACTTTCTCCAACCATTCCTGGATATTGCCAGTGGGATGGGGGGGGGGTGTGGGAGGGCGGGGTGAGGCAAAATCTTTGAAGCACTGGAAAGCACTTTACAAACATTTCATTATGAAAAAAATCCCCCAAGAACGATTCTTTTGAAATAGAGCAGCAGCAGCAGCAAGAGAGGAGCAACAAGGGACTAGGTTGCTCAAGAAAGTGGCCAAAGGCATCATTAACAAAGTGAAGGGACACCCATCCCCCAACACAGGGTAATTATAGTAGAAGATAAACTTGTTACATATTCTTTCATTTTAGAATGAGCCCCCACCCCTCATCATTGTAGAAAAAGTGGAAAATGAAAAAAAGAAGAGGGGGTGTACTATCAATTGTATCCTAAAATTATCCAATTATTTCCTTGCAATAAACTTTTGGAGACAGGATTGCTAGATCAAAGATGTTGATGCACTTTTGAGATATTTAAGAATGTCATATTGTCCTGTAGGAAACTTGTGCCTGTTTATTCTCTCCCCAACAATATACAAGAAGATTGTTGTCCCTATATCCCACACCCCACTTGTACTCCAATCTTTTTCATCTTTACTTTACTGAGTGGAAGGGAATAGCTGTTATTTATTTTGCATTTCTTTACTCGTCAATGAGATTAAACATTTTCTTACAGGTTGTTAGTATGTCTTCCTTTGTGTTCTCAGAAAAAGCTATTTTTCAGTGGAAATGCCCTCCTTTTTCTGGCTAGAGAAGCATACTATTTGTACTTTTATAAAGCATACTTTTATAAAAGCATACTATTCTGACTTATGTCCCCACCTGTAGAATCAGTCTGTATTCAATCAATGTGCAGTTCTCTCCCCTCTTGCATTTTGTAAGACTATAACCATAAATTAGTAAAACAACTAACACAATCCCAGTAAAATTACTTAAAACAAATTTATTGAGGTAACTTTGCTTTACATATACTATAAACCCATATATGTAGGTTCCCCACCAAAAGAATTATTAATGAGACCTATCAAAAAATTTTTAGAAAATTTCATGGAAAATACCAAGTGTTTTTTGTTTTGTTTTGTGCATAGTAGCTTGCATGTCCTAACTCTTTGGCAACTTTTAATACTTTTTCTTTCTTTTTACACTTAAGATTAATCTGTTGATTAGTTGTTTTTTATTAAATTGATATTAGCTCATCATTGTCTGATCCATTGATAACCACTATGCCATAACCCACAACATAACTCGTTCTCTTAAATACTTCTAACTTTTTGACTGAAATTTGTCAGTTTTATCATGAGACTTTCTTTGGCTATTCTATATGAAGCCCTGTGCTTGGATGAATCTTGAATGTAAACAGTTTAGCAGTGTGCTGTTAAAGCAATCCTGGACATGTCTGTTGAGGACGGAATCAGGTACATTTCACTCTCTTACACTTTTGTGAAGTCACAAGTGAGTTTATGTGAGTTCTTGCTTGAAGGTAGATGATTCTGAAACAGGGGTAGAGGAGAGGAAGAGAAAATTTATTTCACCTAGATGATAATTAGTTTAGACAAGGGCTACACAAGAAAATTTAAGTAAATAATCTAAATAACCTGGGTACAAAATAACTTTAAAAAAGAGAAAAATATATTAAAGTGTCATGTATTATTAGGATGATTGGTTTACTGAATTAAAGTGGTCTTCTAATTGGGAAATGTGGAATTCTTCTACAGTATGACTTTAGGCACTTCATTTTAGGTATATATATATAAAAAAAAAACATTGAGAGGCAAATGTTACATTTTTCTGTAGCATTTTTAGAAATAGTAGCCTTTAGATATGGAAGTCCAGTTATAGGCATTAAGAATGAACTGTGCACTCAGCATTAGAATCACAAATGGGAGCATTAGGCTCTCAAAAATGGAATGATAACTTACTGGTCAACTAGTCTAGTCATCATCCAATCACAATGGATATTTACTCTCTTAATAAAATACTAGTCTACAAACAGCATCATTTCAAACAAACTAAACTCAGAAGCAAAACTGGCCTAGAAATGTTAACTTTTTTTTTTTTTCCAAGGGGGATTTGAGTTCTATGGGTGCTAATGCAAGTTCTTTAATTTTTTTTAAGAGCAAACCTTTAAATCATTTAATAAAATTTAAATTGGTACATTTATGATCTTGAAATAGAGATACATTTCTTAAATAGACAAAAGCAGAAAAATTATTAATGAATGTGACATTAAAATTATTAACTTCCTTTAATCAAAATCACTTTAAAGTATATGAAAAGACTATTTCTACCTATCAGATAATATACACATGCTATAAAGAATGCTGACAAATCAACAGAAAAATGATAATAGAAAAATGAGCAAAGGGCATGAATGAAATAACACAGGAGAGGAAATCCATATGGCAGTAAGCTTATGAAAAGCTATTAAACAGAAAATCACAAACAGATACCACAGGGAAATAGTATTTTATATCATGTCAACTGTTAATAAGTTTGATTATATCAAATATTGAAGATACCGCAGCTCAACAGGATCTCTTATGTATTTCCAGTGAGAGTATGAACTGATACAGCCACCTTGGCAAACAGTTTGGTGTTATATCGAAAAACTGAACATTCATGTACTCCAGACCCAGCATTTTGCTCCCAGATTGTATATTCCTACTTAAAACATTTGAACTTGTACACCTAAAAACAGAGATCGTTAATAATAGAAAAACAGGTAAATCTTATTTAACTTGAACTTTCATAGAATAAACAACCTTGGCATCAAGAGGGTTAACTCATATAGCAGTGTTACATTTTGCAATATTTTCTAATCTATATCTGACTCCTGTCCTGACTTTCCTTTGGTAAAGTTCAAAGGTGGTAGAGCAAAGCAAGTTCAAAATAGTAAAAGGAACAACAGGGGGAAAGAAGAAGGCAGAGATGGAATCTTAATCCTTTAAAGCTATCTTCAGGACTTTGCACTGAGTCTTGGTCACCCAGATGGTTGGAATCCTTCTTTTAGAGAGGTCAATTGGCTAACATTGAAAGGCCAAGCATTAGAGAAATTTAAACATTACATAAACCACCACCAATCCAACCGAGGGCAGGCTTATCAGATAGCACAATAATACTTTAAAAAGAAGATTAAGGAGCAAGAGGGGGAGATTTCGGAGATAAATGGAATTTTAGTCCTAAAACTATACCTTATTTCTTCCCAAGAAGTGCTGTGAATTTCTGAAGGTAGTAGAAACATCTTCTGATTTCCACCAAAACTATCTTCCAGGCACAGTAGCTGTATTGCTTCTCTTTCAGGAAATTGCCTATCCTGTTGAAATATTTCTTCAGTTCTAGATTGCTCAACTGGGAATCCATAGTTCCTGAGTATTTAATTTCATCTTCTTCCATCTCTTCCATGTCTTCATTTTCCTTCTTTTCTTCTAAGCATTGTTCCAGGTACTGCAATTGCCAATCAAGTCCGAGCTGGATTTGTTTCAAGTGTTTCTCTTCCCAAGAAGGTATGGAGGTATACTGAATAAAGATGCTAAAGGTCTTCATGTAGATTTCATAGAAGGCTTCCTTGATATTCCTCTTCATAGGCTGAGTGTATGATAAGACCTCTTGGGGCAACTCAAAATCTTTTCTTTCTCTTATACACTCTGCAGGAAATGAATTGCTCATACTAGTCAAGAGTCTCAGATTTTGCCAGGTGACTCTGCTCAGGTGAGCACTCAACAATTTACAGTTTAGAGGGAAGATACCAGTGATGAACAGACCCATAAGGCATACGGGCCACAAACACTTTCGAATCATAGCAGGCTTAACATTCATTTTTTTTTTGAGCTAAGAAATCTGCAAGACTCAAAGTTGATAATGATGTTTTGGACTTGAAGTATTCCTTCCTGTGCCTTTTATACACCTGAGTATCTTCAGTGGGGAGGAGTTTTCTTATTCGTCATTTATGGTTCTCAGGGTTTCCGTCCCTTTCCTGTGCCACTGAGGCTTTTTTTTTTTTAAACTTTGTATGACTACGTTGTCTTTGGAAATCGCTGTTTTGTTTTGTTTTTTTTAAAAGAATAGTGAGCAAAGCATTACTATTGAATTACCTTAGTTGCCCAGATGATCCATCTCCATATAAAGAATCATCATAACAAGTCTGATGCAAAGTATTTCAAATATTAAAAACTCTTAATCTGTATACTCATCACCCACCCAACTCTATTACATAAGAATGATCCTTCAAGGAAATATTTTTTGGTTCTATAGCCAAAACTCTTCTCTCATTGAGTTAATCAAAGAGAGTGACCAAATGACTAGTTATTTGCAAGGTCACATGACATAATAGTTTAAATCCTTCCCTTTAGTTAAATCTGAATCAGTGCTTCCCATCCTGCCTAGCATTATCTACACTTAAGATAACTTTCTTGGAAGTCCTCCAGCGGGGATATATTTGAGAATGTTTTTTTGGTTCAACAGCATCTCTTTTCTCATATTATATATTTTCTTTACTTTTAGATAGAGCTTTGCCAGCATTTTGATTTTAAACCAGTTGTTTGGGTATCTTTTCTTCTAGCTGGGAGTTTCTAGATATTGTGAGGGTTTTTGCTTGTGCCTGTTTATTTTTATGGAAGAGAAATATGAGTAGGTGATCATGTATTTTAGCAATGCTAACTTACACCAGGACCAACATTACTGTGGTATTGATGGCTCTCCACTATTCACTTTTTTTTTTAAATCAAATAACCTTCTGTCTCAGGCCAAGGCAAATAGATTCCTTTTTCCAGGAAAGTGAAATGAATATCATAAAAAAAATTATCATAAAAAAAAATTCAACAAAGTCATTTTAGAATGTTAAGCAACCACAATCTACAAGTATGGCAGACTGACTGTGATTGGAAATTAGGCTTAAGAAACACTTGTCTTAATCCATTGGCTTTGCCAAAGACTAATTATGGACTTGTGAGATTTCTTAAAATTATGGCTTTTGGGACTGGATTCTAAAGATGAGAAAACTTATTTCACATATTACTCTTGATGATCTCTCTATATAAATTCTGATTTTACCAAGAGATTTTTTTTTGGTGACTAACTTGGAAAAATAATTGGGTAAATAAGTCCTTTAATCTAGCCTTATAATTTGATGCAGACTTTCTAGAGTGCAAAATGAGTTTGTATCAGAAGCCTTAAAAATGAACTTAATCTTTGGTTCAGCGACTCTCTCTCTAGAAATGTATCCCCAAAGAATATCAGTGTGTGTCTTTCAGAACTTAGATGTCAGGAAGTTTATAACAGCGAAAAGCTGAGATCAATTTAAATATTCAGAATAGGTACTTGATTATGTATCAAAAGTTATTTGTGGGAATATATTTGGTCACTTGTATACATTTTGTAGCTTAAAAACACACATGGTAATGTATAGAGTCTGATACCGATTATTTTAGTATAGACATATACTTTTATGCACAGAAAAAAAATCTAGACATCCATATGCCAAAAATATTGAGCCATTATCTCTCACAGGAAAACAATGGGTGATTTTTCACTTTTGTGCTTTTTTACCTGTATTTTTAAAGTTTTCTGTTGTCAGTAAGTATTTCTTAAGGTAAATCTAATTTGTAAATAAGGTACATTTAAAAAGAAAAAGTATTATGCATCTACAATGGGATTACTACTACTATATTTACTTAAACATTTTCATATTAGGTTACCCCAAAAGAAATGCGAATCTTCACTAGTACTCAGTTCCAATTCCATTGATAGGAGTGACATACTATGTGGGAGTTCAATGCACTCTTCTTGACAACTTTTAACTTAAAACATACATATATTTTTATATATCTATATATATTTACATACATTTCTGATTATTCACACAGAATCGATAAAGTACCAAGCTTTTCTAAGGGCTAACTTCTCACGTACATCATATAGTTTTTCCTACTTAAAATTTCTATAATTTTCAGTTCTGGTCAGAACTGCTTGTTTCACTTTGGGGCTTTTACAATGCTTTGTTTTCCTTATTCATGATTTTATAAAACAGATTCGTGTGTAAGTATTGATCTTCCAGTTTTATGTATTCCACCCCTATCCATGATGCTTGACATCCTTTAATCTTGTTTTAGTTAAACTGTACTAACCAAGCTAACAGATTGTTCAGTTGAATCACTGTGCTGAGAGGCTCTGTTCATAGGCAATGGAGGTGGCTGTAGATTTGACTACTGTCCATCATCTTGATGTTCCCTGAACAGTATTTCCCCCTTATTTTGGGGGAAATGTTCCAAGACCCTCTGTGAATGACTGAAACCATGGATTGTACCAAACCCTATATACACTATGTTTTTGCCTATACCTTCATACTAGGATAGTTTAATTTACAAATTAGGCACAGAAAGAGACTAATAACAGTTCCTACTAGTAAAATAGAATGATTATAACATTATAAGATAATAAAAGTTATGTGAGTGTGGTGTCTGTCTCTTAAAATCTTATTGTACATCATATTTTTAGACCACAGTAGGTGGGTAGCTGAAATGACAGAAAGCAAAACTATGGAAAGGGGGGACTCCTGTATTTTCTGCCATGCAGATTTGTCATTTTCCCCCTTATGCTGAATTTCATTCCTTTATAATTGTTCCACCATATCATACACTCACTTGTTCAAAACTGTATTTTAGCCTCTACCATGCAGCAATCACTTGGCGAGGCCTTGAAGAAGAAGGGCTAAGGTAGTTCTTGATCTCAGAGTTATGGTTAAAGAAACAGGCTTGTTTTGAGAAGCAGGAGCAGTTGCTAGATCTTCCCATAATATGGACTCATTCTCTGTGCAGTGTAAATGTTAACTGAAGTTAATGTTAGCACTAGTAATGACCATAAACAAAGATCATTGACATGTCTTCCCCTCTTCCTCCATTAGGATTGCCTGATTTAGCAGACACAAATGCAAAACACCTATGCGATATTTGGGACACACTTACACTAAAAAATAGCTTATTGTTAATAAAATTAAAATTTAACTAAATGTGCCAGATTGTATCCAGCAACTTTATCCACCATGAAGAGTTCCACTGACCTTGAGAGCAGAACTCAGACATAAAGCCCTCTGTAGGAAGCTTGTCCTCTGCTAGCTCTATGCCTCATGCTGAGATATATTATATTTAATTTCTTTGTGCTGGTTGTACTTGTGTATTTAGCCCTGCCTAACAGTTATGCACACTCCAAAGAGGTCATCTACCATATTAAAATGTACCTCACACATGCACACACTTAACATTCACACAGATCCAAAGCATTATTGAGTGATCAGTCATTGGTCACACCTCTGTTCTGTAAAAGCTATGCCATCTGAATATACCTCAAAATATAATCAGAAAATTGACAAGAGTGACAGTGTAAAGAAATATTTTCATCCCCAAATTTGTCTGTCATAACTACACAGTCTGTCATTAGCATGCTGTTATGTTGACGTGGTAACATTGTTTCCATGATGTCTCTTATTTCTCTAGCTTATCTTAACATCATTTATTTGTGGTCAGGTTTTCCTCAAAGGAAAAGCTGATTAGCAGGGACTCTGTGAAGTCCATGTTAGCAGTAATGGGCAAAACACAGTTTGACAAAATGGAGATGAGACATTGCAGTCTAGACAAATAGCTGTGATTCAGCTCAGGGGCATTTGGCATCTTCTGGTAAGATTTATTGTGCTCCATGAGAAGGCAAGTTTTGAACCAGGATAAGAGTAACATGTTGATCATCCATGGTACTCAGAACATGAGAGTAAATCATTCTATTGGTGGGGTCATTAGAGACCTTAGAGATGGAAGCCTTGTGTCCCTGCCTGGCAGTGCTTCTCATAGGGCATGCTTACAACAGACATGACAAAACTGAATACGGCTATTTTAGTTCCAGACCAACCCTGAAGCTCCAACAAGTTTAATTCATTCCCACTGCTTCCCACATTGAGGTCAGCATCAGCCCTCTTGTTGCCTTGGCTGTTCTTCCTTTAATGATGTACCTTGTGTAGAGATTCATAGTGTCTACACAAATAATAACTAGGTATGTCTGTATTTTAAAAAGTGAAACAAAAACTAAAATGTCCATATAAAGTAAAAGCTTTGCTTGCCAGCTCACCCTCACGTCATACCACTCTCCTCCCTTGTAATAACTACAGTCATCACTTTGGTGAGTGTCCTTTTTTGATGTCTCTTTCTCTTCACCATACACTAAGTTCAGTGCTGTGAGCACAAGTGCAGCAACTGGTTTGTTTTCTACCTTGAAAGCCCAATAGAAGTCACAAAGATGGAGAGAGACCTGGATCATATCCACAGATGATATGTAGCATGCAGCATGGGAGTGCGAATATATATGTGTGTATATATGTATGTATAGATATAGATATATATCTACATATCTATACACACACTTATATTCCCACTCCCATGCTATGTATCATCTATGGATGTGTATGTGTGTGTGTATGTATATTTGATGTTTAATACTGTATCTGTCACTGTGGAAGTATCTTTTTATGTGTGTATGCATAGAGATGCTATCATTTGGAGATAATATTAAAAGTCAAATTATAAATGCTTCATGAATATAAGATTCAAGATAAATGGCTTACCAGACCTGGATCAGACAACTTGACACACAGTAGGTGTTTAATGTTAATTTGTTGGGTGACTGAAAGAAGAAATGAAGTTATGTCTCAGTGAATAGAAAGTTATTTTGTTGTTTAATTATTTTAGTGTAGGAATATGGGGAAGACAAAGTCAGGTACTGGGAAAAATTAAGGCGTTCACAGAGTGCTAGATAGCAGCTCAAGGTCCAGCCGATGTCCTCTCCTTTTCTTTGTGATTCCCCAAGCTGGTCGGGTCAGGAACAGTGTCGTACCTCAATTCTATTGGTATCACATAGTTTTGTATCTTCCCTCCCCCAGACTAAAAATGTGCCTTATTCACTTTTAGGTCCATGACACCTTTGCCTAAAGACCTTAAATGTTTGTTGAGTAAAAGACTGCTATATGATGTCTTATGATTCTCAAGTTTGAGTGTTAACCTATAGATGCAAAACTGCAGTGTGGTTACAAAACAATTCTTTCACCCTTCTTCCACCTCCCCCAGCACCTCTATTCTGTGCTGCTGCTTCTTTGTGTTAGAGGTTCCTGGTAGCTGTCATTTTATCATACCACCCTGAGGGAAAGCTCTTTGGACAAGCTTATACTTGGTTCTATTTTATAACCCAGTTTCGGATTTTGCATGTAGTAAATGCCTACACAGGAATAATTGGAGCTCTTAGAAAGTTATTCCTGATGAAAAGAAATTTAACATGGTAGAATAAGTATTTAATCAAATAAATATGCACCATCAGTAAAACCTACTCTCAGTTTTGAGATTATCAAAATAACTTTCATCCGTGTTCTTCCACTATTGTCTCCCTTGGTCCATTTGAACCCTAATGGGATTTTTACTTCTGAGATGATAATGAACATTTCAGATGGTGACAATGAAAGATGTCACCTACTAGAATAGCCTTCCCCTCTGCACAGAGCGAATGTGGATTTCTTCTCCGACCTGAGAGGACCTGAAGTCTGGGGAAAAATAAGAGCAGAGTGGTTGATGGACAGGGATATTCTCTTGTCTAGGATAAATATTTAAAAGGAGTTACTATTCACAGATGAGGACACTGTCTTCTTTTAATTACTATCAGCTTGCATGTGGTCATAAGATTTCCTGACATTTATGAAGAATAAAGAAAGGCATTATTATGGAAAAATTTAGTGGGCTTTTCTGAGACTTGCAGAAGACTCCCATGCTCCAAATTTTAGAATTTCTTTAAGAGTCTAAGCAATATCTGAGTCTGGGGATGTTGTCTAGGGGTATGGATCTGGGGTTGTATTAGTACCCTAGAACTGTTGTACCTAATTTCTACAAATTGGGTGTCTTAAAACAATAGAATTTGTTTTCTCATAGTTCTGGAGACTGAAAGGAGTCATCAGGATCATATTTCCTCTAAAACTTTTAGGGAAGAATTTTTCCCTGTCTCTTTGAGCTTCTGGTGATTGCTGGCCATCCTTGGTGTTCCCTGGCTTATAGATAAAACACTTTGATCTCTGCCTCCATAGTCACATGACATTCTCCCTGTGTCTGTGTCCCTGTGCCTTCCAGATATTGTCTTTAAGTACTCTTTGGTAACAATCTGTGTAGTTATTAAAATAAATGATATTATATATTTAGCAGCTACTAAGTACCAGCTATATAAATTATCTTTAATTCTCACGGACACTATAAATGTAGATATCTTCATTTTTTTTTTTTTTTCAAGGACAGTTGTAGACAGGAATGAATGTGAGTGGAGAGAGGTAAGTAGAAAGAGAGAGAGGAGAAAGAAGCATTCTATTTATTTTATTTACTCGTTCATCTTGGTTGCTCCCTGATCCCTAGCTGTGAATCCCAGTCTTTGGAATCTATGTGGGCTGCATCCAGTGGACTTAACTTAAGCCACCAGGGTGCTCTATTATCCTCAATTATTTTTAAAGGTGGGAATGAAGGCAAGTAGGTCAGCAGGCAGGAAGGGAAAGGAGGTAGAAGTGCTTTATTTTTATTTTTATGTCACTCACAGTGGTTGTTTCCTCAGGACCAGGACTCGAACCCAGGGGTATGTGGCTTGCTCCTTTAGAGGCAATCGATTTAACCACTGCCCCACCAGTGTGTGCCTGTTAACCTCAATTTTAAAAGGAGGAAATAAAAGGTTGGAAATATTAAGTTATTTGTCCAAGGTCATAGCTAGAAATCCACAGAATCAGGATTCAAGCCCAGGTCTGCCCAAAGCTATCTTGTATTTTTATAGGATCTACGAGGGTAAAAGGTTTGGTATAAATTATACTGTGCATATTTGTGCATTAACGGCCTATATCATCCTGAAAAGGATTTGAAACATAAAATATCTACAATAAAAGAGAATAAAAATAGTTAAAGAAATTAGATTTAAGGGGAAACCAGAACAAGAAAACAAAATGAAGTCAAGAGTACATTTTGAACATAGAACAAATGCATGTTATTGTTTCCAGTGACACTATTGCAGAGGGTCTCAAATCTGTCCTGGGCTCTCTAGAAGCAAAGAGGAAATATAATCTATTGGAGTTATCACAGTATCCATAAGATAAAACAAACCAGCAACAGAACTAAACCCTCAGCAAAGTAACATTTTCTTGGTACTGCATCCTTGGGAAAACCTTGTGGGCCTTCAAGAAGAGAACACTGGGATTTCCTGGACAAAAACCCCAGCAGCTTCCTTCCAGGAATAACAGCCCCATCCCCATCCTCAAGTACTGTCTCCACATGTGTTGCAGTGGCAGGGCTGATTCTTGCAAGTTCCCTCCATGTGGGTTGATGTCACATGGCCAATATTCAGTTCCTTGACAGCCAATCTGCAGGGACTCATTGAGTTTGTCATGTTGACAGAATGAAGTTCAGCTGGATTGGGCTAGCATTTCTTCCTCATGGCTCAATGTGGGGAAAAGTGTGGTCACACATTTGGCGTTCCGAGGGGGTGTTCAGTGGGAGAGAATGCCCTGGCATTTCCAGAGCCCTTGCCCAGATCCAGTCCTTCATTTTCCTGTTATAAACACAGAAAAACTTTTGGGAAAACTGTTTGTAGGCATGACTTTCCTATTCAGCAAGAACTGGGAAGACAAGCTCTTCTCAGTGCCATAAAGAAAAGGGAAATGTGAATGGATTTCCACATAATCACAAGTTTAGTTTGCTGTACTCTACTAAGGGCAATAATCCTAGATATGGGAATGCAAGGAGATGGCCTACGGTTTTACTCTGCTCTGAGGTTATTTTTATTTTTTTTCCTGAAGGATCTTCTTCATAAGTTGGATATCTTAAAATTCAAAACCAGGGTATCTTTGTGTCCTCAGGTATTATAGATAAATAAATATTAAGACACATTCTCTTTTGCAAATTCAAGAATCCTTTATGAGGAAAACTTATTATGTGAAAAAGGCTGTATGGATGACCCTGGAGCAAAAACTTCCTTATAATTCCAAGAGATATGTAGTTAAAAAAGCAGAATGGGGATTACTTTATATCCATCCCCACCAGGATAGTACAGTAACACTCATTGATACGTTACCAGATGTGATCATAGTTTCTCATGGATGGCCCCAGTTTCTGGGTTGAAGAATGTAGAAATTATCTGCCTACACATTTCATCCATCCATCCATCCATCCAAGGGTATGATGCCTGAAGTCAGGTAGTAAAAATGTTCATGTCCTCCTAAGTCCTCATAAAGTGTCCAGATTTTTGGATAACAGGGTGTTATAAATGTGAAACAAATAAATGGGGAGAGGGTAATTGGGGGAGGTGATAACTGAATTAAGACTTGAAGTATGAAGAAAAATCAGCTATGTAAGGAAATGGAGGCAGGGCAAAGCAAGTTTAAAAAAAAAAGCCCTGATGAAAAAGAGCTTGAAATGTTCAAGAACACAGAGATTAGTTGAATTGGAATGAAAGGAATAAGCACGTTGGTACAAGAATAAGTTGGTATTGGGTGGGGCATGGAATCCATGATGGAATTCCAATTTTGCTCTAAGATCATTGAAGACACATTAAAGAACTTTAAGTGAGAGAATGGTGTGGTGTGGCCTTTAAAGAAATCACTTTGGGTCCCTACAGGGCACCAGAGACAAGAGGGGAAGTAAGGAGCCAGGGTGAGAGCAGGTATTTTAGTAAGCCAGGTGAGAGTTGTGATGGGCTAGAAAAAGGAAGGAGATAGAGAAAATAAGACTGATTTGAGAGAAACATTTAATAAGTTACTTTTTTGGAACCAGTGAAACATCTGTGGTCACCAAAGGCAGTTTTCCAGAAATGCCATTGACAATCCAGTTGATTGATAAGGTCTTCATTGCATAAACATGATTGTTTTTGATAATCAGTAAGCAATTTCATCTGGTTTTAACTGAATGACCTTAAACTAAGTTAGGTTTCTTATACTCTGGATGACAAACTAAGTAATTAATTTGATTTAGATTGAGGCTGAACTTTGGATTTCTTAGGTTTAGCTTGAGGCTTAAATTTCTAAGATTGTCCTTGATGTATTTCATATGTGTAAACAGAACACATGCCTATGTCTGATATTTTAACACTTAAGTAATGCATTTTATGATAGATAAACCATGATTTACTATCTATAGTCAAATCGTAATGAAATATAAATATACAGTTCTGAAGTTAAGAAAACAATTCTCATCTAGTGACTATATAGATGTGAGTTTGTAGCTAACAACTCTAATTCACTCCAATTTGATATTTTTAGTATTTTTTAGTCTCAGAAATGTCTAATTGTCGGAAACATCTGTTGATACTAATGCTTTGACGCAAACTATACTCCCATTAAACATACTCGTATAATAGGCTGAATGAATATGTTCTTGTCACTAAACTCAAGTAATAACAGACTTTTCTTGTGTCACAGAAAAATGAATTAAGTGAAATCTTTTATAGTTAAAAGTTCTCAACCACATTTTTCTAAACTGGCACCTCTGATGATTTACCTCAAGTAGAAACTAGTCAAAAATCATGTTTTAGTTCTAGTTATCTTATGAGTTAGTGTCTGATTTAGCACACAATAATTAGATTAGTTATTTTACAAATAATCTATCAGTATTTCATAATTTTGCAAAAATCCTTGGATTTCCAGATGTCAGTTACTCTTAAACAAACATACCCAAAAATGTAGAATGGTTCAAATATGAGTGAAGCATTTCTTACTTATGTAAAGCTTGGAACAGAGATATTTGAGATGCTATTGACTTTCTTCCAAGCAGTTATCAGGGATAGCTACTTTCCATTATATTACAACTCTGCCATCTTCCATGTAATTTCCAAGGTTTCAAGGCTTATCTTCAGCAACTGATGCCAAAGGACAAGAACTAGAAAGATGTGTTGAGAGCATTGTGTGCATTAGTTTTGGAGGGACGCTTACGACTTTCACTCACATCCTATTGAAGATAGCTAAGTGTAAGGGTTGTACTGTGCTCAGGAAGAAGAGGAAATAGCTTGATGAACAGCTAGCCCATATCTGTTATGCTCTTGATCCATTTTGGAAAACCAATCTATCAATTCAAATATATTGGGCTGACACAATGGGACACATTGTAGATATCCAGAAAAGATGCTTTGAAAATCCATTTGGAGAGAATTGGAGCTATCAGTCATAAGCAGCTTTTTAGTGGGATTATTGTCTCTTCTTTTCCTGAAGAGTAGAAGAAGCACTGTAAAAATATAAGACTTTCAGGTGTTTTTCAGGGCTATACATACACGTTGGAAGATAAGTGATTAATTTGGCATCGTTAAAAAAAAAAACAATAGGCTTTCCTTACAAGTAACTAGTTTAGTTGAAAGATTCTTACTTGCTTTCTGAAAGAACAGAACCCTTGGAGCTATTTCTTAAAGGACCAACATTTAGAAGAAGACCCTTAGCTAATACTTCACTGTGCATCAACCACAGTGTTACTAAGTTTGCATACATTCTTTTACTTTAAACCCTAAGAATCTGGCAAGATGAATATTTTTATCTCCGTTTCATGGTGGAGGAACCAAGGCTGTAAAAGGTTATATATACTTGGCAAAGGTCACACAATCCTAAATTTTCAAACTGTTATTTTAAGTGTGAAATAAATATTTTGAGTATATTCTTTTTTTTTTCTTTAGTAGAAAAGAAAACTTGTCACCTAGTAACATCACAATATTAACCTCTCAAAGGTTTTCTTGAGAAAGACTTCCAAACTCTCCTGGCTTCTGAACGAATAAGCTAAAAACACTTGGGTCCCTTTTTCTGCCTGTAGAGAACTAAACACTTTCACTCTTCATGTGGTCAGTTTAGATGCTGGAAAACAGTTTTACAAGATCCTGCAGCTTGTCTGGGCCTTAGGGATTAGGCAAATAGGATTCTAGTGTCATTGGAATTCATCTCTGATTGCTGTGGGAGACGGAGGAAAAGGTCTGCTGCTCCTGTCAGCAGGGGTGGGAGCCAGGGCCTCCCAAGGTCTCCACACAGCAGCAGACTGAGCATCATCCCAAAGCTGGGCTCCTACATGGGAGATAGGCTGCAGAGACAGGCTGTGGGAGGACTAGATCATCTGGAACTTGAAGAGGGAATTGAGCAATTTCAGAACAGCATCTTCAAGTGTGAAGTACTCAAATGAGTGTTCTCTGAAACATTTATTTTGTAAGAAAGTCTGTGAAAGAAACTTTTTGTGGTTCAAGAAATTTTTTTAAAAGTATATGTATAGACACATATATATAATTTTATAAGACTCATAGTATACATTAGCATATTAAAAGTCTCTAAAATATTGCATCAAACTTGTTTAACCCATGATATGACTTATTTGACCATGTACTTAAAAAAACTCATGCTTAATAAATATCTTGAGGGACCGATGTTTAGGGGAACTATTTTGTGAAATGTCGATCTAAATAGAACACATATGGATGATGTTAAATAATAAATCCAATATCCAAATTATAATGGAACATTATAGCTAAAGAAAATTACAAAGTACTCTTTTATTAAGTAACATAAACAATAAAAATCACACCACAACCCCAGTATTTTCTTTAGTTTTAAAGAAAAGTGTGAAGAACTCTTGTCTTTCATATTGTATAATACCTTTTGTTTTTTCTTCTTTCTCCTTTTCTATTACCATATAAACTTTTGCTGTCATAAAGTAAGGTATTTGAAATTGTAAATACTCCTTTCAGAAGATGCTGAAATTTCATAAAAGGGAAAGTAAGAAGTAAAGGTATTAGTAACATACATATTGTCGCTACACAGTCTTAAAAATTTGTTGGCTGATTATTTCAATTGCTAGTCTCTTTAAATTCGGAAAATTTGAACTTCCTTCTTTCCTTCCTTCCTTCCTGTAGCAAACGTGTTGTTACTAAGGATTGGCATTAGAACAACAAAATGCAGTATTTAAAAATGTATGTTTGTATGTTTTTTAATGGATAAATTTATCTGCTCCATGAATGATGAATGTTAGCAAAACTAAAAACATTTTTATTAGTCACCAGTTTTGACTATGTGGACTTAGGTTGTGTGGCATAGTGTACTGAAGATAATGTAGAAGCACACGTTCCACCACTCTAATTATAATGCCATGGCAGACATCACTAACTGATCACAGCACTCACTCTTGCTAAGCCCAGACCTGATTTTCTCCACATAACATATAGGCAACTACAACAGAGCAACTAAAATGGAGTTATTTGATTTCCCTGGACAAGGGAAGAATTAGAGATTTAGGAGCTTTCGGTCTGTGCTAATGAGTTGCTTGGTGCCAAGCGGGCCCCATTTTCATTTCCTTGGCATATTTAGATCAGGGAATTTGTTTGATGTCCACATTGTTATTCCCTTGTCTATGAAGAACTGTCCTGGTGGCAAATTTAATTTGAACATAGCACAGTTTTTAGCCTGTCTGGGACTCTGTTTGATTTCTTCTTTGCATTTATTGGGAATATCTGATGCTTTACTTCTGAATCAGTTGATATTTTATTATACTTTTATGTATTTTATTTATTTATTCTTAGGAAAAATGGTCTTTTAATATCACAGAATAAAAACGTTTACTCACTACACTTGGTAATGTAGGCTCCCTCTATGAGTTTATTTTTCTAAATATGCCTAGGACATATTTCCAGGTATATAAAATACACCTTAATGTATGAAAAGACTCTGAATGAACCTTGAGTAGTTTTAACGTGATATTTTATAAAAACTTTCCAGTTCAAATTTGTCAGGATTTGCTGTTTGTAGAACATCAACATTTAGTGCTAAGCGATTTCAAGAGACTCAGTGAGAAAACAGTATGCTTTAGCTAAAAGGTATTCATACTTTCTTCAGGAATTGTTTAAATGATTTGAATGTCCCCAGTACAAAGGATGCCAAGGTTCTCAAGAGTGTTCCTTTGTTCCCTCAAAAATCGTGCAGGGCTCTTAGTCAGAGCTACTGCACAGTTCTCTTATTGGTTCCCTCTTCTTAACCTTCCAACAGGTAACTTTAAATTTTCTAGTTAAAAGAGAGAGAGAGAGAGAGAGAGAGAGAGAGAGAGAGAGAGAGAGAGAGAGAAACTCATCAGCTTGTCAAATCCATCCCCAAAGAAGAAAGTATCATTATTTATCATTATCAACTCTGACTCCAGATGATTTCCGACTTAGGATGATTTGACTATAATGATTTTTCAAATTACCATGGTGTGAAAGTGATATGCATTCAGTAGAAATCATGCTTTGAATTTTGATCTTTTCCTGAGCTGATGATTTATAGTAATATATTCCTTGGGCAGCAGCAGGAAGCTATCACTCCCAGTCAGTCAAGGTGTTCTGGATTGCTGGTATTGTTTCATACACACACACACACACACACACACACACACACACACACGTATATACATATTAGTATACTATATATTTACATATTATGTTATATAGTATTTATGTATATGTATATATAATGCATTTTGAACTTAAGATATTTTCAATTTACAATGAGTTTATTGGGAGAAAGAACTTAAAGCTTCTTCTAGGTGAATGATTTCTAATAATAACTTCAGAGGTGAAAGGAGACTTTTGCTTCTAATTGCTACACTGTTAAGTTATGACTTTGTAATTGGTCAATATTCAAAAGGTATTTGTTGAGGCCCTACTATGTTCCAGTACTTTGCTAGATGTTGAAGATTCAATTTTGATGAACAGAGATTCTTTCATCTTGTCCTCATCAGTAGATCTGAGGAAACTCCCATGGTACCTGCAAAAAGGGACATCTAAAGGGACTATTCAGTTTCAGTCCCTGTGCTGAATGCCATTGTATAGCTGCTTCCTGAAACAACTAAGAAATCAACTGAGACCTGGAAACTTCATCAAAAACAGGTTTTCGTGCCAGTTCTGGCAGTTAGTAAAAGCTTGTTCTAAATCAGTTTGTTACCAGATTCTGTGTTATAAGCAGTATGCTAAGGAACACAAGTAATATAAGAAATGCCCAGCAAGGAGAAAATAACCACTGTGCAGAATATAATAGGTAATAAGAGTGAGTTGATAAAGAAATCTCTGTGCATTCAGAGATACACAGAGAACCCCATTGACTGGAAAGACATCAGGGAGAAGGAGGGAATGAAAGATGAGGAGACGATTCTTAAGGACTTGGATCCCAGCTCTGCCTCTAACTGACTTTGTGGCCATGTTTGAATTTCTTACCAGATGGAACCCTCAGTTTGTTTTATCTGCAAAAGAGGAACTGTTAACATCTATTCATAGATGTGATGATAAAACTGTAAAGTGTTTAACACTTTAGTGTCTAATTATAAAATACCCAACAGCTTAGAAAATGGTAATAGTAAATAAGTAGAAGTCTCAGTAAATAGTTGTCTATAAGGTAGTAAGATGATATTATAGGACTGTGGTCAAGATTAAATATGATACTATAGCTAACAGATTTCTATTGAAATCTCTCAGTACCAGAGGTTGATATTCTCCACACAGTAATCATAGCAAGATATAACTGAAAAGGTTTTGAAAAGTATCATGTTAAAAAACCCAAGACTCATGCGGAGTCTCTTCATTCATTAATCCACCAGGAAGGGGCTGGGGAAGGACTTTGGTAATTTACTCAGTTGTCTTGGGCAGAGGATGCGGATGGTTCGTTGTTGAAAGGCAGGTGATGGTTGTAAAACGTATGAACCATAAATGAAGAGCTTTTAATTAGGGGAACAGACAGAACATCCCAGGATTCCAGAAGAAAATTAAATGAGTGTTCTCTAAGTCTCCTTCTGCCTCTAAGATTCTGTGATCCCTCCAAAACGTCAGTGATTGCTGAGAAAAACTACACTCTGGGATCAGGGATACAGCCTGCAGCAGTCCAGCACCAAGTCCATCAGTATACTCTTCTCCATTATGACCTTAGCAGCCCACCAACTGCATGAAAAAAATCTTTTCATTTTCATGTGGCAATCTGCCCAAGTATTTGATGTGATGGATAAGAAAGGGAAGTAGATCCTATGAGTTTACTTGGTAACACATTATTTCCTGGTCATCTTTTTTCCTCCAGTTTTAGAGACAAGATCAAGGAACTGGAAAAGAGAAGAAGGAAAAAATAAAGTCTCTCCAGGAAATGAGTCTCCAGGCAGAACTGAGACACTGAAGAGTGTGTCACTTTACGTAGTTGGTGTGTGTCTGAGTCAAAAGGCAAGTGCTGGGTTTGCCAACCTGTACCTGAGGGCCAGTGCAGGAGCATAGCCACAGCCACTCCCTCAGCTGGGGCTTTACGTGTTAAACCTCTAAGAGGAGCCCAGAGGTGTGCCGGCTTCCTGTAGAACTGAACTGTAGAGCAACATGCCAGAAGTGTGCTGAGCAATATTATGCAACAGACAAATCGAGAAAACTAACAGTTGAACAACTTCAAGGAATTTCTTTACTGAAGGACTTCTCTAGACCACTGATGTGCCAGTATGACTTGTGAGTGTCTAAGGAGAGAGAACATGAACATGGTGCTTTCCAAACTTACTGGCAATTGGCACTTTGTGCTGTAGACTGTATCCAGGGATTAGAGGCCTAAACAACACTTCAGGCAAAGCTGAGGCAGGGTCAGGAATGCCAGGCTACATCAATGTCTTGCCTGCTCCCAGCAGAATCTACATACAGACACAGATGTTTGCAGTCAGCTTGACCTTTCTAGCTGTCAAATGAGTGTCACTACCCAGGAGTATACAGTCACTGGAAAAACCAAGTAGGGTGTGGTAGACAAAATAATGCACTTCCCCAAAGATACCCATATTTTAGGCCCTAGAATCTATGTCAGAAAGATATATATGTATATGTGTATTGTATTTGTGATTCAGTTAAAGATATTAAGAATTTAGATTACCAGTGTTACCCAATAAGGTCAGGGGCTTTGTAAAAAAGAGGCAGGTGGTTGAGAGTATGAGATGCGAGGACAGACACAGAGGCTGCAGTGGTGTGGGGCTATGAATCACTGAATGTGGCTGGCCTCTAGAACCTAGAGAAGGTTAGAAATGTATTCTGTCCTTGAGAAAGAACAAAGCCCTGCCACCCATTTTAGACCATACATTTGTCGTGTTTTAAATAACTGAGTTTGTGGCCATTTGTTTTAGCAGCAAGAGGAAACAAATACCTGGAGTTTGATGTTGACCTTACCTTTCAGTTACTTGGAAGTGGATGGATTAATTCATTCCAGGACCCTTCAGGGTACTGGTCCTAGATCAGAAGGCCTGCCAGTAGCTACTTTCCGACCAAATGAGTTCTGCCTTCTTGCTGTCCTTCATCTACCTCCTCAACCCCCAGGGTTCAAAGATCATTCCAGCTTTTACTGTGCTCTTCAGATGGCAGTGACTGACCAGTAACAGGCTTGGAAGAAAGCAATGATTGGTCATTGATTATGATGAGCACCTATTATTTTCATAGTGATTTGTGAACTGAAAAGCCAGCTGCCAAACTTATACTTCATGCAATTCTGAATATAACTGACATACTGTGGGTAACTGAAATCTCAAGCAGGTTTTTTATGGCAAGGGTTATTTAACTAAATTATGGTAATTGAAATATATGCATATCAGAACCATGCGAAAACGAGGACTTCATGTATTAAAATTCTGGCACAAATCCTATAGTATAGTTGTTATACCTGCATGGTGGACAGCCTGACTGACATCATGCATCCACTGAATACTAAAGTTTAAATTTAACTCATGTGGATGGTTTTACTCATATGTGGGATGTAAAGAAACAAAAATAATGAAAAGACAAAACCCAACAAAATTAACAGGAAGCAAGACGGTGGTTACCAGAGAGGAAGGAGAGGGAAGGAAAGGAAAGAAGGAACGAGGTGCCAGTTGGTGGTGGCTGTGGTGTGAAATGCTCGTTGACTGAGGTGTGCTGTCAATATCTTAAAATGAATATAACAATACAAACAAAAGAAGTAATAAAAATTAATTGCAAACAATTGGTGATGTAAGTAATAGGTGCCTGAAGGTTAGGGATGTCAGTAAATAATGTGTGCATTTAACATTGAGCAAATAATAGGGGAACATTATTTATACCTTGTTTCTGATGCTCACAGGTCAGTTCTCCAGGAAACAGTGTCTGAGTCTCTGAAATTTGCATGCAGAAGGTTTATTGCGTACTCATTATGACAATGCCACCTGGCAGGGAAATGATAACAGCAGAACTGAGCAGAGGAGTTGACTGGCATTCCCAGGGGGGCTCTGGAACTGGGTTTCATGTAGGCAAGGTGGCCATGCTTTTATGTTTCTTCATCCGTGGATGTGGGTTGCCCAAATCCTAGAGGATAAACTCCTCCAGTGAGGTGGTTCTCTCTAAGGGTAATTCCTGGAGAGATACTCAGCTAAGTGTCCCCAGCCCTCCAGCAACTTGGACTAAATGCTCTAGTCCTGAAGGGATCCAGACAGCACATTAGTGTCCACTACGCTGTCATTCTATATCTGATGCCATCAGACAATCAGACTTTAGATTTGATCACTATATCTAGCAAGGTTTAAGTCAGAATCTGGAGAAAATAGGCAGAAGGGAGAGAGATGCACAGGGGAGTTGACAGGCTGACTGAGCCCAGGTCAGCACAGCTGGAGGGAGAAGACAGGGCCACCTAGCCCAGAACTTCTTCTCTCCAGAGTTTTCATTTTCATTTATGGTCACTTGTTGATTTGTGATCAGGTAAAGATTTTGTTACTTGGCTTGTCTTGGTCTTTTAGGGCCCTTGGGTTTTGAATGGGAGCAGAAGGAGAAGGTGATAAAAAATCGAAATCAAAGTTGCTGGGTTTGATATTTGTCGCCAGTTTTTCCTCTGGCAAAATATTGGTATTTTGTAAAGAAAAAATTAAACTTTTTCAGTTGTCTGCCCTTCTCAGTTTCTCCCTTTTCCTTTTGGGTACTTAGTACTCACATACACATCAGGTTCTCTTCAGTTTAGTAAGTTCGAGCTTTCTTCATAAAGAATGAGATGTCTGAACTCCTACATCCTGAATTGGGAAAACAATGGGGTCACATTTCTCATTCTAAGAAGTGACTGATCAGCTCATATTATGTCTTTGAGGAATCCTCCTACCTTCCTTCCTCGACAAAAAACAAAAATACTTGAGTTTGCTAAAATTAAAAATTTGCAGAGAGATGATACCATAATAGCAGATTTTGTCACCCAAGATCTGATAGCATGTTTAGAATTGCAGATCTCAACACTTAGGCTAAATACTAGATTAAAAATGTGTGCCTACTCTCTTGTGATATTCTCTTTAGAAAGACTGGAGATGCTCCAGCCTGTAAGAATTTAGTTTAGCATCCTGGTGGACTGAGAGTTTGGAGGTCACCTGACAGGGGCTTTTCATTTGGAGAACAAGTGTGACTGATTTGAACTAGCTTCCTGGAGAGGCTGAGAGATTCTGAAGGCAGAAGGAGCCTCTGCCTGTGGGGCTGATGACTGCCCTGGTTGTGGACCTGGGCGGGAGAGGAACACATCTGTGTACTGGGCCATCTCTGGACTAGAGTTGCCACCAACAGTCCTCATTTGACTGAAGGTGTTTTAGTTTTAATTATTTTTTAATTTTTTAAAATAAAACCAATACTCATCTTTAATTCAATGTGGGTTAAACTGTAGATTCTGAGTTGTTCAGAGGTAAAGTACTGAATGGAGGGAGAAAAATTAAAGAGGTAATTGTCTAGATCCTAGACTTTAGGGAAAGGGTGAAGGATAATTACCTGTCCAAATACGTATTTGAATAGAGAAGAGGTAGTGGGATTAGAATGTGTAACTATTGTTTGCTTTCGATATTGTGTAGGAGACTCAGATCAGTGACTCCATCAAGATAGTTCTAGGTCCTGTGTGGCTGATGAGATAAGGTTGTTTGGCGGTTTGAAATGGAGAATTCTCACTATCTCACTTGACCTGAGATCAGGCATGAAGGTAGAACTCCCACACCAGGCTCCACAAATGTTTGGGACCTGGAGGTCTGTGAACTGGTGAGGAGAGGATGTGTGTTTGGGAGAAATGAAAATGCTGAACTGGTGACAGAAGAGTGGAGGACAAACAGGTTTAGATTCTAGTTTTTGCTGTTTTATTGAGAGTGTGCATTTCTTGAAGGAGCATCAAATGTGCTAACTTTTAAATTTAATTTTGAATAGCAACTTCTCAAAAAAAAGGGGGGCAGGGAGCTGTCCTAATAATGCCCTAAAATGTCAGTTCTCTGATACTTTTACTTGCTGGAAGTAGATTTCCTTGCTCAATATAGATTCCTGTCTCATAAGTAGTACCTTTTTTTTTTTTTTTTCCAAGGTCTGATTGCTGTAACTGGAGTTTAAAATGAGGATTCTTTTCATCTGCTCAATAAGGGCACCTGTTTGTGCTTTCTGTAATTTGGATTGCATAATAAGGCAGCTTAGTCACCTTCCTCACAAGATACCTTCTAGGTAGAAAGTCAGTTTTGTTCCCAGTTCAGGAAATTTGAGACATGGAAGGAAAGAAACTTAAGAAGGTGAACCAGACTCAATTAAAGGGATATGACACCTCAGTTCTGGATTTCTGGTTTTTGGTAGACTCGCTTTAATGGTGATTTTTCAGTCATTCATTATTTGGAAATTCCCGAGAGTTTCGAGGGCAGGTCAAGTATGCCACAATGTTTAAAAATAAGATGCAGTTAAGTTAGGTACAAAAAACTGAAATATAACTTGTGTCTATCTTTGCATAAGTTTAATTGGAAAGTTGATCTTAAATGAAAAAGTTATATACATTTAATGATATTTGTATAATATAAATCATTTCAACATAGAGTGTAACCACAGTTATAATCTATCCAATGTAAGATATGAAAATTGCCAACAATATCTAGAAAAAAAATGGTGCTCCAAAGTTGAGATCCTTTAGCATTAGAATATACTGCTTTCCAGCGCGTGCGTGCACACACACACACACACACACACACACACACACACACACATTTATTTCCTGTTTTAACTTGTCCCTCAGAAGGTGGGATAGTGGCATAGTATGACTCACTTCCTTTTCAAAACTAACATTGCCATAATTAATGAGAAATGACATGTGCAGAAGACAAATTAATAAATATTCAAGTGTCAGTCCTAGGAAATGGAGATTGTGTATTAAATTGGACTTCCCTGTGAATGTTTGAGTTACTCATCTTAAATATACATTGAATGAGATATGATTAATAGTCCAGTTGTTAGAGGCCCATGAAGCTCCTTAACCTGACACATTTCCTTTCCGTGTGTTTGAAATGAGGGCCTGAGTTCGTCTTGCTGGGATATTAGAATAGTAATTTGTTTATGTGATCACTTGCTTCATGAATGTAAAGGTTTTATCGGCTTGCTTTTTTAGTTATCTTTCAGAGAGGATTCTTACTTGATTGTTGAATCATAAGGAGACTTGGGTTTCAACACATCTTCTGGTTTATATGTGATTTTTCTTTGTTCCTCTGCTTTTCAGACATTAAAGAAATAAATCATTAGCAGTAGCCCTGAGGTGTAAAAACAAATGCATTTGCCCTTTTAAGTCCATGGGTCAAATATTTAAATTGTAAGACACCAATACAGTATTCCTATTTTAAGAAAATTAGAAGAAGATTCAAAATTAATCTAGGAACTTGATTAGGGTAAATTGATCAGGCAGTTTAGAATTTAAATGATTCTTTTCTAGTCCATTTATTGGATGGTAATTTATGCATATACAGATTAAATTTAGTAACAGGCACTTAAAAACTTCCCATGTTAAAACCTTGGTTTTTTGAATTAGAGGTTGCAGACTTGAAGTCCACAGGCTGGATTTTCAGAGATTTTTTTTTGTTTGCTGATAGAAAACATTGTTTTTCTTTTCAGTTGTCAAAGTGTAAAAATGCACAGAATTTACATAAAAATGTGGCTTCATAATTACTCTTGAAAAATTAGCATACCCAGCGTTATCCCTGTATTAGCAACTGCTGCTAAGGCTGAGTAGCTACCCCTTTACTATGATGCATGTGTCCCATTAATAATTGTCTTTACCTGCCTGACAGCTAAAAGCATTTGGGTGTGAGACACAGGATATCCGCTGTTGGCCTCAATGAGAAAACTCGGGTGCTAAGAATAAATAATTCAATCATTATTAAATGGTATTTGTATTCAAAGAGATGAGGTACCTAAACAAACACAGGGTATACTGCTCATACTGCTCCTTGAACTTTCTTTTAGTAAGAAATGAATTTTTCTGTTTTTCTTTTATTTTCTCTTGTTTGTCCAAAAATGCATTTGCCAGTGGTTTCCCAAGACTCTCCCATAACCAGCCCTGTACTCCCCAACACATACGTCATACATTTATTCCAACAACTCCTCTAATTAATGGTCTAACACAGCTCATTAGATTTCCAAAGCCAATTAAACAATGCTCACCCTTGTACCTCCCAGTAGATTGGGGAGTAACTTGCCAAATGCTGTGACTGATATGAAAAGTAGCGATGTATTCTTAAGCACTTTTAGCACTGTTGTTACTCTAAGAGGCACAAGCTTTCAGCACAGTGGCCTTTTATCTTCTGTGCTTTTGGAGTGTGAGAACACCCTGAAAGCTACAAGCACCATGGCGTTCCTGTGGGCTGGAAATCAAGGCTTCGAGAAGGGAGGGGGCGGGCATCAAGTGAGGGGGAGAGAGTTGGCAGCTGTCATCTGAATAGCATTTCCCTCTTCCTTTTATCCTGTTGTCCCAAACCTCCATGTATTCATATTCATGATTTCCACCTCTCTGCATACCGCCAAGGCCAGTTTCCTTTGCACATTATTTTTCTTGTGTGTCATGGACTTTCATTTGGATTTATTAAGAATCATTCAGCTGCTTCAGAAAAAGAATCAGCTTGTAGAAATTGGAGTTAGTTGGTAGAGTGTCTACTGGAGAAAAATTTACTTAAATAAAAGAACTGAGTGCCAAATCTATATAGTATGTTAACTTTATGTTCACTGATCTTTTTATAGTGGTTAATTATTTCCACCTGTGTGAAGGCTAGCTATGCTGATGAGGGGAAAAAAGAAGGAAATATTTTATATTTTAAATACAAAAATCTGCATATCAATGTTCAGGAAAATATGAAAGAAAACTTAAAAATCTCCCTACCTAGCTTAACCATCAAATTATTAATTGTTCCATTTATTTCTTTTCAAATATGTCTTATATTTTTTAAAACAGATAATTCTAAATATGCTGTTTTACTACTTGTTTATGTATCTCCTCATTATGTTTCTTAAACCATAAATAGTTCCATATCTTTAAATAATGAGAGCTTTTAAAATGTCTCTAGAGAATTACATTATAGGTATCTCTTGTGTTTTGAAAGTTCGAATGAAACCATTTCACTTTGACAAAAGGCCAACATTATTACTGTACCTGCTTTTGCTAATGGAAAGAAACCCAAAGATGATTTTTGCTTTTATGACAGAAATAGAGAAGTCAAAAGAGCATTTAGTGTTGATTTTGCAGCAGGTTTTCTAGAGACAGTGCCATCCTAAGCATCAGGCCTGGCCTGGCCAAGCCTCTTCCAGAACAGGGTATGTATACAGGGTATGTATTTGTATCCTATAATTCCTGCTTTTACCATAGGTTAGTGTTATTTTAGGGTTTATGTATTATTTGGTACCATTTGGTAGGTAATTTTGGGGATCTGAGAATTTGTAAACATTTCCATATAAATAAATGGTAATTACTTTTTCACTTTAAGTCATTTTGGTTCACTGAGTTTTCATAGGAATGTTCCACTTTCCGATAGCCAGGGAAACCTGTATGTGGATACCCATGATTGGTCTATTTCTAGAAATATAGGTGTTTCCAAATTTGAATGGTTAACGATGTTGTGATAAAGACATTCTGAGCTGTGACATCCACATTTTGTACACACATCTAAGCTATTATTTTTCCTCTGGAAACAGTCCCAGAAGTACCTTGTAAGTCAAAGTGTATAGTTGTTCTTTAAACTGAACTCCAGAAAGTTTGTAGGTCTTGAAACCTCCCAATGGCATTTTATGAAAGCCCCAAAGAGGGAGCTTTTCTAAGCAGGTCTTTCTGGGAAACTGCTTTGAATAGTCTTAGGCTGCTTTTACCTACGTATCTTTACTACCCTAAGAAGACTTACCACTTAAGTTTCTTGGCTTTTAGGAATAGGGAAATGAAGTGCTGCCAACTATGGAGATGTTTGGAAAAATTTGGATCATTTTAGCTATCTTACTAATTAACATTTGTGTTATATCATGAATGGAAAATTGACTCTCCTGTAAGAAAACATGAAGATCTGCTGGGGACCATGTATTTGCTTTGAGAACTCTAGGGGCTAAGAAAATAAAATGCTTAATAGCAACACCCTAATGAGGCCACAGGAGTGCTGAAAGCAACAATTAAAGAATGATTTTCAGGTTCTTAGAAGCCTAGGGAGTGTGTGTACTCTAGGCCCAGGAGGAAGATTTGGCTTAAAATAGGTGGATTCCTTTACTGACAAAGACTAGTGTGTCTAACTACCTGGGATAACTTGATTAAACAAGAGCTAAATTTTAAAGTATAGCTCATTATAATTCCTTGATTATAAATGTAACATGCCATATTTATTGGAGGTTAGTATTCTTTTGAGAATATGAACCACAGCTAACAACACCCATATGTATATATACACATATATATATGTATGTATGTATGCTACAGAACTAAAATTTAACCTTATTGGAGAAGTTGCAAGTAGATATTGTGTTGTTCATATGCAGTGTCCCAATTTGCCACAGAAGAGCCATAGGAAAGATAGCTTTTGAATTGACCAACTAAATTAGAACGTGAGACTGATTAAAAGAACCATGTTATGTGAACAGATCAAATTAAACTAGTGCTTCCTAGTGTTGTCTAAGAAACTTAAATTTTTAGTGAATCCTTCTGAGTTTAAGGAGGTTTCTTTTTTCTTTTTCTTTAACTTTTAAATAAGCTTGTTTCTAGCATTTTTAGGTTCACAGCAAAATAGAGCAGAAAGTACAGTTTTCATACACACTCTGCCCCCATACGTGATTTAAGGAGGTTTCTGACTTTTAGTAATAAAACTGAATTTTGCTATAGTAGTTTACTTGGTAAATGTAATTTCTATTTTTCCTTGTAGTAGGACTGACCAGTAAACCAGTGAATATGACTTGATTATATAAGCTGATGCTGATGTGAAGTCCCAGTTGGAAAACTCACTGTATTTTGTCATATAAACAGTGAAGATCTTTGTTTCTGGTCACCCTTTATTACTTAGTAAAGTTATAAACTGAAGTAGTAATGGGAAAAAGCTGCTATGTGCCTTAGAAGAGAATCTATGCTAATGATTAAGATGTAACCAGCATAACAGTTTCGTAAAGTGTCCTGTGGAGGAATTGGGAACTGTAGTTTCTCTTCCCTCAGGTCAAGACACTTCCCTTGACAGGAAAAGAAAGTTCATGATCTTTCTTTTTTATATTATAGTAAGGGGAACCCCTGAAATGTATATTTCTAGACTGTTCAGGATTAATCATCTTTCTTGGTAGGTCTTTTGCCTGAAATATGCTCAATAAGAGTAGTTAATACCAACAGAACTGATAATATGAGAAATTAGTCCATTAATTAAAAAATGCAAAGTTCAGTGTGCCTCAGTAGAATAGTGGTTTGGTCAGTTGCCTCCTGCCCAAGCACAGATCACATACATCCCAAGGACCAGGGTTTGCGTGCTGGGCCAGGCAGAACAACTAAGATGTACAACTAAATAAATATAAGTGCGTCTTATTCCTCTCTCAAAAAACAAACAAACAAAAAAACCAAAGTTCAAACTATTTAAAATATATTCACCAACCAACAGCCATTTCCCTGAATTCCATTCCTTCCTTCACTTGTTAACTGGATTGAGTGTAGCAATCACTTGGAGCTGTAGGGACCCCTGGAGCAGACCTAAGAACTCTAGTAGCGTGGTAAGTGCTACAGTGGGAGTGAGTGCGCTCCATGAGTGCTGGCACAGGGATCGACACTGACTGCCTCAGAGTCTGTTTCATCTCCCTCAACTTCATTCATTCTCTTTCGTTGATAAGTATTTCACTCTAGAGCCTTGCTAATCCGATTGTGACTGACAGCAGCACATCACTGACAGTGTATTAGAAATGCAGTATTTCAGACTTATCCAAACCTATTGAATCATGATTGACATTTTTTTTTTTAAAAAAAGAAAAAGTATAGGCAGGAATGAAGGCAGGCCAGAAGAGAGAGGAGGAAGAAGTATTTTATTTGTTTTTATTTAGTTGTTCATCTTGACTGTTTCCCAGGGCCCTGGGTCTTGAACCAGGGACCTTGGGATGTATGTGGACTGTACCCAGTACACTAAACCACTAGGCCATCAGGGTGTGCCCAAAATTTACATTTTAACAGGATCTCAGGAGTCCAAATTTTGTCACAGGATTAAAATGCCTCAGTGTAAGTGGAGAAGGGCACCATTACAATTGTATGCCTTTGAAAGTGTGAATAGATCAGAGTGTGTGAATAGTTCAGTAATAATCACTTCCTTTGTTTATATGTCTATTGTTTGCTGGGACAGTAGGTGACTTTAATATATGCTCTTACTCATGTCTGTCTACAACCTGCAAGAAATGCTTATCTCCAATTTTCACATTAGAAGCAACTCACAGAGGTTAGGAGACGTTCCTAAGGACACACAGCAAGTAATATCTGAAACAGAATATAAAACAGGACGGTTTGTTCCAAAGCTTTCTCCTTCCCCTGAAGCACCCACACATACTCCCCAAACTGGAGACACATCTGCAAGCTTGCTTTACACTTAGTTTCCTTTTATCTGTTAGTTTCGTGATAAAAATTTAAACCCAAACAGCTCTAAAACTGGAGTTATTTCACTTTTGTCCCAGAGACCATTAGTAGTTGCTCCAAAGAGTTCACGTGATGCCTGGCAGCTATCCCTTCCCTGTTGTCACTCGCTGAGTCCCATCGATCTGCTTGTTTACAGTGCTCGATATTAAATGAATTACTTGTCTGGTAATCTTTAGGCAGACTCCACCTTGGGGTTTATGTGGGCAGCATTTGACTGGCAGACTCCCTGTTAGAGACCTCGGACCATAAGAGACTGTTCCTTAACTAGGGCTCTATTTCACTCAGGGAATGTTTGAATCCATTTTTAAAGATTTCTTTTTCATGAAATCTATTTTTCTTTTCAAGTTTTTTTTCTATTTAAGGAAAGTGTGACATTTTATGATCATTGCAACAAGTGTGAACGTTACAAGTCTATATGAAGAAAAGTGAACACACCTCCAGTTTTCCCACTTTCTTCCTCCCACTTCCTCCACAGACTGACTTATATTGTTCCAGGCTTTTCTCCTCTTATGCAAACATACCCAAAGAGATATGTGCACATATAGGGTTTTCAGCTTTACAAAATATACTTAGCAATTTGCTTTTAATGTTATGAATATTTCTCCCTACTTTCTCACGTGCACATTCTTTTTTCTTCAAAACTAAAGATTCTAAACGTGGGGTGGGGGACAAGGAGGAGATGAGACTATTTTCAGTTTAGGTGTCTCAAACAGGAGCTAAGGACAAATGCTGATAAAGGTGGTGATGCCTAAAAAAGGTATTTATAAAATATGAAAAATCCTATATTGATCTTATAAGGAATTATCTTTCTAATCTAGAAGATGGAAAAAAATGGTTGATCCTGATCTATGTCTTTTTCCCCAATCTCCAAAACTAAGCAGTTTGATTGACAGTGACTATTTTTGGAGAAAAAGTATCTTTATTCCTGCAAAATTTCTGTGGTGCCTAAAATGTTCTCTAAAGGTGATGCATCATTTCTCTGCATGTTGCTATGTTCTCCTGCATAACTGGAAAGTCCCCCATCATTTGGAAGGCAAATGGTCTTTTCTTTAATAAATAGCATTACTACACTTTTCTTTTTTTTTTTCTCTAAGCTTCTGCTTTACATGGAATTGGCACCAAATCCCCCAGTATGAAGACATCTGTTTTATATTTTGACAGCAGTGATAGCCTTAAGTGGCAGTTGTAAATAATGTATCTTGTTATTTTTAGTTATGACTTACATTTTAATTTTATAGGCAATAAATAAATATCGTGTGTGTGTGTGTGTGTGTGTGTGTGTGTGTTTGTGTGTGTTTAAGGAAAGGTACAGGCAGGAATGAGGGTGAGCAGAGGAAGACAGGCAGGAAAAGAGAAAGAAGCACTTCATTTTATTTAGTTGTTCATCTTAGTTCCCCTTCACCCCACCCTGCCCTGGAATGTAAACCAGGATTCTTGGGATTTATGTGGACTGCACTGGCCGAAGGCAGCTGACCAAACCACTACTCCACCAGAGCCGGCCTAAATATTTTATTCTTGTCTCTCTCTCTCTCTCTCTCTCTCTCTCTCTCTCTCTCTCTCTCTCTCTCTCTCTCTCTCTGTTTTTTTTTTTTTTTTTCAGGAAAGGTACAGGTGGGAATAAAATTGAATAGGCAGGCAGGTAGGGAGGGATCAGAAGAAGAAGCATTTTATTTTTTTATTTAGTTGTTCACATTGGTTGTTCCTCCTCAGACACCAACCCAGGTCCTTGTGATATACATGGACAGAACTCCTCTGGAGGTGGCAGCCATAACCACTACTCTACCAGGGCTCATCTATATGTAAATACTTAAAGATATTATACAAATACTTTTCTGAAAATCTTCAGGTAGATGAAGTACTAGGAACATTTGCTGCAATTCTTATCACTATTCTCATCTTCCTTACCTGACTATTTGTTTTCTAAATTAAAAAAAAAAATGTCTATATGATATGCTACTTAGGACTTTGATGACTCATCTTTTGTTCTTGTTGTGATTGTTATAATCTATCGTTATGTTCACTTGTCTGTGCTTCCATCTGGCCTCCTCTAGAGTATCACATGTGCCCACAGCATTGGACTTGAGTTTCACATGGCTACATTTCAATGGAAATAAACTCATCAAGAGGTCTACTGAAAAGAGCACTGGACAGAGAGTCAAGAAAACTGGTTAGTCAAAAAACAGCCTTGGAGTTATTTCTCTGTGGAACCTTAGGGTAAATCTTGTAACCTCTGTGACTGCTACACTCCATACTCCCACCCCTATCACACCAGCTTCTTTCCCAACAGATCATGTGCTTTCACATCTGTGCATTTGCAGGGACGATTCCTTCTACCTCAAATGCCCTTTCTTGTCTCCAAGAGACAAATTCTTACTCATCTGTAAATGAACAAGTTCAAGTATTAATCTCCTACGGCAGACCTTTCATAAGTCTCTCTCTTAAATACTATTAATTGTTTCTTCCTTGGTGAGCAAACTCATAATTTTGCAAATGCTTGAGGTAATACTTTTAAGATATCACGGTGTATGAGCACCTTAGGGCAGTGACTGTCTCCCAGGGTCCTAGATCTTCCCCTGATGCATAGTAGGTTTTCTATATTTGTTTGTTCACTGAAGTCATGGGCCTGAGTTTCTGCATCTGCTATCAGGGGGATTGAACCCCCCCAGATGGTGTTAAAGAAAGGCCATGGAATTGCTATGTGAATACCAAGACCCAGGTCTGAGAAGGCCCCAGCAGGTGATACTACATGGGTATAACACAGAAAGACAATGAGTTGGTGGAATTCAAAGTTTCACTACATACCATTTTATAAAGATGGGCAAAAAAAGGTGGGCACAAGACCTCTTTTGAGCTTTAGCTGTGTTGTTGCTCCTGGTGTCTTCTCAAACTACCTTAAAGAATCAACAGAGTAATCACCAGGATTTTTATTATTATAATATATTTATAAAATTTTATATTGTCCTCTGCCTCAATCACTACCAGTTTTGAATAACTTTGTTTTGGATAATCCTGTGATCATGTTTAGGATGGCCCACTGGATTTGATTAACTAAAAGGTGATCATTTAAGGAATAAAAAAACTGGTGGAATGATTTTCACAAAGTTTTTTTATTTTTATTTTTTTTTATGTTTGTCAGAAAATAAACCATGTATTTGGTCCCTTGACTTTGAATTTGAAGTGAGTAGTAGAGCTGATTCATCCCATTTCTATCTCTATTCATTCATCCACTCACTTATCCACTCTCGTATTCATAAACAAAGATTTACTGAAGGTTCCCGGGTGCCAGGCATTGTACCATGTGCTAGGTATCCTGAGGACAGCAAGATACAGTCTCTGCTGACAGGGAATTCATTCGTGGGGAAGAGACAAGCAGGCTGTTGGCTTCCCTTGTGATGAGTTATGCGCAGTACACAGGGGAGAGATCTAAATCAGATTTGAGGAGGCAGGATAGTTTCCCAGATGCCAGTCTAATCTCACCTCTGAAGGATGAGTAATAGGAAAGTGAGACCAAGGGTCAAGGAAGTTCAGCAAGGACAGTTGTCAAGACACACACAGGGTGTAGCATGTTTAAAGGCCTGGGAATCAGAGAATGGAACTCTAGGAGCATCCAAGAAGTAGAGTCCAACTTGGGTGTTGGGTTCAGAGAGGTTGGTGGCGCTGACTTCGAAGCAAAGGTGACAGTGTCCAGACCAGGAGGACCCTGTGGGCTTTAACCACACTATGAAGGCAATAGAGAGCCCTTGAGGGTTCTGAGTGTGGAAACGTGATCATATCTGTGTTTTAGGGAGATCACTCTGGCTTCTCTCTGTGCGGAGGATGTGTGGGATCATCCCTAAATAATTTTTGATGTAGATAAATGGCTGTTTTTCTTTTAGTTACTACTATATTTCAGTGAATGTGTTTTCATAACTTTATTGATCTCATGTCTCAGGGCTGAAAGAGGGGAATGTGACTTGGGGAATCCCACTGTCTAATTCCCATTTCTCACATATTAATTATTTATATCGCAAACTATTTCCAATGAAAATATACAGAAAATAAGTGGATACAGCTGAAATACACATCACCTAGATCTACAGAGGTAAACCATTGCTGCAAAAGTGTTGAATATTTCTTTTTTATTAAGGAAATAAAACATTACAGAGACACCTAAAGTACCACCTCATTCTTTTTCATATCTTTTCCATATGTAGCAACTATTTTGCAGCTGATAAACATTGATCCCTTGGCTTATTTATGCTTTAACTAAATATATGAATTAATTCATAAACAATATAATACCAAGTCATATTTTTTTTCTATTCAAATGTCCACAAAGACATCTGTGTTGATAGGGGAGAGAATCAGGTTTGCATATTTTATAGGTGGACATCACTCACTTTGTGTATTGAACTTTAATGACTTCCTGGACAGAAAGGAAATCTTTTCTTTCCTATTTTATGAGACAGTTCCCTTTCTAGAGGCATATTCCCAGCTAGGGAAATTTGTGCTTTTACTTGAAGCTCTGACATCCTACATGCCAGCCTCCAGCACTCCCAACCCCCAGGCCCCAGCCGCCACACACAGAGTTGCATTATCTCCTGATTAGGGAAATTCATGCCTGGCCACTTCCAACACAAGCCACAGTCTATACCTTCCAACATAAGCCTCATTCTATACTAGCTACCATTGTCCTTCTCTCTTCCCATGGTGAGAGAAAGGAGCTTCATGCTTTTAGAAAATGTGAAAAGCAAGAGTGGCCTGAGTTCAGAATGAGACCGTTAACCCCCGCCACACTTGCTTTTGACTTAAATTCATTTTACTGCTTTTAAGAACGAGAACCCAGGATTAGCAGCTGCTGGGCCTAGATCTAAGGTCCAACAGAGGCAACTGCTGCTTTCAGAACTGCCTGAGAGTGAGGGAATCACTCACACAAAAGGCTGTCTGTTGTATTTCTATGCATAACTGAGAAAGCTTAAATGACAAGGGTGGAAAACCACAAGTGAAAGAGGAGGAGGGACCAGGAGAAATAAAAGGAAATGCTGCTGACAAAAGGCTGTGCTAGGGCAAAAAGATATGTGTATGTAATAGCAGAGAAAAGCTGAATGGGTAGCTGAGGATGGGGATTATGAGGGGACCCACAATAGCTGGAAAGAAAACCTGTGGCAACATCCACATGTTCCAAGAGGGTAGGAACTATCATTATCTAAAATCCCTACCAGACATTGTCATAGGAAACATGTCACCCTTTCAGTCTGCGCAAGGTACCAATCCTTCCAGAATAAGCAGGGACCATTTTTAGCCCCTGCCATGGGATGGTTATGACCCTATGTGGGTGCTTCTCTCAGTCTCAGCAGACTTGAGATGTACATATGTAAGCCAAAACTCCCCTTGTGTGCTGACCATAATGCCATGATGTCCTGTTGAGTTTGCAAAGTAGTATCCTGTGTGACTAAGTCAGTGCTACTCAATAAGTGGCTATAGATGTGACAACAGTCTTGAAAAAAAGATGTTTGCAGTGTACTGTGGTATCTTCTGGGCTGAATGTTGAGCTGAGTTGGGTGGTGTGGTTAGAGTTCTGAATCACTTGCTGCTATAACAGCAGTTACCATACTGTAAGAGCTAAATACAGGAAGCTTTTGTCTATATTCTACCTAATACTCTCCCTTTCTTCCTCCCACATTTACAATACAGTAGGAAACCATTTGGTAAGAGAACAAGGGAAAATCATCTGCAGATTTCCAGTCCCAGGGACAATACAGAACAGAATGGAGGATGGCAGGTGTGAGGCTGAGAGAGCAGATCAAGAATCATCACTTGACTCAAGGGAAACCATATTGACAGGCCTGTGAATTGACCTGGCTTGAATATTTCTGTCTAATCAAAGCAGAGTATTCTCAATGTCTCCAATTTTGGAAATAGAAGAGCACTAAGGGGAAAAAAAAATCACAGTAGTTCTGCTGTTAATTTAGATAACAGAGTGGTAGTTTAAGGAAAAGTAATCTGGCATGAGAGTAAAGCACAGTGGGAAGAGAATGTAGGATACAGGATTGGTTTGAGAAGGTCCATTCCAGAGCTGATGTGAAAGCATGAAGGAACTCTGGAGTTGTGGGAATGCAGAAAAGTGGGATCCCACTGGGGACAGCTCACAGAAAAGGGGCCTTGGCTCAGACTTGCCCAGGGCAGTGCTGATGTCTAGACATGTGACAGAGGGAGGGAGGGGCGGGGGGGGGGGGAGAGAGAGAGAGAGAGAGAGAGAGAGAGAGAGAGAGAGAGAGAGAGAGAGAGAGAGAGAGAGAGAGAGAGAGAGAGAGAGAGAGAGAGAGAGAATGTTGCTCTTAAGAGAAATACAGATATCCCCAGCTTTTTGAAAGTTGTAACAATGCCACTTCTTTTTTATGGAAGACTTACATTAGCACTTGTTTCACTAACCAAAATAACTATGAAGAGGATTTCTGTTTTCACGACAAAAGTATGTTCAACGTTGGTTTTGCAGTAGACATTCTAGAGGCAGTGCCATCTGGAGCAGTGGGATTGGACCTGCCAATCTCCTTCCCAGGAACTGTTTAATATAGACTGTATATGTATCATATCTTCCTGCTTTTACTAGGCGTTAGTGTTACTTTTAGGTTTTACGTGTTATTTGATATGATTTGATAGGTTATTTTTTGCATCTGGGAACGCTCACAGATGTTTCCAGATAAACTAATGGTAATTGCTTCTTCACACCATTTCAGCCGGCGAAAGGTTTCATAGGAATGCACCACTTTGGGATTGCAGAGAAACCTGTAGGGATGTTAGAAAGGCTTTGAGATTGAGGCTGAGAACAGGCTTTGAAGCCAGGAGATGTGGGTTTTAGTTCTGGTTCTGCAGAGAAGTTGCCTAATCTCAGGGAGCCAATTTCTTCCCTCTGTGACATGAGCCTGGTCATCCCTGCCTTGCCGGTTGTTGTGAGGGGTAGAGGAAATAAATGCAGAGCAGTTCAAATAGCAGGTGTTCAAAAACAGACATTGTTATGATTAGGAGGCTGACATGCAATAGATGTGCTTGGTTTTGTTCAGCATCATGTGGAAGCTGAGTTGGAACTCTGGAGCAAGACTGCCTGGATTTGATTCCCAGCTCTACCATTTAGTAGCTGCATAATCTTGCGTCAGTTAGGTAACTTTTCTCCATTTCCTCATCTGTAAAATGAGAATAAAGTACTTATCTCCTAGGTTGTTGTGAGGATTAATTGAAATGATGTACAGAAGTACTTGCTATGATCTTGATTGTCATTCATAGTTTACCAATATGAGGACTGGATGCCAATGAGACATCCCGCTGTGGCTGTCCACCTGACAATGGAAAATGACACTCTAGAGCTTGGATGAGTGGTCTGCTTAAAAATAGTGGCAAGGCCAGTGTTCTAGGGTGGTTCATGTGTTGTCTGAGTTAAAGGCTAGAAATCAAGTTTTCATTAGCTGTGGCATCATGATCACTGTCATTGTCGCTGCATGACTTCAGAGTACCAGGATAGCCCATCAAAAGTGAGTATCTCTGCCCAACAGTGTGGATGTAGTTTACATGGTGGGCCCATGCCTGGATATTAGTGCTTGCAGACAAAGCCCTAGGATGCGTGGGATCCTGAGTTTAGAGAGAGAGAAAGAGAGAAAAGGAGAAAGGGAGAGGAAGGGAGAGTGCAGTGGGATCAGAAGCAGGTAAAGGGCTTGGATCACATGCAGAACTGAAATGCAGCAGGAACAAGGTGGGAATGAGAAGAAGGGAATCATCTTAAGCCCTTGAAACCTTTATGAAAGTGACCCTTTAGGATAGGTTAGAATAGCTCTAAAGTTGGAGGCAAACAGCAATTTTTTTTCAAGTTCTTTATGCTTTTTATTTAAAGTAAAAATAACTCAAAATAATGGACTCTGGTGTGCTCTCTGCTTGCTACTCCCCACCCATCAGCTTTGCACAGGGAGAAATGTGCCCTTCCTATGGTTTCCTGCTCCACCCAGGATTTTTTGTTTTATTTTGTTTGTTTTTATTATTGGTCCATTATAAGGGGAAGCACAGAGAATAACTTCTCAGCCCCCACCTGGTAGACAACAGACTGGTGAAACCTGAGAGACCTTAGTGGATCAAGGTCTTCTTGATCTAGCACTGGACTAGCCCCCTTTGCTCCAATTCATGGAAACCTCTGAAGGGGAGCCCCTATGAGGACTCCTAATCACTTCAATTTTGAATGCCTATTTAGCCCCAGACAATCTTGACAGGTCATGCATGTTCAGAAGAACAAAGCTCATGAAATGGAGGTAACATGTCTCACTTGAGGCATTTTGCTCCTCAAAGACTTCAGTAGAACTTGCTCTGAACCCCAGTTCCTAGCCCTGTGAGTTCAATGTCTCTCCCCTGGTTCTTTTTTGCTTCTCTGCCTCCCTCACCCCTGCTTCTCTACCCACCCCTCACCTCTTTTTTATTTCTCTGCCGCTGAATAGTGCCCTCTCCTCATTTCCCCTCAGAATCTGATCTGGACTCTTAAGTCTTATCCTTTTCCCACTTAGATTCAGTGAAATCTGCCTTTTTCTAGCTCTGTAGTTGTACAGCGATTTCATGAGAGGTGGGGAGCAGACCTACCCTCTGCCCTTCCCTCCTGCTCTGCTTCGACCAGCTGCTTCCACCAGCGTGCCCTGTCCCTGCAGCTGTGCTTGGGGCCAGGTATTTGATTTTCAGAGGCCCTGGCTCCCCTTCTGCCAACACACATACCAAACATCTCAATGTGCACCCACCCCCCACGGGAAATACAATTTTTGCTGCCAGAAATGAAAAGCATTTTATATAATTTGACTTTTGAAGTGGGCTATAAGTAACTCATTCATTTTATATTGGCTCTGATTTTTCAGACGTTTTGCTGTCATATGTTCTTAAACAATGAGAAAATTTAACCTATCCATTGTCTTCATATAGAATAAAGTATTTTGAATATTATATATGTTGCAATTTAAGAAGTACACTTATTTGTAGACATTGAAGCATTTGTTCATTTCTTTTCTTTGTATTCTGGACACATTAATGTCTTTGAAGTCTTCAAATATTTATGTACACCCTATACAGAGATTAGGCCAGAGACACTATAGATAAATAGCTTTAGTAGAAAGCCTGGCTGTAGTCAAGGCCCTTTAGGAAGAGTTTGGTCCATGTCATGGCTGCATGTTTTGCCAGGACCTCAGCAGGCCAACCCGCCCTTGTGCCTTCTGAACATACAATGAACACAATTCTCTTTGTCTTATACTCATATCTTTGCAGATTTCAGTTAAGTTTATAAAGAGCCATGTGGTATATTCCTCACACAGGGACTTTGTCAGGAACCTCGAGCACCCTTTTGAAATATCTCACTTGGGAGTAGACTTCATTTTTCCAGAGGGAGAGAGGAAGGCACATGGCAGGCACCAGCCTGGGAAAAGGTGTAAAGGCAGGGGCGGAGACAGTCAGGTCCCAAAGGCCTTGGAAGCTGTGCTGAATGTTTGAGGGGAATGTTTTAGGGGAATGTTTGAGGGGAATGTTTGGGATCTTACCTCACAGGCCATGAAGAAGGGCTGACATTCCAGGACCTGGCTCAGACAACAGACTCAGAGTTGCTTAAGGTGAATATGGTTCATCTTCTTTTCCCTTCTCTGATTCTTCCTCTCCATCCTTTAAGGCAACTTTTAAAATCACTCTTCCTTTTAACAACTAGATAAGCCACCCAGATATCTAGTGAGTTCTAGAGGAGACTCAGTATAAGGACTGATGGAACAAATATTTAGATATTATTTGGCGTTTTGAGTGACCACTGGTTCTCCATGTACTTTGTGTTTGGATTATTCAGTGTTTTTCCCAACCTTTAATGTTAGGTCTTTTCAGCCAAATGATAAGGTTGAACAGAGTGGAAATTACAGGGTGTGGTTCACAGTGGTGTTTTAGTTTAAGCCATCACTTCCATTCATGTTACAAATGTTTCTTTTTGTGTTTGGTTTTTGCCTTTCATTTTGTACGTTTGCTTGTCTTGTTTTATCTCCTTCTCCTTTTACCCACTGGATTGACAGCATTTGCTTTTCATTTTTCCCCTAGTGTTTGCTTTTTAAAAATTTACTAGCCTATGTTTAAAAATCAGATTTCTCACAAAACTGAATTTCTAGTTTTGTTTGAAAGGTTTTACATATGTGGTATGAAGCTTATATTTCCACATGGTAACAATCTATGAGAGGTGGCTTCCTTAGACAGGCATATCCACCATATACCTCAGACTCTACCATGCTTTATTGCCTCCCTGACCCTCAGGAAACATGTTACTACTTCATTTGAGCTATACCACTTCTTTCGTATACCCGCTGTTGACTCATTGATGGGACCTACTCTGCTCAGGAAGCATTTGTTTGTTACTATCTTTTAGCTGGAACATTTAGTTGATTTACGTGTATCATTCCTGATATATTTAAATTCAAGTCTCCAGAGATGTTTGTGCTTTCTATTTGTCCCACAGTTTTTATAATTATTTTTTTTTTATTGTTTTTTGTTTGTTTTATTTTTTCTTTCCCCACCCAGAATCTTGAACCTGGGTTCTCAAGTTTTACTTGGTCTGCACTTAAGCCACTGAGCCACAGAGGTGTGCCAGTTTCTATATTTCTTCTTTCTTATCTTCTTTTGGATTAACTGGGTTTGTTGACACATTCCTCTTTTCTTCTGCACCACTCTGAAAGTTGTTTTTGTTCTTTCAGTAGTTAATTTAGTAATCACAGCATGTATCTTTAACTTACTAAATTCCGAAGGGATCAGTATCTTTATCATCCTCTGAACAACACCATTTCCATGTATACCCTCTGACCACTCTGCTGGTTTTTGCCTATTTATATTTATGTAATTGTTTTTGTTTTTATTTTTGAGTAAGAGATGATTATTTTTGTGATTTTTTTTGTAGTAATTATTTCTACACATTAAAAAACTTTCTATGCATAGTGTTCCCATTCCTTAGATATATGACAACACACCCTCCCCCTCCACCAAATCACCAAGTGTTCTTCCCCATTGTCCTGTGGGTTCCACCACCATTTGCCCCCCGCCCTGTCCCCACTCCCATTCCCTATTGGTAATCTCAGTTCTGTTGCAAGGGCCCAAGGGTTGGTTTTGTTTCATCTGTTACTTTTGCAATTGTTTTAAAATACAAGACCATTATTTCATTCTTTTATAGAGTCAATGCTTTATTTATTTATCTATATATTTACCACTTTTGATCCTCTTTTTATATCTTGAGATACTATATTATACCTTCAAAATTCCTTCCTCCATCTCCTTTTATATATCTTACATCTGTGATCAGTTTCCTTTTGCCTGACTACATTCTTTAAATTTCCTTTAATGAACATCTGCTGGTGGCAGATTCTAGTTTTGTTTATACATGTCTTGAGTATTCTTTTCCTCCCCTCTACTACTTTGAAGTTATACATTCCATTTATTCTCTTCCATTTCCACCCTTATTTCCCCTAAAATTGTATTGTGCATACTTAGCTTAAAATCTGTTTTGATTATTCAAAATTACCATTTTCCTACCAAAAATATACAAAAACTTTAGAATAATTTAAGGTAATTACTCTTCCATATTATTGCTACTTAATATTTTAGTTCCAAGTTGTTTATAACTCATCCCTCTATTAATCTTTTAAAAAAATGTCTTTAAACACTAGGGGTGTTTATTTCAATATCATTTATTGTTATTGATCATTATTCTTTATCTTTTTTAGTTAAATTTGCTCCATATTGAAATACATTATTATTGTTTAATATATTTTTCAGGAAATGTCTGTGAATTAGATATTCCTTTTTGGATGAATACGCCTTTATTTCACCTTCATTTTTAGCAGTAATTTAATTAGATACAGAATGCTTGTTTGACAGATCTTTTCTTTTATCACTTTGAATATGTTATTTCATTATCTTATGGTCTCAATGTTATTGATGAAAAAGTACACTGCCATTCTGAATGCCATTATTAGGTTGGTAATATATCTTTTTCTAACTGGTTGCTTTCATGACTTTCTCTTTGGCTCTGGTATTCTGCAGTTTACTATAGTGTGTCCAGGTGTAGATGTGTGTGTGTGTGTGTGTGTGTGTGAGAGAGAGAGAGAGAGAGGGAGAGAGTATGTACTTCTTTTGAATCCTACATAGGACTTGTGATGTTTCAAATGAAGAACACAGATATTACTTTAATTCTGTTAAGTTCTCAACTATTATCTCAGTATTACCTCTCACTTGCCTACTCCTTCCTCCTGGAACTACAATTAAATGCATATTTTATTTTCTCAATCTACTTTCCCTGTCTTATAATCTCTTTCATATTTTCTCTCTCAGCTACATTATGAGCAATTTTTTCACACTCAACTTTCATGATACTAATGCTCTTTTCAGCTATATCTAATATGCACTTGTAATTTTCATTTTACAATTCTTAGTTCTTTTTTCATATGTTTTTTTCACAGATGTTGGTTCTTTCATTATAGTTTCACTATTCCTTTATATTTAAAAATATTTTTAAACATATTTGTTTATAGATCAATCAGATTATTCTATTACCGTCAGTCCTTGGGATGTCAGTTCTTCTGATTGTTGTGTCTGTAGCCTTTCCCTCTGAGGGGTTTGGTTCTTTGGCACGTTCAGCAGGAATTGTTGATTCTGAGAGAGTTTTGTGTATCCTGAGTTATGAAAATATTTCGACAGAGCAATTTGAGTTTGCTTCTGCAGAGATTTCTCTGGTCCCGGGAACATTTCTGTGGTGATTTATCAGCTTAGGATTCTTGCGCGATTCAGACAATGTAGATTTGGGCAACACACTTGTACATGGCACAGGATGAGTTTTTTGTTTTTTCATGACTTTTTTTTTTCACCCTGATACTGGAACAGAATATAGACATTTCTTCTCTGAGCTACTGAGGAGTGCTGATAGTTTTTCTAGTTTATTTTCAGGTAGACAGATTTTTCAGAGTTTGTTTATAAGCATGTATTTCAGGTCCAGTCTCCTGGGTCAGGAATAAAAGCTCAGCTCGGGTAGGTTTTCCAGTTTAGTTTCCTACACAAGGTTATCACTGAGGTATATGGTGGGACTGCAGACATCTCAGGAATGGACTGGGGAAGAATCTGCTCCTGAGCTTATTTAATGATTATTGGCTGGATTCAGTTCCTAGTTGTCTGTTGGCCTGAGGGCCTTCATTCCACACTGGCCATTGACTGGATGGAGAAACCTTTAATTCCTTTCCATATTGGCCTTTTCCTAGGAGAGCTCACACGTGGTAGCTGGGTTCATCAAATGAGTGAAAGAGTATATGAGCAGGACAGAAGTCAGTCTTGTACACTCCTTCTCAGAAATGTTCCCAACACCTTTTGTTGTATTCTGTTCACTGGGAGTAAGTCACAAGGTGCAGTCCTCGCTCAGGCGGGGAGGATTGTAAAGGGTATAAATGCCAGGAGGAGATCACGAAGGGCCGCCTGGAAGCCTGCCTACCACAGTAGTCTCAGTGCATTTGTCTCTGGAGATTGTGAAAGGTGGGTTTGCAGAGGGAAAACTTTCTGAAAGTTTGTATTATGCCACATTGACTTTATGAAAGACCTACATTCATACCTGTTTTCGCTAACCAAAAGAAATTCAAAGAGGATACTCACTTCTGTGACAGTAGGCAAAAAAAGCATATATAGTATTCAGCAATTTTTATGCAGTCAGTCCAAAGAGAGACACGGGCAGCTCTGAGTGGTACATCCAAGATCTTGCTCAGAAACTACTTTCTAAAAGCTGTGTATCGTATCACTCCTGCTTTTATTATAGGTTCAGTTATTTTAGTTTTTATGTCTTACTTGGTAGGTTATATTTGGGATCTGGGAATGTTCAAAACTGTTTGATGTAAATAAATGGTAATTGTTTCTTCACTCTACACCATTTCTGCTAAAGGAAAGCATCATCGGGCATGCCCTGGAGGCTCAGGCACTAAACCGGTGGTGGGGTATAGACTGTGTAGACTAGGGGTTTGAGTCTCTAGGCTGGGGAAACAACAGCACCAACAAAACCAAATAAATAAAAATACTT